>JAANHX010000723.1:600000-962491 GCA_011320135.1 Phytophthora betacei | reverse complement strand
CAGCCCTTAGGGCTACGTACCCGTTACAGTGCCCAAAACAAGAATAATACTCGGAGTACATGGTCTAAACAGTACTACTATTTTGGTTAGCTGGCTCACCTTCACTAACCAGGATTGGAGGCTCACTGTTTAACCGAGAATGTTACCAGCCATGCCCCAGTTGGTAGCGTCCAGGTCGTCCAGGTTGAGGAAGACTCGGTCCGAAGGAGTTTGAGCGCTTTAGCCGCCGTGGCGGTCAGAGATGCAGCTGTCTTGGGGTTGAGGTCGGGTCCGATACGGCCAATACTGCGAATGTGAATGAAGGCGCACGGCTACACAAACGTGAGGGGGAAACCATTAGTAACATACGAGGGGACATTTAAAGAGAAACGTACAGCGTCGGAAGCCTGGAAGATCATAGGCATATCCAGGTCCAGCTGCACCATCACGTAGGCCTCAGGCTTCCCCAGAGCGTCCGACAAGGCGTTAGAAAGCGCACGCAGCGCCTTGGGGACATCTACATCGGTCTTGGGTACATTGCTTGTCACGTGGACGAACGGCATGATGTCTTTCGCTACGCTTCGTTGAAAAGATACGTTTAATATACTGGTATACCGATGACGTATTCACTCCAAGTCTTGGACTCACCATATGTAGATACATGTACAACTGAATTGATCAGCGCCATGCTAAATACATGTATTAAGTACTAAGACATGCAGATTGCGTTGATGCAAGAAATGCTGACCTTCCTAGAGGTCTCGCAAATACTTGCCAGTATCTGGATAGTATATTACAGCTTACTGCTTGGGTTCAGGAATGAGCACACCACCTTAGCCCAGTTCGAGCGCAACACGTCGTCAATGTTCATGAAGATGCGGTCCTTGGGGATATTCAGCTCCTGGCTTACAGTCTCCGTCAGCATGGACGCTGTCTGCAACAGCAATAAAGCGCCAGCAGCCAAGTTCAATCAGTCCAAGTCTCTCAAAAGACAGTACAATACTCTGTGCAGCTGCATACCGTGGGATTATGCTGAGCGTCCACCTTGCCGATGCTTCTTAGGTGGATCATGGCACACGGCTGTAGCAACAACGATGAAAACATCAATAAGTCCATACGGCTAGCTCCAAACAGTGCAAGGGAGACTCACATCGTCCGAGGCCTGGAACAACATAGGTGTGTCCAGGTTCAGATGCACCATCACGACTTGTTCTGACTTGTCCATAGCAGTCGCCAGTGATTTAGAGATCGCTACCATGACTTTAACCTTGTCCACACCGACGGAAGATACGTTGCTCGTCACCTGGATGTTCGGCATTGCTCTCCCCACGGTCAATCGACGAATGACTATCCAAACCCAATCTTTAGCATACCGTCTTATAACCTGTCAAGTATCGGTGTACAACCGGTTTTAGTCTGAGGATTACTGTGGCCACCCAAATACTAGTCGCATCATTTGATCTCAGTAAGCTTAACACCTTCGCTAAAATCAAAACGTCTGGAGCCGACGAGACCTTCACTCTTGCCCGCATTCCGCATTCTTGCTAGCCATGGCGGAGGAGGTTGCTCGTTCGAGGCAGTATGCGTACCAGCAGAACTCCAACCTGGTGCTCCAGGCGGACAGTGAGTCGCGTAGACGGCCCGATGAGCCCACGGGCGAGGTGGAGTCGCTGGCTGGCAAGATCACCTACCGAATGGGCGACCGGGCGCAGAAGGCCACGCCTCAGAGCAGCCGCAAGCGCCATGGGGGGGACAAGGACGCAGAATCCAAGCACAAGAAGAAGAAGCGGCGCGGAGACGCGGACGACGGAGGAGGGGCGTGCTCTTCACGGCGACAGGCGGCCTGGCCACCGCCAAGAGTATATTCTAAAAGAAAGTTCAGCCTTCGAGTCGGCCGCTTACAGACCTAAAATCCCGCGAGCCAGGAGGCCTACGAGCAGATCTTGGGCGTCGTAGCCCAGCAACTTGGAGCCCAGCCTGGCGAGATCTTGGCTGGCGCAGCGGAAGAAGTGCTGGCCATCTTGAAGAATGACAACTACAGGGACGATGAGAAGCTCAAAGAAGTACAGAAGCTGCTGAAGACCATCCCGACACACACTTTCAGTCAGTTGGTGCTGCCGGAAAGAGAATCACGGACTTTTTCCTAGAGAACGGCGAGAAGAAGGCTGGAGAAGAAGAAGGAGAACACGCTACAGCCGCGGAGAGTGATGAAGAAGTGGATAAGGAGATGGGCGTCGCTGTAGTCTTTGACGAAGAAGATGAAGAGGAGGAGTCTGATCTGGATGAGGTGAGAGACGACGAAGACGACGACGAGGAGGAGGAGATCACTGCTGCTGGACGCGAAGCCATGAAGATGAAGGACGGATACGACGACGAAGACGGCGGAGATGCAAAGTACAGACTAGATGTGCATGCTATCGATGCTTTCTGGCTTCAGCGTGAGTTGTCAAAGTTTTACAAGGACGCTGAGGTTAGTGCCAAGCTGGCGGAAGACGTGCTGAGTATCCTCAAGGAAGCGGGCAGTGATCTCAGTGCTTGTGAAAACAGACTGGTGTTGCTCCTAGACTACGACAAGTTTGATTTCATTAAGCTACTGCTGGAGAACAAAGCCAAGGTGCTTTATTGCACGAGATTAAAGCAAGCCCAGAACGACGAAGAGCGACGCAACATCGAGGAGGAGATGGTTGCTGACGAGACGCTGAATGACGGTGAAGGAAAGACGATCTTGGAGCAGCTGCGCACGACAGCGTCGGCTGACTCGTGGATGCAGGATCGTATCGGCGCTATGGAGACGACGTCTCGTGCCGAAGCGAACAAGTTGCGCAAATTGCAGCAAAAATCTGGTGGACAGCGCACCCAGACTCGTGGTGATGACTCGGACGATGATGTTGACATGGAAGACGTTAGCCGTGATGCCATGAAGAAAGAGGCAGAAGCTGCGCCAAAGAAGAAACCGCAGCACTACGTGGATGTGGAGTCACTCGCCTTCCAGGAGGGTGGACACCTAATGAGCAACCGTGAATGTCGCCTCCCGGAAGGTACGTGGCGTGCACAGAAGAAGGGATACGAAGAAGTCCACGTTCCTGCTGTTCGTACGAAGATAGCTGCGGCTGAAGAGAAGGCGCGAATCAAGATCTCGACGCTCCCAAAGTGGGCTCAGGGCGCATTCAAGGGCATGGAGTCGCTAAACCGCGTGCAGTCTAAGATGTTCCCGCAGCCTTTAAAACGAGCGAGAACTTACTTCTCTGCGCTCCTACAGGTGCTGGTAAGACAAATGTTGCTATGCTGACGATTCTGCATGAAGTCATGAAGGCTCGTGATCCAGAGACTGGCGAAATTGATCTTAACTCGTTCAAGATTGTGTATGTGGCTCCGATGAAAGCTCTGGTGCAAGAAGTGGTGCTAAATCTTTCCGCCAGACTCTCCAGCGCCTATGGTATCCAAGTGAGAGAGCTTTCAGGTGATCAGAATCTCTCACGAGAGCAATTGTTCAACACCCAGATCATCGTCACGACGCCCGAGAAGTGGGATATCATCACGCGAAAGTCTGGGGACGATCGTACGTACACCCAGCTCGTGCGTCTGGTGATTATTGATGAAATTCACTTGCTTCACGACACTAGAGGACCGGTACTGGAGGCGCTGGTTGCTCGAACGATCCGGAATGTGGAAGCCACGCAACAGATGGTACGTCTCGTGGGTCTTTCGGCTACGCTGCCAAACTACGAGGATGTTGCTGCCTTCCTTCGCGTAGACCCTGCTCAGGGATTGTTCTACTTCGATTCCAGTTATCGCCCTGTGCCTTTGCAACAGCAGTACATTGGCATTATGGAGAAGAAGGCAGTCAAGCGCTTCGCGTTGATGAACGAAATTTGCTACGAAAAGGTGATGGAGCAGGCAGAGCTGGACAATCAAGTACTAATTTTCGTGCATTCTCGAAAGGAGACTGCGTCCACAGCTCAAGCGTTACGGGACTTGTTCGTGGAGAACGACACACTTGCTCGTCTAATCAAGCCGAACTCAGCTTCTAGCGAGGTCCTCTTGCAAGAAGCTGAGAAGATTGAACGCAATGATGATTTGAAGGACCTCCTTCCGTACGGTTTCGGTATCCATCATGCTGGTATGAAGCGACAGGACCGTACACTAGTGGAAAACGCGTTCGCTGACGGTCATTTGAAGGTGTTAGTCAGTACCTCGACGCTGGCGTGGGGTGTTAATCTGCCCGCACACACGGTGATTATCAAGGGCACGCAAATCTACAACGCTGAGAAGGGAGACTGGTGTGAACTAAGTCCGTTGGATATCTTGCAGATGCTGGGTCGTGCCGGTCGTGTGCAGTTCGACACGCAGGGTGAGGGCATCATTATCACGCAGCACTCGCAGTTGACCTATTACTTGTCGTTGATGAACCAGCAGCTGCCTGTTGAATCGCAAATGATGAGTAGACTGGCGGACAACTTGAACGCTGAAATTGTGGTGGGTAGCGTGCAGAATGTGGCACAAGCAGCGACGTGGCTAGGCTATACGTATTTATTCATCCGCATGCTGCGTAATCCGACGCTTTACGGTATCTCAATCGCTGACCGCAAGGCAGATCCCACACTGCTCCAGTATCGCACAGACTTGGTGCACTCAGCTGCTACATTGCTCGCGAAACACAACCTGATCAAGTATGAAAGACGTTCGGGATTGTTCCAAGTGACTGCTCTTGGTCGTGTGGCCAGTCATTACTACATTGCGCACGACTCCATCAGTACATACAACGAGTATCTGAAGCCTCACATGTCCGATATCGAGATTTTGCGGCTCTTCTCACTTTCGAATGAGTTCAAGTATGTGATTGTTCGGTCAGAGGAGAAACTGGAACTTGTCAAGCTATTGGAACGTGTCCCTGTGCCCGTGAAGGAGTCACTGGTGTCCCACAGCTCCTGGCAGTGTTGCTGCTGGAAGTGGCTCGGCCAAGGTGAACGTTTTGCTACAAGCTTACATATCGCGACTGAAGCTGGATGGCTTTGCGCTCTTGGCAGATATGGCGCACATTCATCAGTCAGCGGCTCGTATTTCCGAGCATTGTTTGAGATTTGCTTGACCAGAGGCTGGGCTTCACTTGCTGAGCGAATGCTTAGCTTCTGCAAGATGGTGGACAAACGCATGTGGCTCTCTCACTCTCCTCTTCGTCAGTTTGCACCGGGCATTTCTGAGACAATCCTGAAGCGCATTGAGAAGAAGGATATTTCGTGGGAAAAGTACAATGATCTGGAACCTGCTGACCTGGGCCAACTCATTAACAATCCGCAGTAGGGAAAGCAGGCTCTACAAGATGATTCATCAGTTCCAAAGCTTGAACTCTCAGCTCATGTCCAGCCGATTACTCGCTCGATGCTGAAGGTGGATCTGGTTGTGACGCCTGATTTCGAGTTCACGCGCGATGTTCACGGTAACTCTGAGGGCTTCTGGGTGTTTGTGGAAGAATGTGGACGGCGAGACGATTCTTCACCACGAATGGCTGCTGATCAAGCGCCGCTTCGCCTCGCAAGAAACGTATCTGAGCTTCACGATGCCGTTGTTTGAACCTTTGGCGCCGCTGTATTATTCAAGGTCATCTCGGACAAGTGGATTCATTGCGAGAGCTCGCTGCCTTTGTCGTTCCACAAGCTCATCTTGCCGCAGGAAGAACGCGCCTCCCACTGAACTGCTGGATCTCCAGCCGCTTTCGTCAACAATATTTTTTTGAAACTTGTTGGCGGCAAGAAGAAGATTGCCGAGTCTGTACTTAAGTCTGTAACGAACGCACGCAAAGTACCGAACCCGTGGCGGTTCAAAACGCTTCAACCCCATTCAAACTCAAGTGTTGCCACGCCTGCTGGAGTCGGAGAGCAATCTCTTCATCGGATCTCCACCTGGAAGTGGCAAGGGCGTGCTAGCAGAGCTCGCTGTCATGAAGACGTTGCTTTCTCTGGGCCAGCCTGACCCTAAGAGCGACGAGTTCGGTGAGCACTGGTCGTGTATTTGACTCCCAAGGAGTCAAATTGCCATCAGAAGTATGAAGATTGGAAGGCCAAGTTGGTGAGGAAAGCTTCTGGCGGCAAAACGTTGTGGAGCTCACTGGCGATTCTACCGCAGATTTGCGATTGCTGGCAAGTGCAAACATCCTTGTTGCGACTCCCACCCAATGGGACGTGCTCTCTCGCCGCTGGAAGCAGCGGAAGCGCATCCAGAACATCAGTCTGCTGCTTTTGGATGAGACTCACTTCTTGGGAGGTGGCGAGTATGGCCCCACGATCGAGGTCGTGATGTCCCGGATGCGATTCATCGCTGCTGACATGGACAAGAAGAAGAAAGCAGCTGGTGAACGTGGTGGACGTATGCGCATCTTGGCCTTGAGCAACTCCATCGCAAACGCTCGTGATGTCGGCGAGTGGCTCGGCGCCAGTGCGTCCGAGGGGATTTATAACTTTCACCCGAATGTTCGTCCTCAACCGCTGGAGATTCGTGTGCAGGGATTTGAGATTAATGACTTCTCGTCTCGTATGTTGGCGATGGCCAAACCTTTGTACAATACGATCGCGAACCAAGCAGAGAAGAAACCGGCGATGGTGTTTGTTCCTTCAGCTAAACAGGCGCAACTTAGCGCGATTGACTTGATTACCTTTGCGCTGGCTGAGAATGATCCGCAGAAGTTCGTGTCTCACGCTGCCAAGGATAAGGTCGAGTTGCCGCTGGAAGATGCGGCTTTGCTGCACACGTTGGAGAATGGCGTAGGATATTGCACTGATACGATGTCTTCGCGGAATCGTGAGTTATGTGCTGGACCGGTTTGCTGCAGGCAAGATACAGGTACTGATCGTCCCTCAGTCGATGGCGGTGGGAGCTGCACAGTGCTCAGTGCGCGCGTTCATGGTGGTGATTATGGGCACGCAGCTCTACGATGGCCGGGAGCACCGCTACGTGGACTACCAGCTCGCTGACGTGTTCCAGATGACTAAGTTCGCCAACCACGCGGCGTCTCCTGCCGTCAAGTGCGTGCTGTTCTGTCACGCTTCAAAGAAGAAATTCTACGCCAAGTTCCTGTACGATCCGTTGCCTGTCGAATCACAGCTTGAACACTTTCTGAGTGATCATATCAATGCTGAGATCGTGACGAAGACCATCGAGAGTAAGCAAGACGCGGTGGATTATCTCACGTGGACGTTCATGTACCGCCGCTTATGAAGAACCCGAATTACTACAACTTGCAGGGCGCGACGAATGTGCATTTGTCCGATCACTTGTCCGAGTTGGTGGAGACTACTGTCAATGCACTAGAAGAGTCACGCTGTATCCAGGTTGTCGAGGAGGAGGACGACGATGAAGGCGAGGAGCGTTTAGCGCCTCTGAATCTGGGCATGATCGCTGCCTACTACTACATCAAGTACACGACGATCGAGCTGTTCGCGTGCAGTCTGAAGGCGGACTCGAAGGTGCGTGCGCTCCTGACGATTTTGTCGTCTGCTACCGAGTTCAGCGACCTGCCGAGTCGATATGGAGAAGACAAGAAGCTGGAGGGCCTAGCGAAGCATCTGAAGTTCCCGGTGGCTGCTGGAGGAGACTACGGGCAACCGCACGTGAAGACGAATGTGCTGCTGCAAGCTCATTTCAGCAAGCAGCATGACCGTCTGAGCCCAGCGTTACGTCAAGATCTCGACTTTGTTTTGCGTCACGCTGTGCGTCTTCTACACGCAATGGTGGATGTGATCAGCTCCAATGGGTGGCTGAAGCCTGCGCTGGCTGCGATGGACCTAGCGCAGATGGTTGTCCAGGCCCAATGGAGCAGTGAATCGCCCCTGTTGCAGATCCCGTTCTTCACAAATGATACGCTTAAGAAATTGGGTGAGATGGATCTGGAAGAGGAGGTGGAGACTCCTGTGGACATTCTGAGTATGGAGGACGATGCACGCAGCAAGTTGTTGCCTTTGGACACGCAGAAAATGTCCGGCCGTGGCCAAGTTCTGTAACGCTTTCCCGGATGTGACAGTGCAGACGAAGGTGCAGCAGGACGGTAAGAATTTGCCCCAGGGCTCGGCTGTCAGTGTCAAGGTGCAGCTGGAGCGTGAAGGTGCTGATGAAGAAGACGAAGAAGAGGACGAGGACAAGGAATTGGGATTGGTGAACGCATGCCACTATCCTGTCAAGAAGGCCGAGAACTGGTGGGTCGTACTGGGTGACGCCAAGAAGAACACGCTACTGAGTATCAAGCGCGTGCCGTTTGCCAGCGCTCGGGCCAATGTGGCACTGCAATTCGCCGCTCCGGACGAGCTGGGCTCCCATACTTTCCAGCTTTATGTGATTTGCGATGGTTACGCTGGTTGCGACCTGGAGAACGAGGTCAAGATTACTGTTGTTCAGGGTGAAGATACAGACGAAGAGGACGAAGACGAAGAGGACTAAGCAGCTTACGAGAAGTCTAAGCGGACATAAAACATCGACGTATGATTCACTTTATATCTTTGTCTTTGCGTGAACAGGAACAGGAGAAGCACCAGGATACGACGTGGACAATTCAGAATCCTCTTCCTCTGTCTCGCTAGCGGCCTTTTGTCGTGTTAAATGTGGTGCACGGAAGCCACGTGACTTGAGTTTACGAGCCGCCTCAGTCGACGCAGCATTGAAGAGCTCAGCAGCCTTGAAGACCCCAGCACGCAATTGCTGCTGACGTGTAGGATGCTGTTTATTCGTGTCAGCCTCAACGCTGTATGCGCTAGCATCGCTAATGAGACTTGTGGATGTTGCAGCGTCGGAGAAGATACTGGGTTCGCGATAGATTCCAGCCGGAGCGCTCTTGATCTCTTCACAGGCAGGGCTTTCTAGGTAGCTCTCCTCACTCGTTGCAGTAGACGCAGTCGAGCCTGATCGCAGCAGGTGCAGTCCGCTGTTCAACTTGCTCTTGGCCTCCTGCAACCGTTTGGTCATCATCGCCGGGCGCATACTCATACTCATGCTTAGCCGATGATTCGTAAAGTTCATGCTCGAATGTCTTGCTCGTCGCCATTGACTAGCACCAACAGGTTCAGTCTCAGACGCACGACGACGATGCAGCTCTGGTGTGTAGCCCTCGTCATCACTGGAGAAGTCTCCAGCGTCTTCATCGTCGACCTTCTGATTCCGAGATTGGGATAATGAGCGCGTACGGGATTTGAATGTAGCAAGTGACAGCGCAGTCGGCATCCCGGCTGACCCTGCACCTGAACATGTCCGGGCTTTCTGTCGCCTCCACTGCGAGATTGACGGTACTCTTGGAAGCAAACTCGGTCGAAGCGAGGCGGTTGTTCTCTGTCGATCTTCCTCCTCGTCACTGTCGCTGATGATGTCGTCAGCTGCCGTCCTTGTAACAGGCTCAGTCACTGAGTCAGTTGGATGGTACGTCGGGAACGGATTTTCTGATACTTTAGCTACAGGAGATGACAATACACTGTTGGCGTCGGTGGTCCAACAAGTGTCGGGGTCGAAGGGGGCCACCTCTTCTTCTTCCTCGTCCTCTTCCTCGATCGCTCCTTTGATCTGTTCGTCTGTAGGCTCGTGTTCGGGCTCAAAGAACCTCAACTGACGCACCGGAGACGAGATCGACACTCGTGTCAATGGAGACAATGTCGCAGTCATTGAAGGACGTGGCGACACGGTCTCAGAACACGGCGAGATGAGATTCCACTGCGCTTCTCCTATAGGCGTCGTGCTAGTCTGGATGGGGAGCTGCGTGGGCCGCATGAGCTGCGACGTCTCCTCTTCCTCGTCGCTGGAGGCTTCGCTTGTAGCGTCCCACGAGAGCCTCTCCACCAAATCTAACTCTACCGTATCGCGCTCCATCGAGAACAAATTGGTAATTAGCTCGTCCGGACCCGCTGTTTCTAGTTCGACTTCGTCTAGACTTCCGAAAAGTGCGTCCTCCTGCTCGATCGGGTCAACTTCAGTCTCCAAGCCGTCGCGCTGCCAGCCCCTCGCCTCCCTTCCGGCACAGAACGCCATGATCTGCTCTCTGCCCTGATCGATCGTCTTTGAGGGAACTCAGTTTCGAACTGGGAACGGCTTCTCAAAGACCGATGGCCAGACGGAAAAACCGTCTCGTCGCTGTCGCACTCCTGACTGCTTGGCTTTTCCGTGCCTAGGTGACCACCTGCCACCTGTACAGTACTGTAGCCTGCAGGATCAATTTCGATCCAGGCAAGACCGAGCCATGTGTGTGTCCATTTCTCGATTCGGATTAAGTTTTCTCAGCACCAACAGTTTATGATACCGTTGTAGCCACACGAAGGGGGCGATGGCATGTAGCAGCCTTACCAGTAGTCAACGCGTTATTAAAGCGTTGGGTCCATCCGACTTGAGGATCTGCAATCTCATTGACGAGATCGTCACGAGCTCTACACGTTAAAATGCGCGGCGACGGTCGGCACTTGACTCTGCCGACGCAGGACTCTAAATCATAGTTCGCTCGGTCGTCGGCTTGACACGACCGAGATTTGCTATCGCGCCGTCGCAAGTTTCGATCACGCGACCCAAGCAGTGCGACCAACGAAGACTGCACCGAAAGAGGCGCTCGGTCTCCCGTAACTGTACCCGGATAGCAGACAAGTCCCTCGATCTCGTGGTGAGGGCCCGCTGAGGAGTGCTTAACGATCGTTGAGCATAATTCTTGGCATCCGCTGACTGACCAACTGGTAGGTTGACCGTCAACCTCACGAGGCTATCCGGACCGACCAGCACCTGACTCGCGGAGAGCCGCTCTAATAGAGCCTCTATGGTAGAGTCTTCAGTATCACATCGAGTTCTTCACAGTATCACTTTGTAGCTGTATCTACTGTACGAACTGCCAAGCAATTGTTCTCTCAAAAGGATCACTTCTTCGTGGGGACATTAATCCCGATCTTCTTAAGCAGAGCTGCTGTGCCTGGTGTGGCTGCATGATGAACACACAAAAGAGGTCACTGCAGCTGCAAAAGCACTAGCATCATGAAAAAGATCACGTACCAGAGACTGGCATGTCAATGGGTGAGTCCAAGTCGAACCTCTTTGATCGACGTTGTCGCTTAGGTGTTGAGCAACTAGTAGAAGAAGAAGACAGCATGGCATCATCGGGTGTAACGAACATTTCATCACGCTTACCGATCTGCGAAAAAGAGCGTTTGAGTCAGACTTTGACCTAGGTCTTCACGGTACCGTAGAGTCTACGTTCATTTAGTTGCTGCTCACCTCAAACTCCAAGCGGTCTTTGTCAAGTTTGACAGCCTGCTCTTGCAAGAGTCTGCGTTCCTTCTCTAGATTCTGGCGAAGCACAGTTAGCTCGCTTTTCTCCTGCGCCACCTCCTCCTCGAAAGCCACGTTAGGCGAGCTTCTGGCACCAGCTTTATCGACAACAAGCTTTGTCAATCCATCCCGTTTCTTCTTGACTCGGACGTCAACTGCAGGGGACGATAGCGACGCTTGAAGCAGCTGGTCTTGCTCCTTGATAATGGCGTGTGCGTCGTCCAGCTTCCGTCGCAATCGCTTGATCACCTCTCTATCACTACGAGCTTCTGCGGATGGTAGTTCATTGCGAATGACGTGCTCGAGCTGCTTCAAACTTTCCGTCCAAAGCCTCCATCGATGCAGAAATGTACTGCGGAATGCTTTCTTTTGTAGCCATGTTGAACGGTGTTGGAGTAAAGTCGTCAATAGGAGCTCTCGCCAGTTTCTCCAATTCTTCAGCATCACCCTCCAAGTTTTTCCTTCACAGTAAAACAAGCAACGTTAAAGTTAGAAGCTTAATAACAATAGCAGGACTCGCAACGTACTGGGCAAGGAAGAGTTGGACAGCCTTCTTGTACTGCGACGTGAGCGATTCCAAGTGGTGTTGCAACGTATCGTAGCTCTTTGCCAGCGCTTCGTTGTCTAACAGTAGCTCGGCTTTCTTACGCTCCAGATTATCCATAATCTGCTTCGTAAGCTTGCTCTCCTTGGACTGCTTCGTCGTCGAAGCCTGTTTTCGCTCTCGAACTCCGTTCAAAGTCTTTGCTATCGCCATGCCCTGACCACATCAGACAGCTTTAATTTACGAGCCCAGCAACAGTGACAAGCTAGACATACTCGCTTCTCCTTAGCAGCTCGTGCAATTGCATCCTGTAAACTTTTCTTGAGCCGTGCATAGTCGACGTCTTTTCTCCTCAGTTGCGCTTTATACGCCGTCTCCACACCTTGTAACCTATACGTATGAGCAGAAAACGTAAGCTCCACTAGCACAAATTAGATACTCGTAGCCTTATATACCTGGCGCAGTTGACTTCCAGCGCTTTCTTCTCCACCTGCAGCGTCTTTCTTTCAGCCAATAAACTCTTCTCCTTAGCCTTGAATACATTTTCTTTCTGAGCAAAGTTCTGCTTCAACGTCTCAAGATCCGTCGTCAGAGTCTGCACAATGTGGTTTTTCCTCTCCAGCTGCTTTTCCACTCTGCCTAAATTCTCGCTTAGTCGATTCTGATGATCCAGCTCGCGGTCCCTTACGTAGAGCAGATAACTCACGAGGTCCATGACCTCTCTCACTCCACTCTCAGCCCTCGTTTCCTCCTCTGTCTGTTGCGTCATTCCTACACTTAACAGTCTCCAGACTTTGGCTAGATCCAGAGTACAGACTTTGTCTACGTCGTCTTCTACTGCCTTCTCCTTGGCTAAAAATCTCCTAGTACCGTTCTCCAGACCGGAAGAGCGAGCCCCCAACATCGATGACAGCGCCACGACGTGTTGCAACTGCTCGTTCAGGTACTTTTGATTGTCCACAAGCGTCTGATTGGCTGGTAGTCGCCACGGACTCGAAGCAGTCGACGCCGATGTCATGGAAATGTCCATGCTGGAGCCCGCACTGGGTTTAAAGACGCTGTTCTCTTTCTCCTCCTCACTGGGAGGATCTTCGGAGCGCGGACGCTTGGACCGGTGGAAGGAGGACGTAAAGTCCATCGTGTATCCCCCACTACTGTTCTCCTCGCGTGCTCGACTGTGTCGTCTGCTGTCCATGAGCTAGCAGCGGGTGCGGAATTGCAGCGTTCAAATGCGATATGACCATCACTCTGACTGCTAAGTTCGATGTCACTAAACATAAATAGTCTAAGTACGCCTCTAGCACAAATGTAGCCATTCCACGAAAAACTGCAGCCATTCGTGTGCTGACAACGATGGAGCAAGAGATGCAAGCATTCCTACAGCAGCACCAGGCGCAACTGGTGGCGGCGCAAGTACCCGAGCACCTGTGGCCTGTAGCGTACTGCAAACTCAAGTAGGGACTTTTGATGCTATTGCTTGTACTGTAGTAGCTAGTGAGTGTCATAGAATTCAAGTGCTGACTGGTGACGTCGCTGTCCTCGACTCGACGACTCGCAGGAATGAGGTGTTTGATGCCGGCAACTATTTTTTCCTTGCTCGCGATGAAGATGGAGAATTGCACGCCGTTGTGCGCGATGACGTGGACTTGGCACCCGTGCAACCTGACGCGGACGAGGCGCTTTTCTTGGCAGACCACGCTTGGACATTTACTGCTGACAAGATGCGCGAGCAGCTGGAGGCTGTACCACCGCTTCTCGAACGCATGGAGAACCTTATGCAACTGGATGGAACCGCTGGTCTCTCCAAGGAGGAGCACGTGGCTGCTGTCACTGACCGTGTGTGGCGGTACGCCAACACCTATCGTCTTGGCAACGCGCAACCCGAGGACTCCTCCACGATCTGGTATGTGATGGATGAGGTTGGATCAGCCATTGAGCACGGCGACGAGCCCAACGTGCGCATGGCACCGTTCTACTTCGGTCCGTCACAGTGCGCGTTCTCCCTAGTTTGGACTGTTCAGTTTATTGAAGGCGGCGACTTCCTGTCGCGTGACTACTTCCCCGAGTATGCAGCAGATGTAGCCATGCATACAGCACTACTCGCTGCACTATTCTGCCAGCCTGGTAATGCTGACAGTCCGTATGTGGACCAGCTGCTGGAGATTGCTAATGGCCGCAAACAGAACTACACGCTCGCAAGCGCTCGCGGAAAGTTCCACGCCATCGTCAGCCACGACTCGGAGACACTTCCAGATCCAGCGAACCACGACATCGGTCCCGCTTTCCACTGTCGTGGCAGGGTCAGACCCGCTTCGTGTGTGCTCCGGTAAGGTCACACATTATTAGAGTCTGGACGTCCAACCTAGCTAACGTTTCCACTCAACAGACTTGCAATTGGTGCACGACAACTTGAGTCATCCACGCTTTACGCTGGTGGACAATAAGGATGAGGCTCAAGTTGTGTGGTCAACTCGTCATCTCAAAGACTTTCCCAAGTACACGACGAACGAGAACGTACAGATCATCAACCAGTTCTCGAACGAGAAGATCCTCACGTGCAAAGATCTGCTCTACGAAATGTGCAAGCTGTACGCAACTATCAAACTTGCACCTTATCAGCGAGACCCCCACTTACATTCTTATCGTGTTTTTTTATAGGCAAAATGAAGGTGTGCAGCCTGAGTGGCTCGCGGAGACGTACAACATGACTAGTGAGTTCCCTGAGCTTATCACACAGTTCCTCCGACGCGACCTGGCTGCTCACGAGAACGGAGACGACGATGACGAGGCGAACCACTGGATCTGCAAGCCGTGGAACATGGCGCGCTCCATTGACACGTGCATCGCGCAGAATGCGGCGCACCTCGCGCGTCTGACCGAAACGGGACCGAAGATCGCGTGCAAGTACATCCACCGTCCGTTGTTGATCAACCAACGCAAGTTTGACTTCCGCTTCCTAGTGATGGTCAAGTCCACGGAGCCTTTGGAGCTCTACTTGAGTGGAGTGTACTGGATTCGTATTGCCTACAAGGAGTTCACGATGGACAATTTCCTGGACTTTGCGACCCACTTTACCAACTCGGACTTCGCTGTTCGTATCATGGACAACGCTGAGTTCGTCGAGCGGTTCGACAATGAGTATCCGAGCGAGGATTGGTCCATGGTGTACGCCGAGATCTGCTCGACTATTAAGAAGCTGTTTGAATGCGCTACCGCTCAATCTCCTCCGCTTGGTCTGGGCCGTTGCACGAAGTCGCGTGCGCTGTACGGCGTGGACGTCATGCTGTCGTGGGAAGCTGACGAGGAGACTGGTGATGAGCGTCTGTGTCCGATTATCCTGGACACCAACTCCCAACCGGACTGCACGCGTGCTTGCAAGTACTTCCCGCATTTCTACAACGATCTCATGAACGTTCTGGTACTCAACCGCCCCGATGAGACTGTCCACGGCTGCACGCGTCTTTAAATTTGGAGATATCTGATCTTCTCTCCCATCGATAACCTCAATAGATTACCGTTGCAAATTAACCAAAGCTGGTTAGCTCGGAGTTAAGTCGATTTTACAACAGCATTATGGCGCTTAAGGTTCATCGCAGATACTGTGGAGTGATCAAAGTATCAGGTGCACGACAGCATGAACGGCGCCACGTACTTGCTGGCTTTTGCTGAATTTCGTCCAATCGTAAGCGTTTCCAACTTCAAGTGCTTTTTCGTCTGATACGTCAAAACTATTTTTAGCCAATCCGATTCTTGTGCGAAACCGCCCTGAAAGCTCCCCTTCATTTCGAGTATTAGCTTAGTCGAGCGACGTCATGGACGTCCACGTGCTACGGTACGGCCAAAAGGTGCGGCTTGCGACTCGCTCCGCCTACGTAGAGGGCAATGGATCTGCTGCATCAGAGCTGGGCATCGGATACTATGAGAAGAACGGACGTCACGGCATCTTGAGCTGCGTGCCGCCACTTGGCCCCAAGCTCCAGCAGCTCTTCACAGAGGACGAATTCCAGGTGCTACACCCGACTGATCAACGCTCTCAAGGGGATACTGTGCTCTACGGAGAGCCATTAGTACTCATAAACCAGCGCGGTATGGTCTGGAACAACAAAACTGGCGGTATTACCGGATACGTGGGGCCCAGACCTCGCAATGTGCCTGGAGAGATTTTCGTATGCTTTACGAAAGTCCCAGCGGGTGTCGGAGTGACGAAGAATAAGAAAGACAAAGGAGATAAACTCGATAAATTGGCGTCTTCTGCATCCACGTCAGCGCTGTCAGCGTCGGGAAGCTTATCCATGTCTGAGACGCCCGAAACGGAGAGCGGCCCAGTGTGCTTTGGTGACAGTAATGTGGCCATTACGGTAGTAGAGTCTAACCGCCACTCGCAGATGTTCAACAAGAGACTCAGCAACTTTAAAAAGCCCACGAGTAAAATTGCCGGTGGCTACATTTGCTGCGACGGCAAAGGGACAGAGCTGAGGTTCGCTATCTGGCCAACCAAGCCCAAAATCGACCAGATTTCCATGCTGAACAAGCTTATTGCTCCGTACAATTACGGCCAGAAGATTGCACTGCCTTTGGGACTACTTGAAAGCACGGCCAGGAGGACGAATACCGGTAATATTGATTGTAAGAAGGCGGTAGCGGAGATTATCTTCCACTTGTCAAACGGCGCGGAGGCGGTACTGCCTGGTACGTTGCTGCAGCAGAAAATAGCGGCACATGCGAAACCTCTTGGACCTGGTGGAGACGAACACGAGTCCGTTTTTGAGCTGCCATTGAGAAATGGACCTGGCGAGCTATTGGTGCGACTTACCGGTATTGCACCTCGCAAGATAATGCGACAACTTGCCGCCAAGAACGAGAAACTCCCTTCAGCTCCAAAGATTAAGCGCGGTATGGCAGTTTTCTACCGTGTTTCCGACCTACTACGTCGCGTGCCTGTGCCGATCTTTGCACTGTTCTACGCAGTGCTGACTCACCACCTTTATGGCGCTCTCAACACTATGGAAGATGGTCTACGTCGCGAGCTGGTTGTCCTGGTATTGGTGATGCTTCCTGCATTCTACGTCGCAGTTAAAGTAGATCACCCGTTCTCGTCGCTCTTCCAGCCTCCAGTTTTTGAGCCAGAGGTGGACCACACGGAGTATTCAAGCCCTACAGCTAGCGGTACACTGAAGCTCATCGTGACTGAATACCGCTTTGTTCCTGGGGCTCAAACAGCCAGCGCCAATGGAAGCGCTCGTCGTCCAAGTTCTTCTCAAGCTAACGGAGCAGTAACCACTCACTCGGTTACTGCCTTAGAGACCACAGGTTCAGTCCCTAAGAGGTTTATTCTCGCTGAAAAAGGAGATGAAGTGAAGGCATTGGAACGCTACAATGAGACTACCGAGTGGCGACGCGAAGAAGGTGTGGATCGGCTTCTTGAAGAACCCAGTCCGCATTTCAAGATTATCAAGGAGAACTACCCTCACTACTACCACAAACGCGGTAAAAACGGGGAGCCAGTGTACTACGAGAAACCGGGAAAGATCAATTTAAAGGCACTGAAGAGTGCGGGTCTCACTCTGGACGATCTGATGCACAACTACCTCATGATCACGGAATTCTTGTGGCAAGTGATTGAACAAGACGATAACCGTAAAGGGATATCGGTATTAGATGTGGATGGTATCGGTATTTCGGACTTTGCTGGAGAAGCGGTCGAGTATGTTCGTAAAGCTGCCTCCGTGTCGGGCAAGCACTACCCTGAGCGTTGTGCTTACATCTTTGTGATCAATGTGCCATCGTGGTTCAGTATGATCTGGAACACAGTCAAAGGAATGGTAGACGACGTGACTCGAGAGAAGGTGATCATTGTTCGTGGTAAGAAGAAGATATTTGAAGCGTTGTCGGAACGTATTCCAGTGGAGAATATCCCTGTTGAATACGGTGGAACAAGCGACGGGAACTCTCCAGAAGAAGATCTGCTGTTCAACCTCATGGGTTATGTGAACAATGACGAAGACGCTGCGGCATCGAACCCCATTGAAGAGATTCTTAAGAAGAAGCCTATCAAGCATTGACATGGCTGCTTGTACGGTTCAGAGTCTCGTTTGTCACCTCCTTAAACAACACAAATAAACAGCTAGGATTGAACTTGATCGTCCGCGTCTTCTTGTTCTTCTTCGTCCATGTCGTCTTCATAGACGACGCGAGAGCGGCCAGCACTGTCGTTTTCTTCTTCATCATCCAAGTCTTCCTCCTCTTCGTCTTCTTTCTCTGCTTCAATACCAGCTGCAAGCTTCTCAACATTCGATCCGGCGTTGCGTTCTTCAATCAGTGACCTCTCGAAGGCCAGTTCCTCGTCTTCTTCTGCTTCATTATCTGCCTTTATCTCATTGTTTCCAGCGTTAGATTTCTTGCTAGTCGATCGACCAGCCAGCTCCTCTGCGTAGTCACTGAGTGCCTGTTTCTTTAAAGCATCCAGACGCTTGCGTCTCGTGTCTAATTCCGCTTTCGAGCGACCTACCATTGCGGCAATACGCAGCCTGATGATCTCACGTAGTGGCAAAAACATTTGCGTCGGATACCACCCTCCAAGTAGCGATGGTGTCGCCTGCTTTGTGAACTGAGCTGTCCATTCTCGCACCTCGTCGTCGTCAATTTCATCAAGCTGGAACAAGACGTTCGGACTGGCCAATTGCACGCCAAAGATCTCAAAGATCTTGTCGCTGTTTTCTGATACCATGCTAGGGGCATTGTCAGCACTATCTTGCGCTCCATCGGACTCCTTATCCTCTTGCTCGTCTTCGGACTCCCAGTCATTTCCTGAATTAACAGTCGATGACGTGGGACTTGCTCGAGGCGGCGAGCCAGCTGCGTTAACAGAGGAACCAGATCCGGGCATCGTGGGCTCCACAAGGTACGAGCGTCGCGTCTCACCTCGAGTAAATCGCTCCTTCCGACGACGTTTAGCGGCTTGTGCGTTCTCCAACGCCGACGTCTGTGTGACTTTAACAATTCGTGGACCTTTGACGTGACCACCTTCTCCATTCGCGTTGCCTGAGCTGGCACCGACGAATTTCTTGATACGTTTCCTGGTCGCATGCGTCACTTTTGAGTGCACCAGCTCGCGGTTATTTCTCAGCTCCACGACCTGGTAACGCGACGCCGACTCGGATTCTTCAGGAAGACGTGGATCGTACCCCATTTTGATCCATGAGCCTCTCCAAGGTCCATCGACAAACACGTAGCAGAATTTCCGCAGCAATCGACGAGCTGCTCGACGTTCAATTGCATCCAGTCCGTCGAACAGCTTTGAGCGTAGCCATACCGGTTTTTGCTCTAGTTTTCCTTGTAATATTTCCATTACACGTAAATCCACACCGTTGTCGTCCACACCGACCGATCTCCGACGCACCACAGGGCGTTCAGGCTTGGGTCCAACCGGTGCAGCGGTGTCGTCGTGGAAGTTCAGATACGTCATGGTACTGGACGTCTTCTTCGCTGTAGTGGTGGGTTGATAGCCTGATCGTTGTCTGAATTCGTATTTAAGTGGCAAATCCACCTTGGAGAACACCTCGGGGATCATCTCCAGCTGCGTCTCGTTCTCTACTGCTAAGTACGGTCGTAAGCAGTCCTGAAGCTCTCGCTGTCGCAGTGACGGCATGGACAGCGGACCGTTTTCCACTACTGCGCTATTCATCACTGCTGTCTCCACTGCGTCGGTCGTGTTGGCGACGACTGTGAGCGCGTCTTTGCCTGGTTTTGACGTGGGGTAGAATGATCGCGCCGTGAAGTACTGGAAGTCGGCCATGCCTTCGCACACGTATTTTTCCTTTATCAGTCCCGCCACTTCGGCTTTAATACAGTAGCCATCAGTATTAATTGCCTCTGTATCATTATTTTCTTCCTTCTTCTCTTCTTCGCGGCGTTTCCGCTTGGAACGCTTCACTCGCAGCAAAATCATTTGCGTCTTGGTCAGATCTGCAAATAGAGGCTTGCATGACGGCTCTGAAGGACGTAGTTTTACTGGTAGGAATTGACTCTTGGTCTCATGCGCTTGTTGCAGATTTGCCAGTCCGTTTACCGTTTCCAGAACTTTACTCATGTCGGAGCCGTAAACGGGCAGCTCCAGTCCCACTAGCGGACGAACCGTGTCGCTATGTAAGCTGATCTCATGACGGATTATGTGTGAGCGTGTTGACTCGCTGTTGACCGAATTTGAGGTGCTGGCGGTCTCTGTAGGCGACGCATCGGGTACTGCAACAGCGTCCTCCTTTGACTCCTCGTCGGCCATAGCTTTCGAATCGAAAGTTACGATTGTGGTTTTATGAAATTTCAGGATACATCGTGTAATGTTTGCTAAATTATTGTGTATTACTTCACGAAGTAAAAAAAAGCGAGCAAATGACAAATATATACGATAAATACATGTACATTACACGTTGATTAAATTAATTAAGTACACGAGAAAATTACGGAATAAGCGACTATCGAAACATTAAAACGATGAGACCTTTTTGCAGAGGAAACCATCACTAAAACTACAGGAAGCCTATGACCATGGTACAGTAGTTTGCTTGCAGGCTATGAATTGCAGCACTGGATCGCATGAAAGGGAATGTATCCACTTGCCGCCACGACGTCTTGAACAGATGGGATGTCGGGTGGCTAGAAGTCTTGGAACTCGTCTGCTCTAGCGACTGGACAGGAGCAGTCGTCACGTCGAAGACGCTTGACGAGGTCGCCCGATTGAAGCTTGAGGGAAACCACGGGTGCGTTCGTGAAATCGTCGTCGAAATTGTCGGTGCAATCGCAGCCATGGCACACGGGGACGATGGGTGGCGCCACTTGGCGCTGGATAAGCTCGTCCCAGTTGAGTGCCAGTGTGAAGAACGGGTGTTCCATAGCTTGTGCGGCAGTGAGACGGCTAACAGGATTCACACATAGCAAGCCCTTAAGCAGTGACATTGCATGACCCGAAAGATAGGGAGGATACCAGACACGCCCTTGCTGGATAAGTCGGAAAAGGCGGTGCATATCGTCGCATTGGAAGGGGGGAGAGCCCGTCAGCAGCTCGTAGATGAAGCAGCCGAAGGACCACATGTCCGTCTCCATACCGTGGCCGTCCTTCTTGACCATCTCGGGCGACAAGTACTCGGGGGAGCCACAGAACGAGTAGGTGCGTTGTCCAGGACCCATGTCCTGTTTGGCAAAGCCAAAGTCAGCCAGCTTGACGTGTCCTTGAGCGTCGAGTAGAACGTTCTCTGGCTTAAGATCGCGGTACACGACGCCATTGACGTGTAGCTCACTGAGTGCTGCGAGCACTTCAGCGGCGTAGAACCGCGTGGTATTTTCGTCGAATTTCTGCGCGAATTGCTGTTGCAAGTGGAAGAAGAGTTCGCCTCCTTGACAGTATTCAAGTACGAAGTTTAGATCGCGGTCGGTTTGAAAGGATGAGTAGAGCTTGACGATGAATGGGTGGCCGCCTAGTTTTTCAAGCACCTTCTTCTCTGCGAGCGTGTGGACGACTTGTTTGCGTTGAACTAGCTTGCTTTTGTCCAATGTCTTGACGACGTACATGCTCTGCGTCTCGCTGTGACGGGCGAGTGCCACTTGACGTGCAAACGTGCCTCGACCGATGACTTTGAGCAGCTTAAGCTGGTGCGGGTCAATGGCAGCGACGGACTCGTTCTTGGGGCTTACTGAGCCACTTACGCCAACCGTCGGCCGGGGAGTTGTGAGGTCATCGGCCGAGACGTCGGGCACCTCTTCCAACGGCCGCGGGGGAGACAACGGACGCTTCTTGGTGGAGTGGGGCTCGCTCGTTTGCACAGTTAGCGACGCAGGAGACAGCACCGCCGCCATGCTGCTCGATGGATCGATGCGGTTACGGTGCGGTAATTGTGACGGGGTGAGTGACGAAGCGAGTGGCCGCTTGGATGGTCTTCGCTCACGAGATGTACTTGTGACTTGAGCTCTGCTGGTTCAGAGCAATTGTGATGGAGCTCTTGCTTTGGTCTGTCTATTTGAGCCATTTCTATGGAGTTGCGAACCCACCCTACGGGAAAGACGTTTGGCGGTATTGTACATTTTATTTGACAGTTTCTATGCTGGCGATAACACGCTACTGAACGTGTACCATGCTCTTCGAACACGCAGGAATTCGGACGATTATTGGTAGAAAACTGTGCCATAAAACCGGTGCTTTAAACGATTTTATAACCAATGGGATTCTCGTTTCAGGCGACAACGAAACGTCGTGAAGCTCACTTCAACATGTGCAGCGCACACCGGCCATACAATCGATTCCGACCAGCGCCACTGTGCGCCATTCTGCAAAAGGTAACAAAGCTGACGCCACCCATTGCCACAGCTGACAAGCCCTCGTGGAAGTTGGCGATTCTCTTTGTCCTGCGTTAGCTCACGTGAAACCGTCAACGGTTCGCTGAGCGCTGGGAATCCGTCAACTGCGGTAATACAAGTCGCATGAAAGAGACCCAAATGAACTGTTCGTGGGTGGTTCTATTACGACATGGGACGAAATGCTTGCGGCACGCAGTCTTGTCATTGCTTGCTTGGCCGAGATGTCCTCGCGGTAAGATGCTCACACGCGCCGGCGCTGTTCGACTACACCAGCCCCATCGCACGACAACAGCAACAGTAAACGCAGCATCAGCAACAACATCGCACGACAACAGCAGCAGCACGCGCAGCAGCACGATGCCATCAGCAGTAGTAAATCTTAAAGACTTTCGTAAGAGGAAGATTTGATCGATATTCAGATAATATCATTGCAATAAAAGTAGCTATTCATAAATAAGACAAGCTAAAATAAATTACTGTACCGAAACAGGCATGTGAAAGCTCTTATTTTTCAAAAACATCCCATGACGCAACGGATTTTTGTTGCGAATTGAAAAATCTAACAGAAAACACAAAATAATAGAAAGTTACTCTGCCCTGATTTAGCGTGAAAAACGCTTTCTGTGACTAAGTTCTCTTTGAAAACTCGCATTGGTCGGAAAGTTGCTGGGCAATTCTGTAAAAATAAAAAATAAAAATCAAAAACAAAAATATGCATCACCCAAAATTTGAAGAAAAACCCAGAATCCAATCCTCATGTTGGGCGCTTCGGTTCCACGGCCGCTCAGTGCGCGTAAGGGTCTGCGGAACGACCTGGGCGCCAACAACTGCTTCCTGAACGTGATCATTCAGAGCCTATGGCACGTGCGAAGCTGTCGTGTGCTCATATCCATGGGCGACCACGCCGTGCACCACCGCTGCGGCGGCAAACCCACGAACGCCAGCTCAATGCGGACAGAGACCATCACTCCTTGTCTTTTGTGCGAATTGGAGCAGATCTTTGTCATGTACCAGTTCGCAGAGCAACCCGTACTGGACGTAGACCGTGTACGACTCGCACTGGGCGATACGTTCGCTCTCGGGGCTATGAACGACGCCACAGAGACGCTTGAGACCATCCTAGACGCTCTACACTACGACACATTTAACCGGATGTTGCTATTGCGTCACAGAGGCTGCGCACATAGTAGCGGCATCCACAAGGTGGAGGAGATGTCCGAATCCGTACGGGAGGACGCGTCCGCCATCATCTGTGAGCCCCAGTGTGTGGCCCACCGACTGTTCCAAATGAACCTCATGGAGCTTAAAATCTGTGCCTCTTGTGGCCACACCGCTGAACCTTTAATGAATACAGACTTCCTGTATAGAGTATACGCTCAAGAACTACTTAATAACGCACGCGCTGGAGGAGACAAGAAGCATGTGACGCTAGAAGAAGTACTGCGAGCTGAAGCGCAATCACAAGAAGTAGCTGGGACCTGTGACGAGTGCGAGAAAGGCAACCAACGAGCATTAAGTCGGTGGATCCTCACACTTCCGATGGTGTTCTCCATCAGTATCATTTGGTCCAGTAGTCACGTCAACAAGACGGATATTAAGGACTGGATGCAGCTCTTATCGACGCAATGTCAAGGCGACGAGGAGTCCCAGCAAGCTCTGGATTTAGGACGGATTTTCAGACTGGACAACTCAGCAGAAGTGGCTTCTGTGTACTCATTCAGAGGACTCGTGTGTTACTATGGTCGTCACTATGTGGGGTTCTTCTCTAGTAGACTAAATGAGGACGGAGTGGAGAAGGAACGCTGGTTCCTGTTTGACGATACGCGTGTTAAACTTGTAGGCACGTGGGCGGATGTGAAGCTACGTATCGAGCGCGGAGGATACCAACCGACACTGTTATTCTATGAACGCAATGGAATTGAACATGAAAATCTCGAAAAGATTGCGTCGGAGATCCACAAATGGTGGGAAGCGTCCGCCGATATACCGGATGAGACCAATAATAACGAAAAAACAGAGAAAAAAGCTGCAGAAGCGGTGGTAAAGAACGGCAAAGGTGCGCCGCATGAAGTGGAATTTGGTCTGGAAGACGAGTTGCTAGCGAAGATGGAACGAAGTGTCCGTATCACGCAGGAACACCCACTCCCACCGTTAGTCCAAGCGGGTCCTACAGCAGTGCCCACAAGTCCGATTTCGCTGCCTCCTCACGCTCCAAAGTCGATGCCTGTGAAGAATGCAAATGGATGGCGTGATGAGGATATCCATCTGCATATTGCACACCAATCAGCACAAGATACACTGTCGCGATTGAATGGGATCTTGTCGAAAGATAAGGCTCCAGTCTCGACTCCAGTTGATGGACGAGCGGTGCTTCGTATGGCCATGTCCCAATCCATGCGGAACTCTGTGCGTCTACGTGATTACTCGACTCATCGTCCTACTGAGAAACAAAGGGAAGTGAACCCGGACAAGATTTTCGAAGACGACACACCTGCGATTACAGAGGAGCAAGACGCTACAGCTGATAAAACAACAGAAGTCTCTCAAGCTCGGGTAAAGATATATGACGTACGCCTCGACGGAGGCATCGGCTTGTTGTTGGAAGAGACTAGTGACGATGATTTGTCATCGGACTTTAAGAAAGCATTTATTGTGTCGGGCTTCGAAGTTAACGGCGCAGGCGAGAAGCTACCAGCTGAAGCTAGCGGTGCGATTCGCGAGGGAGATATTCTGGTCGGCATCAATGGTCATATGCTGGAGAATAAAGAACTTGTGGACGTGTTGGAGATGTTGCTCATGTCGCCGAACCCAGTGCAGCTCAAGTTTTATCGTTTCCAACCGTGGGCGTGTCCCCGCTGCACGCTGTTAAACAACAGCATCGATTCGGCTTGTGCTGCTTGTGGAAACGCCCCAGTAGTGCCAAGCTAGGCAGCAAGGATGGAGAGTAATATCTGCTAGCAACTCAATGTAATTCAAATGTGCTTTTAACTACTTCTACTGTACAGCGGGTGTAGGAAGTCAGGACACCCCTAGCGATTTGGTGCATTATTGGAGCTCCTGAAGTCATTTTTTTGTACACCCGCTGTACATGTAGTACTTCGTACTACGCAGTAGTACTAGTATTTTGTTTATAACATTGAAGGCTCTCCCCAAGGAGCTCCGTTTTCTCCTATTGGAAAATTTCAAAATAAAATTTCAAAACAATTTTTTTTTGTGTTGTTATGTCCCGTGACGGTTAATTAGCTATATGAATACAGTGATTCATATGTCATAAAGTATTGATCATACTATCGTACCCGGGCTTGATAAACTTCCGAATGACGGGAAATAGCTTCTTTTGGGTTCTATGCGCGTCAACAATTCGACCAAACCACTGTCCTGTAGACCGGTCCACTCCACCAAAGAGCCAATAGTCCGGGAATCGTCGCCCACGATTGGGTTTGTCTTCTTTTTGAGGCTTGTTTCGTCAATTTCTACAATGTGGCCCACACCACCAATCTACAAGTACCGTAGCCATACATGTTAAGAGCAACAATACACATTTGAACAGCATATGAGTAGTACCTGAAATTGATCACTGAGCAGCTGCTTCGAACAGAGACAACGTACGTAGCCGTACCAGTCCTCAACCGTAGTCTTCGACACGTCCGCTATCTCCGCCGCGTGTGCGTGCGATGCACGCATGCACCATGCATACAGTAGCCGAGCAGCTTGGGCTAGCGACAGTTTCATCCCAGAAAACCAAGTATTAGTTAATATACTCAAACTTACCTCCCTTCCGTCATCGTGGCATTTCTTGCGGCAGCATCGCCAGTGTTTCGTCTTCCCGGAGACTCTTGAACGCATCGGGCGCTGGCAGCCTGGACAATACATAGCGCTTTCTAGAAGTCCTGCTTGTTGCCACCACGCTACAGTCGCTCGTCGTCTCAATGATTGAGGTGAAGGTGAAGTGCTCCACGTTGTGGAGAGCATAGTGATGGCTGGTTGCGCTAGTCAAGATACGGAGGGAGGCTGGCAGAGTCTGGTGCGGTGCGAATACTTTGCAAAGTGAGGGAGAAAGCGTGCTGGCTGAACGCGTGGCAGGGAGGGAACGGGGGCATTCTTGCGTTTACATACAAATGGCTAGTAATTTGTTTTTACATACATCGTGTAAATGTCGTCGAAAACGGGGGCGTAACCCTGTTATTTGCCATTTTGAGTCGTGAGCAAATCTTGTGTGACGCACACTGGTCAAATCACAAACTATGAAAATTTCATTTTGAAATATTACAATAGGAGAAAACGGAGCTCTCCTTGGGGAGAGCCACATTGAAGAATAACACTTAAATGGAGACTACGCCGATTTTATAAATTTAGCTCTCTTCTCGTACCACGCCTTGGTCACATGCTCGTTAGCGGCACTCCCAAGAAATCGAAAAGATTTCATTCAACTTCAAGAGCAGGGAGAAAGAGTAGCAAGAGCAGCAGCACATTCCAGGAAATGAAGCACAGACGGAAGATACCACCCTGTAGTTCAAGTGAGAGAAGTGCATTTAAAGATCTGTCATATTGTAGCTGGTCATAATGTTTCTGAAAGCTGAATGAAACGAAGTGGTTTGGAGGATAGCACGTGTTTACCATTATCAAATTGAGAGGCTACCAGTGGTAAAATAATTAACCCTCTCGCGAACACGGTTTATTGACTTTGGCTACTATGGTTTACAAAGTTAGCATGTTACAGATTTAGACAGAAAGATATGACGGACACAAATCAACGACACTTGAGGTTTTATAAAAACTTGATCATACAGTATTTTGGACCAATAAAATTGTGTCTGGGTCAAACTGGCTGGGGCCACTCGAAATTAGTCGTGGAATGGAGGGCGTTGAGGAGGCGGCACTAGCGCGCTTGCGAGCATGGTGCGTGGAAAACAAATATCAGCCCAAACTTCGTGTCAGAGGGTGGCGTCGACGTGGCGGAGGATGAAGTGGTTATTGTTGTCGCTCGAGACCGGCAAAACGCGTACACAAACGCTCTCAAAGTCAAGGTGCTAAACGATATCAATGCGGGTGTAACCGTCACTGAAGCGGCTCGGCTACACGGTATTAAGTCACGCACTGCGGTGCATGGCTGGATACACCTTGAGGCTGCTATACGAGATGCGTGTAATCGTAAACGAAGGTCCAAGTGCAGTGTTGGTGGTCAAGGCAGGGTCAACTCGTTTCCTTATTGCGATGAACTCATTTAATGGGTTAAGCAAATGCACCGCGACGATTTTTCCTTGAAGACGTCCCACGTGTTGCTGTTCGTCAGAGAAGAGTACCCCGACTTCTTCAACGATAACTTGGCCAAGAACAAGGAGGAGAGTCTAGGGCGATTAAATCGACGGCTCATTTATCAGCAGGGCTTCTCGTTCCGCCGCCCCACGAAGCCCATTCTCTCTACGGTAGATCTCGAAGCCGAACAGCCGGCGTTCACGAGCCAAGTGGGAACGAAGGTGAGCGCTACGTACGCGAGGTCCTGTATCTTCAACGTCGAGTCGACTGCGGTATACTACGATGCTACGCCTACTCGTATTATTAGTGAGCATGACGCTAAGAAAAGCGTCAAAATTAGAGGCCATATGCGCTCTGAGCGAGCTAGTGTGCTGCTGATAGTGTCCGCTGAGGGTCAAAAGCTGCGGCCTGTCATCATATTCAAAGGAAAGCCTAGTGAACGCGTCGAAGAAGATGAGCGCGGTATTTCGAGCCGAGTAGTGACAGCGGTGCAGAATAATGCGTGGATGGACAGTCGAGTGTGGCTTGAAACTTTCGTCGAGGACTCGTGGGGATGTTTCGTGAGTGGCACTCACCCCGGACCAATGGCTCTTTACGCTAGCAATGGAGTTGGAGGAGGCATTGTCAACTATGGGCACGGAGTTGGTGCCACTACCAAAAACTACGACGTCGGTTCTTTAGCCCTTGGACGTCGGGGCGATGGATCCTTTCAAGCAGAAGCTGCGAGCTATTACACTAGCGTTTGAGCTTGGCGCTGTCGGGCCTAGCGGTCACTTGCCTCTACGTGAGCGTCTTCTGGCAATTGAGCGCATGTCGGCCCTTTTAAAGCGCAAGCGCCTAGTGGAACGTGTAATCGCTGCGTGGGATGCAGTTAGTGAAGACACTATAAAGACGGCTTGGCTGAAAGCGGGTGTCGTACTGAGCAAACAAGGCAGTCCAGATTGGGTGCGGGGCGTCAGCATGTGCACCTGCTGCCTTGGAGCCCTGACACCAAGGTCACCGCTAGGGTGATTAACTTTACCGGGGGGGGAATTGAGCCCTCGTCACTTGAATAAAAAGAGGAGTCAGTAACCGGTTGAGCCCCAGACTGACGATTTGATAGTGCTAAACCTCAAATTAGGTTCTTATCATTTGCTCAAAATGGCCTCCTCTTATTGGCTGAATATTTGTTTTAGCTGCGGTGTCGTTGTTTTGTGTCCACACTTGCTTCCATACGAATAAAAATCTCGGGCGTCATATCTTTCTGTCCAAATCTGTAACAAATGGAGGCGGTCATTTTGACCCCGTTTATAAAACACTGTACTTTCCTTGAAGGAAGCCTTTCTGCACAGATGGTAATCGGTAGGGATAGGGCGAAAATTTGCCCCCCCCTTCAAAGACCACGGAAGCATTTTACTTATTATTTGGCATTTGTGCTTCTGTGAGCGAAATCGATGGTGAATTCTTTTTATACAATTGCAGTCTGCGTGCAAAAGTACCGTAAGCCAGTGAGCTTTACTAGTAGAATGGCATCCGAGCATCATACAAAATGCTAATACACTTGAGATTTTCTTGGCGACTTCGGTATTTTGCTTTATAAGTCGAATATTCAAGCATCAGCCTTTTACAAGCTTGTGTACGAGTATCCGTCCGTAGCCGCGACGATAGTGATGATTGTGATAAAGACAGTGAAGGTTGCTGCTAGTAGGTGCGGTATACATATCTATGCATACATGTGAGCGGACACGAGCACTAGAACAACGGACAATATCCAGAAGCGACACTTCCCACTGACTGTAACTTGCAAGCTGTGGTGTCGGACACAGCTTGTGTCTAATTATTTGTGACCATGTCTGCGACCCAGGCTGTGACCTACTTCCGCGCTGCGAGTACTCCAATGCAACTCCTTAAACCGACGCAGAGTCATCACATTGTCAAGCCCGCTTGATGTTCCACCAGTATTTCATGCTCCACTTGTGACCCCAATAGTTAGCGTATTCTCCTTTGTCAACAAGAGATAAACATAGCAAAATCCCCAGAAAGGTCATCACTTCATCGAAGAAATGGGCTTACCGACTGCGACGTTGTGTAGGCGCGCATATGCATTTGTTTCACCGACAACCTGCTGCCAAAAACGAGACCGAGATGTAAGCGAAAAACTTGCGGAGGCCGAATACTGGAAAATTTGTCTCAATTCTGGCCGTAATCGCGTCTCTATCGATCTGTCAGGGTATTGATAGAAGTCTACAGGAGCATTACACTGGCTTTCATGCTCAAAGCGAATGCTTTTGATCGCTTCCACCTCTGCTAACGAAGCCGGAAGCCCCATCACAGGATCGAACGGCTCCAGGTACGGCTCCAAAATGTCTGTATGGTCATTGACATGGACTTCTTCGCCATCATAACTGCGCACAGCCGTCCCCAATCTAACCCCGTAGATGCCCGTATAGTGAGCGATAATTTGCGTTTCCTCGCTGCACTGAGCTGAGATTCAGTGTCTCGACATGGCTTTGGAGCTGCGAATCCAGCCAGTTGATCTGAAATCAGGACTGTTTCAGCACCTGGCAGACTCTCCCAACCAGAAAAGCGTTTCCGACGCCTACATAATTCTTCTTTAAGGTGATGACTCCTTCCTTCGCTGGAGAAAACGCCACCAGCGTGTCTACGTACAATGATAAAGCTGATGTAGAGATCTATTCGCTTGCCGTGTGTAGTTGTGACAGGATCCGTGGCTACTGGGTGTGTCGCAGCTGCTAACCTGGCGTTGGACAACGTGGAGTCGTCTAATATTGGGGGCGCCCTTGCATACACGGTGGGTATGTGATTCTCGGCGTCTGCATTTAGAAAGAGCTGGGGAGCTACAGCCGCTGCAGCTTAGTCCGTTAAAACATGTTCAAGGCTGTGCCTGGGCGTGATGCTGCGGTTTTGCGTCGCTGACACTTGTTCTGTTGGACGGAATCGTTTGGCAGTGAGTTGAACAGGCTTCGACTTATTCTTGGGTCCGTTTGGACGGCCACGCTTCCGTTTAGCTGGGACAATAGCGAGCGGGACTTTGTTGAATGATGCTGCCTGCGTTGGGACCTCGCTGCCACCTTGGTGGGTTGTCGGCACGGTAAGAGCTTTACTTGCGTTTGAGGAACGACTGATTCCGACAACAGCAGCCTCGGAGATTATGGCTGCAGTATCTTCTTCCTTTCTTGGCTCGGTTTCTCCTACAGGGGTAGCCATGGCCAGACGCGTCCGGCTTTCACGTGGCTTCGGAGAGTGAAAAACATTGCACCCGCCGATGTCTGATTAATGTAAATCAAGATCATTTTCGATACTATAGCTAAGTAAAACACCACTTCATTTCAAATTAAGGTGGTCATGTTTGAAGAGACATCATTTTATTAATGAAACAAAATTATTTACTACATGGCTCATATATTTAAACTGATGCACACATCTAACTAATGTTTATCGTAGAATATTGCGCTGCGATATAGTGCACAGCATGCGCCGGCCATCCTGCCGTGGTAAGCATGCTATAATACAAGCGTTATGCGGACCACACAACGTAGCATAGCCCTTGACTCGCGTTGAGGGGGGGGGGGGGGGGGCTCGCCCTGCCTATTGAAGTTCGAGTCGTAAGAAAAGGAGCCGGACTCGTGATTTATAATGCATATATGTCTCATGCTGTTGAGCATTACGTGATCAACTGATCGACAGCTTGGCCTGCGATTTATATCTGTATAGAACTGCTTCGAGGAAACAGCGGAGCATCTCGTTTTAAGGCTTTCAGAGCATGGCGTTTCTCCATTTGGTCGAGCAATCCAGAATGTGCTTGACTGAGAAGCCTGATCCGGAAACACCTCGCCGGCCGCAGTATCAGCGTAGAATATAAGCCGTTCACTCGGTGACTCCTTTTATTTTGCTTATAACAGCTCGGAGCACAGTTCAGCTACGAAGGCTCGATGAGAATCCCGTGCCTTGCGTAGATCCAGTGCCAGGCTTCGGGTCAAATATGCATTAGCTCTAATCACATCGATAAGAGCTAATACAAGCCTCTTATGCCATTTTTGGAAAGAGTGACCATCCGATAGAGAGAACCAAGAGCGCATTCGATCAAGACGGTCAACACCCTGCATATTCGTATTGTATTCCTTGGTACATGATGGGGCGTAATAGCTTCGTTTTTCAGTGCAAACCTGATGCGTTACAGTAGTGAGCGTTGCTGGATCCGCGTTCGATATCACCGTCACGATAGATCTGTCATATCTTGACGCCGCAACCAGCAAGTGGTCGGCGCAAACGCCTTGTCGAGAGGTTCCACGGGAGCAATCTTTTTTCTCCAAAAGTAAATTGCGAGGAAAGTGCGAGCTAGTCTTCCGCACGATACCGCGAGCGTAGAGACCCTTGAGACGTAGTGCCATCAGCAGCTGCATTGAAGCATACTAATTATCCGAGCTGACTATCCGTCAAGTATAATACAGTGTGCGAAAAACTTCTAGTACGCATTTCCGTACCACAGATAATCTCCGCAATTTCGTCGCTCAACGACTGTACTTCTTGCGGCGCTACAGCGCCACCCAAACGCTCCGATAAAGTACGAACACAATGTAGTCGAAAATCTAGCGATATGGTCAGCTTAGCGTGTAAATCCGGGAGTGAAACTTCCCTGTCGGCTTCATTGGATTGTAGACACTAAGTGGTTTGCCATACTTCGACCGACACGCAACGCTTGCTTCATCAAAAGCAACATTGCGACAAACTTCAACATATTTCGACCCGGTAGTCTTCAACAGATTCAGTCACGGACGAATCCTTGCAGCCTGATCTTGGATACGTGAAAGACCACAAAATGTATTGCTTCGAATTCGTTATGTACTTATGTTCATAGCGACTCGTACACAAAAACAGGTTGGAGGTCGGCCTTCCAGCTTCACGGTAGACCTAACACTTCCTCCAATTTGAAAGCTTGACAGAACGTGTTGTGACACAGGTATCAATGCCTTGGACAGCAATTCAGGGAGCTCACCAGTTTTTTCAACAGGAACATTCCAGATAGCCCTTCCTTGACGATCTCGACAACCTGCAGCTCAAACAGGATAATGTCTTAGAAAACCACTGTTGCGTCGGCATAAGGTTGGGTCGTCAAAATGCGCATGTCAGTAATGTCTCGGCAGACAAGTTGGACTCGCTCGAGGAGCCGTCTCGACTTTGTGAACTTTGGCAACATCTTCATTCCAAGGTCATACAAATTACGGCGAATCTTGATCGCAATTACCTTGTTCACACTTGTCACCAGCGCCACTTGTGCAACCACGTTCCCCACCTCGGAACCGATATCTAGGAAGATATCATTCCGGTCGAGTCCACCCAATTCACGAAGCAGTGTGGAAATTCCTCTCGACATCAGCTCCCCGGCGTTGCGATGAGGCAAGTTGTTGGCGCCTTGTACAACCACTTCGCGAGAAACGTCAGCGAAATTCGCCGCGACAGCTCGCTCACCACTAGAAGGGGACATTGGCGGAGATTTTTCTTCATCAGGAAGACCATGAGAACTTTCAAAACTGATGCCCTCACTTAGAGAGCTCACGATGTCTTCGGCGTCGGCAGGCTGGGTGGTGGCAGCAACTTCGGGAGAGGCCTTTACAGAACTTGTCGAAAGCAGCGTGTGGACCGTAGCTGGAACCTCAGAGCATTTTCAGGCTTGTTGCATGCGTCACCGGTGGCGTTGATGCTGAGATGGTGCAAGCGCTGAAAGCGCTTGAGTAGCTGGACAAGCGGTACTCGCCGAAGCTTGAGTGACAGGAGGAGCTTAAATCACTGGAGGCACTTGTGCTCCTGGAAGTACTTGATTGACTGGAGGCACTTGGATTGTTGGAGGCACGGCACACCCTCGAGACGTTGGAAGTGCTTGAATAACTTGAGATGTTAGAGGTGCCTGACGCGCTGCAAACGTTAGCGGTTGTTGCTGGGACGTGAGCTCAACACGATCACGCTGTGAGTTGGTTGCTTGCCGCTGTAGCGGTGGGCGTACCGCAACACTTGCACCTGGACGCTGTGACCGCACCAGATCTTTTCCAGCCGAACTTTGTTGTTGCGCAAAAGTTCCTGTTCTATGCTGTTGTTGATGCGAAGTGTGAACATCTTGACACAACTGGCGCGTCACCCGGGGCTATTGATCTTGAGGCATTTGCACCGGCTTGAAGAAGCTAGGCGGGAACGGCGGGATGTCCGCCCCCCCCCCCCCCCCCCGTGTCTTCTTAGGCGTCCGAAGGCGCTCCTGTAGTGCTCTGGCGCTGTGGCCTGCCCGCTGCATCCGCCGGGCAATACCTGCCCATGCTATTCGCGTCTTTGCGTCTACATGGGCGGACGCTAGTCGAACCAGTTCTTTGTCGTCTTCGAAAACAAACACAGTAATCATTGTTGCTATGTCAGAAGGCAACTGACTAAGTATTTGTAAGGAAATTGTGTAAATAACAGCTGACTAAGGTTTCGTGTGACAATTCTGTCGAAACTGACATGCAAGTAATGGTGCGAAGACAGAGTACGCACCGCATTACGCTGGCGCGTCGGCAAAATTATGTACTTAGTATGCAAAATGCTGACGATCCTAATGATTTTCGCACCTAAGCACGTATTTCTCGTGATGTCTGCCACATCGCGTAAAATATAGGAGGTAAAAAACGACCGGATTGGTTGTAATAAGAGAAGGTGATGTGCTAGTTAGACTTCTGTCAAGGGGGTCAAAATGACCCCCTTCATGACCATTTGCTTCAAGGTTCTCAAATCATGCATGAACGGGGCCAAATTGCACCTTATGATCTCTAAAGTTTTAATAAGATTGCATAACGCTAAGAAATCTTATAATGCTATTTTTAGCCGGTTCAGCTCAATCCTCCATCGACAAACTATTAACTACTTGCTTTTAATAAATGGTTTTTAATAATATTACTAAAAAATAACTTCTTTTTTTAATATTTAGCTCACAATACTCCTAAATGTACTGTCATTTTGAAGGTCCGAAAATGGAGATAATATTTTAGGCGACCACAACTTGATTTAATCACGATTCGTACTTAGGCTCGTAAGCATCATTTTGTTTGAAACCGTCTAAAATGATCATTACAATAATAGTGTAATAATTATTTCACCATCAAACAGTTATTGTTTTTTAGCTGTAATATTACAAAAGTGTATCGCCGCCTGTATTTAGCTTAAGCTTTGTTTAACATGCTCGTGCTTCGATCTCTCTATATAAAAAACGCGGTGCACATGAACATATTAAAAATTGGAAGTTTAAAAGCTAATGATATTATTAAAGAGGTCGGTGTTATCCCAGAGCCTCTCAAACTACTTCAAAGTGGTTAAATCCGAAGTTGGAAGCTTCGTGAGTAGTGAAGATGAAATTATGTTAAGGGAGGACAGCAAAAAAAGCTCTATGGACAGCTCCACTTAGATCAATTCGTTTGCAAAAAGCTGCCTATTGGCACGCACAGGAGCATACGCCGAGGCAACGCGAAACTTCAATGTGGGTAGTTCTTAACAACGGGTCAGGTTGGCATCGAAACGCCGTGAGCTTAGTTTGCTGTCGTATTTAAAACTAGTCTGGCTACGGACAAAAACGATATACTGCTCCGCATGATTTTTTTGGCCATCTAAATTGCTTGAGCTACTGCAAGACTACAATCGCAGTGGGTCTAAAAAAGTCTGTTTACGATGACGGCTACCGAAAAACGTTTTGTTTCTGTAAAACATCAGCAAACGAGCCCCCGGTAAACGCCCTTCTAATTAAGATGTGCACAGAAAATTTGCGTGCGGAGAATCCACACAATTGTTATATTGGTGCGTACATTGATCAACGCAAACTCGTCATTTCGCAAAAATCACCAGTATGTCCAAGAATAGTCTGGTAAGAAATTTCATACTTTGACCTACATATTAAATTAAATGTAAAAAAAGGACTGGGGCTCAGACAGAATTGTGTCGAAAAGTAAGACGTGTCAAACATGGCTCATACTATTCGACGCGGGATCGATTCAAAATCTGTCGAGAAGCGAGTCCATCTTCTTCCGAACGAGGTTACAGCTAGCAATACAGGAAACAATGCCGACAATTTTGATGATGAGACAGGCATCCTCCATTGTATCTAAGCTGGCCATCGACATGAAGTCCTATCTAGATTCCAAGCGGAATAATTCTTCTGTATTATTGCTCAGTCGCTTTACGCATTTGTGCACCGTGAGATTAAGAATGCATCAACGAACCTACCCATCAGCTTGCACAGATCCAGAACTGTCAGAAAGTGATGGGCGTAAAGCCCGACGAGATTGTATCAACCCCGTGCTGAAGAGTGCCGCCAGTGCACGTACGACATAGAAATTTACGTACATAGGAAGCAGACCCATTTTCGCTGCTAGTATTTTGCGACACAAAGCTGTGACCGGCGTTGTTGAGCCTGCTCTCGGCACGGGTCTCAAGGTAGCCCATTTCGCATCGGTTTGACATGCAAGCGTCTTTGATAGCGCTATGTTTAAGCGCAGCAGAGCCCTTCGCAAACTACGTTATCGCAGATGGACACAGTGCACAGCTATGTGAAGCACAAGTACCCCGTTTCTGTACTGGGCTTTCAGATTGCAGGGGAGCCTTCTTGCTGACTGTGTACTGGTGCAAATCGCGAATGCGCAAAGATAATACTGTGTGGTACATTATCTTTTTTTTTAAAAAGGACATTTTTTGTGAGTTTGGCGCTCCGTTCTCGCCTGACATCGTCATGATGGACGCAGACAAGGCCCCGTATAGCGCATGTACTGCGGAGCTACCTAGCACCATCATTTCGATATTCTTATTTCGTGTACGCAGAACGTGTTTTTACCTGCACGTGATGCACAGCTGGATTTGATTTCGGTAAAAATAATTTTCATGAATCTGTGCGATTTGCACTTTTTCCCGATAAAGAGCAGCTTTGACGAAAGCGTGCATTTGCTCTGAGATCCTGGCGCGGTGCCGGTGATTGAAGCTCCCATTTTCGCTGTGTATTTAGCTACAATATTTCCATATGTACCCCTCAAACAGTTGCCTGACTCTAACCATGCTACGATAAAATGTATTAGAGTATTATTAATAAGCGTCGTACATAGCGTATTTCCTATACCATAACCAGTTACGCAAACTCCGACTTGATCATTAATCAAATTCTCGATGACTCATATTCATTACTGAAACAAGGTCAGTCATCGTTATGTGATCGATAAAATCAGCTTCTAAGCCACCCATCTGATGGATGGTCGTTCGCTAAAGCAGTTTAACACCCTGCTTGCTGTACTCACTGTCAATCCCCCCATACGCCGCTTAGCGTTTGCAGCGGATAGCGTCTTGGTCTACGACGACTTCATCCAGAACGATTATCAGGGAAGCGGCGATGATGATGATGATGATGCGCTCCGCTGACTGCGATTCGCCGCTCTTGGATGATTACTTTAAGAGTGGTAATTTTGAGGCAGTGGCCGCGTTGACCAATTTCACTCTCACCGAATTCCATCTCCTGTGGGCTCATGTAAAGCCCGAGCTCACAAGCCGTTGGGAGTCGGGTCGTGATAGAAAGTCAACAGCTACGGCCAAGGTCGCGCTCCTGATGATTCTGTGTGTGCTTAAGCATTACGGAGCATGACAAAAACATGCCCTTGACTTTGTTTTTTACAAAAAATGCGACGCCAAAGCGGGTAGCAATCGGTTGGTCCGAGGCAGAGATTAAAGCAAGCCGGGTGGCGCAAGAAGCATGCGAGCATGGCCTTAAGTATAGAAGCACGATGATATGTGGTTTCAAGGCGCGTACGTTTGTACGTTTGAGAAGATAATGTACCAGGCTTTAATAATCGGCACGCCTGTTCTCAACAAAGCCTTCGTATGCCCGCCGTAGATGGCTACACGGCGCGCCAACAGCTCGACCTTTACACCCCTACGCACTGTACGCAGCCAACGTTACATTTTAGCCGGTGCTCAGACCTACCGGAAGGTTTAGCGAAGCTAAACACTACTTCTCAACAAGCACAATCAGTATGATCCAAAGTAGAGGCTTATGTGGCGTTCCGTGTCGAGTAGTGTTTTTGACCAATCATACGCCCGGATACAGGTCCGACATTACCATTACGACCAATAATTTGAAAGATGACCAGCGTCGCTAAAACAACAAACCAGAAGCGCATTATTGAGGACAATGGCGAAGGCTCGGAGCAGACACGGGCTATCCGCGCGGACAAAGGGTACCAAGGCGCTGCATCGATGGTGAAGGTAGTCCACCTCAAGAAGAAGCCCCGCACCTGCGAGCTTACCGGTGATGAGATCTCCCGAAACGTTTGAGTTTCATCTGACCGCGTGCTGGTCAAAAACTTCTTTGGTCGAGTCTGTCTTCCATGGAAAAATATGCACAGCACGTACGAGTGGAACGAGGCATCTTTTGACTCATTCACCCGCACATGTTTAGCATTAATCAAATATCATAAAACCATTTTCTCTTCGGGTTGATGATGGTCGATTTTATCGCTCGGTTACGGGCCGTTACGCTTCGATGGCAGACAGGCAGCGTACGAGACGCGCGACGATACCGCCGTCGTCGTGACACTTGCGTTGCGGTGAACCAGAACATTCGTACGCGGCTTTCGCTCTCACCGTCCTTCTCACCTTCAAGCGCGCAGTAGGCTTTTGACGAGATTTAGTCAAGGAGCTGTCGTGGTAAAATCATTAGTGGTGCGGTTTATTCGTCAATACAGTGCTGACCGAATTTAAAACAGAATTCATTGTAATTATCTAGTGAGTGATCGTTGTGATCGCTATAATCAGTACGCCAAGCACTTCGTATAATTTTGCATATTTGACGAAATATGCACGATGTTTTCCAACGACAGGATGCTTTTGATTTTGTGATTTTTAATCTAAAACTCGGCTTACAGGTAGTTTACCATACACCTACAAGCTATGCTACGACCAACAACCCTTTGGAGCAAATTCACAGCACTAATAAGCGTGTAATCGATCGATAGCGCGAAAACCCTACCGAGCTCGCTGTTCGCTTGGATATATCAGTATTGCAGATGTATCATCAATGATGATTTTTGTCGATAAAGCAATGGTGTTGAAACGGTTGCTTGCTGCGTATCGAAGGACAGACAAAGCAAAGTGTGGGATGCAGAAGTGGTTTACCGTGCTCAAGATTCTGTGGTCGTGTACGAAGCTCCAAAGTATGCTGGTTCAGCTTCCCAGGACACTGACCTAGTCCATCTGACGCCGGTGTACTACCTAAGTCAGCGTGCACTTCCGAATCCGAAACCTACGCTAGAATCATGTGGGATGGATAGTAGATGCAACCGGTCGCACATGCATGTGCTTCTGCTGGAGCAAAATTGGGGTTTATTTAAACGTAATGAAAGCGAATCAGTTTGTTGGACTTTATGCTCTGGGATCCACATGCAGCCGCAAAAATTTGAGCGCCCGGTTCCCCAGCAAATATCGGCACGGTGATTAGCTGGAGATAGTGAAAATTCGGCTGGTGTTGCAGAGGAACCCAAAGCATAAAATTGCGTCCATCCACCATCTCAGAATCTTCCTCACACTCAGCTTCTGTTTACACTACAAGACCAAGTCCTGACTTACGCCATGCAGTCCGTTAGTCTCAATTTGGCGCGACAACAGCCGCAGCATATTCAGTCACAGGACCCCTATGTAGCTAAGCAAAACCCCGCTATTCCGTGAGGACTCCGCCATGGTCCAGCGACGTACGCCGATATCCAGGACAACGATAAGACAAGAGTAATTGCGCCGCGCAATGGGGGCGATTATTGCAGCGCTCACCCAGTAAATGACGTCATTGAAGCTGTCGTCGTTGCATCGAGCCAACGCCACGAAGCTATTCTTCAAATGCCACGTTTGGAGATCTCACTCGTAACCCGCACAAGTCCCCTCGATCGAGGACTCCCACACGTAAATCACGCAAGTTAAGGGCTCAGAACGAGCGTCGTCGCAGGTTTATCGACCTAATAATTCGGTCTACGATCATTTTGACTCGATCATGCGTTATTGTACTTTCTATAACAGCTGCGAATCATTTTTCATTTGCATCTATTTAGTACTGTCCTTGAATTTACCTCATAAAGTGTTCAGCGCCTACGAGTTTACTGATGCCTTTTCTAAGTAAAAGCCGCGAGACATCCACGCGCCTCAGACTGGCTGGACTTGACCGGTGGCTGCGACGTGTGGTGGCCCTAGGTAGTACCTAGACCAACCACTACATGGCAAGCCAGAAGATAGACACACGACGCTACAGCGTTAGAAGCCGCCGATTGAGTCACAGATTGAAAGCTGCTGCTTGCAAAGGAGGTAATGAGAAAAAGGAATAGCCTCTGATAATTAGCTGGGACAAATAAAAGGCGGATGGAATAGCACAGCCGTTTACGTAGTACATAAGGGCTCAATGGCTTCGGCGAGATATCTATCTTCTTCACGCTCGTCGTCACGCAAGCCCCACATCTGTGGGCTCGTCGGGATCTTGTGGTGAAGTGCGTTTTAAGAAATAAAAAGACGGGAAGTGACAACTGGACACAATTCTGGATTAATGACACTGCTGTTTCAAGCACGACGATTTGGATCCGGAGGTGGTGGATCGGGACAGAGGCTGCCGCGATTTGGACGGGGAATGGCGATGCGAAGTCAGATTTTAAGTGATAGACTGTAAAGTTCAAGATTGGGGTATTGCGAGGTCCGAGATCCGGGTCGCAAGCGGGGGAGATTTGACTTGACACCAAAGGTCTCAGATTGGACGTATGTAGATATGGACTCACGACATCTACGAGAGATCTGAGCATTCGAGGCATGGTGCACGAAGTCGATCATTTGTGAGTACCGAATCGGGGGTGATCAAGTGGGAGTGTGCGTGGGGTGCTGAGATCAAGCGAACGGCCTCAGGAATCCAGGTGTACCCATGATTCCTGATCGAGGTGTAGCCGTGATCAGCAACAATACAATGATTTCGCCGCGGATCTGGGAGAGCTTGCTAATACAGTTGGGAAGATGGATCAAGGGGAGAAAATACAAGAAGCTAGGCCTGGCAAACGATTTAATGAGTAAGGGATAGAGAAGAAAGATATGTATAGACTTAACTATGAATCATCATCTATTTGCATTGTGTTACACAAGTGTCATTCCCTCAAGAATAGGAGCGGCGTTGGCCGCTTTAGCTCGGTGAAGATTGGGAATAACAGACCCAGCGTGGGTAGTGGTAACTAAATTTTATATTGGCTTAGCTTGCAATCCGGTGCACAACAAAGATTTTTTTTGACAGTTTTGAAAAGCCCAGAATCTCTGCTTATTTTATGTATATCTCTGGTCATTAACCAATGAAATTGTGCTGTGGGAACGACATGCAATAAAAGATCATAAAATTGACTCCTGTCACCAAAATTAGACCTGAAATTAGTATCATTTGTGATGTTTACCGACCCATTGCGAAATTAGCCAAACCAAGGTTTGGCCTATCGCCAATAAGAATATTTTTACCACGGGAACACACATGCTAGGCTATTCATTATGCAGAACATGCTACTTTCGAAAGCACACAGCAGGCTGCACACAACGCGATCAGATTGGCGCATGGTGCGCTAGTTCTCCTGAAGTCCAAGGCCGCCGCTACCACCCCTGGCGCATCGTTCAGCAGCGCAGGTACACTGGATCGCGATTACCACCCTCGACTGCCGCCAAGCTCTCTCTTGCGAGGTACTACACCCCGGCAGGGCGGTCGCAGATCGTATTTAAGTGACCTCAAACTAAGAGCATCTCCAACGGTAGTGCAAAATGCAAGATGGATAGTGCAAATTGATAGTTGTAATGCCGTTTGCTCATTTTAAATAAACGACATTTATGTGTCCTTACGTACCATTTTACGGGCTATCCCCAGCGGAGTATGTCTAGTGCTAAATGACCACTATTAACAAGTTTATCAATTCACGACCCAAGATGATCTCGGTCACGACGACAGCTTTGTCCTCTTACGTCAGCGCAAGGCACTACCTGCGCCGCAGACGATCACGAAGGAAGAGTCATGGTAGATCACGTCCTGGTCAGAGTGCTAACCTCGACAGAGATCATTTTCTCGTCATAAACAAGAGAACTGCATAAAAAGTCTTACTGATGCTAAACAGGAAGCGTAGAGACTGCCGTCCGACCTAATTAGCACAGACCATCCATTTTGTAGAGCGCCAGCTTTTATTAAAGAGGCTAATAGGCCCGAGAGCTGCGCAAATGCTTTGCTAGCTCGGTCCCAGAATAACGAAGACGGCTGGTCCGTTCCCGTTAGCCCGTTCGTTTTCGGAAGTGTCGTGTACGCGCGACCTAAATACACGTCCTCTTCCTGCGTCCATGGCTGTGCGTTGGGCATGACAAGGCAGAAGAACAGTAGTTTACAGCAGCAGTGACGGCAAAACGCTTCTTGAGGGCCCGACGCGAGTTCCCGGGTGGAACGGCGTTTGCTTGATGGGGGAGGAAATACCAGAAACACCAGCATTTGTTTGGTCAGCACCTCATAACCAGCAGGAGCACCGGTGCAATTCCTGAACCGTATTGTTCCCATCGACTCCCGCTGCTTTTTAGCCACACACATAGACCTACCGTATGGGACAAAATAATGTATAATGTGTTGTGTAGACGACTGTATTAGGTTCTGTCCCAAATTCTATTCTCACAACAAGACCGTCCAAGCGCCAGCTACTCGCGCGGTTCTAGAAGGCCTCAAGCGGACGTCCGCGACCGCAGAGCAAGCATCGACACGCCCGAAGGTGGCGATTGTTTAATCCCTAGTCCACGCTCTTCTAGGCCACGATAGTGTGCGGTGTTCTGGTAATAAAAATGGTGGATTTTATCAACGAGTTGTGCGATCTTGCGAAATGTGGAGATTATGGAAACAGCAGAGTTATGATTCCGCGCATTGTAGCCAAGATTCCTGCTTCCGCTGACCGCTACGTTGACGGTGGGTTTTCATGGAGCGATGCGGTTAGCAGCGAGGCTCCTGTGTTAGTCTTTCGAGGAGCCTGTAACGATGTGGCACGCTTTCGCAAACAAGAACGACTTCCCGAAGCGCCAACCCACTTCAATGACTTACTGCGCGCGATGGATATGCGTGCCTATCTTCAGCGTCGTGTTGAGAGCCCATGGGAAAAGAAGATTCCAACCCCTCGCGATCAACTCATAGTCAATCTTCCTGGATGCTACTCTAAACTGGTATTTCCTGCCGATGAGGCCTACGTGTACCCTGTGGAGTCATGGATTCAAAGCGGGAATCGAATCTCGCCGATTCGCGCAGACCATGGTCGTGTAGTGTCGTATACCCCTCCAAGCCTTACGCACACCTTCAAGATTTGGGTGGTCTTCAAAACGCCTAAGTGTGCAGAATTGTTTAGTTTTGAAAACGGAAATGGCACTTTCAATCGCATGATCGACACAACCAAATCGTGCGTACTAGTGCAGCGCACCGGTAATGTTGTTTATTTGAACATGCTGGTTTATCATTCTGTTCTACTTGGATTTATCCCCGGTACGCCGGATCACCTAAGGTGGGGGGGGGGGGGGGGGGGGCATTTTTCGAGCTAACACCGACCACAAACGGATCAGCGTCACTGCCATTGCCAGTGATTGACTTACCGTCTGTATCACTACGACTCGTGAATGTGAACGGAGCTGCTTCATCTTCGTGTCCCGTAAACCCTGAGTCCTTGATTTTTCTGCGTACGAAGTCCAGGACGTCACTTCCCTCAAGCCGTCCCGCAACATGGTGATGCGCAAAACGCTGCACAGTTGATAGAAAGGGCGCAGTCGCCTCGGTCAGGCTGAAACGCTGAAGAAGTGCATTATAGATGCGCTTGGGCTTCAGTCCTTGGGCTGCCCAGTCTTTCACCACCTCCTTCATTGGTGGGGTCAGCATCAGCTTGCGTGGCGAGCGTGCTGGAGTGGCATGGGTATATGCCTCCTCGACCGTCACTAAGCCTTGCTCTTGACAGGACATGACCCGGGGTCGCCACGGACACTCTTGTGTCGACGTTACGTCAGCGCACGCCTTGCACGCGCAAAACAGGCGCTAAATTCTCATGGGATGTGGGACAGGGGGCATGCATACGGAGCACGGGGCCAGCTCACTCTTCGCCACCCTAGCCTGCTTGAAACCACCCAGAAGGCTCGCTGCCTGGACGCATGGCATTGCTGAGGCGAGAACCTGTCAGGGGTGTCGAATGGTCATTTCAAAAGGAAGGAGCTGGAAGAATGAGCTTGATGCGGCTGGTTGAAAAATGATCTTATCTTGACCCCCCTCGCCGGGGAACTGCGCTCGTTGGACGATATTTCTGTGACGATCAGGCTGCGGATTGGGCAAAATTAGCGATTGAATTACGGTTGGTGCAGGACGTACTATTGCGGTGGTCAGTCTTTAAAAATTGGTGATGCTCGTGATATTACTGTGCTAGCCGTGCTTTAGCGGTGCCGATAGTAAAGTTTTGGTGTTTTTTTGTTTTTATTGGTGTAAACAGTACGTCCTCTTGATGAAGTCGCCTGAGCTGTTTCCTTTTTTGCACTAGGAATTCAATAACAGATTTGCGCTAGTGGAACCGCGCGGGAGACCGCACAATATGACCCAATATTGCAAGTTTAAAAACTAGTTTAGCAGTAAAAATTAAATTTCAAAATAAAAAACCCAGCTACTGTACCGGTAGCTGTATTTTCTGAAAATAATCTCGGATACGGTAACGATATTATTCTCAAATAAACCGACCGTATTTACGAACATTTTGAATAAGTTGATCCAAGATGGCACTGTTGGTGTCAGCCCTGCAGTTGGTCTCATGGCTCGCCGTACAGGCGCTGGCGTTAGCGCTGCACCTCGCTCCAGCTGCTGCGTCCCTCACGACCTTAAGTGCCATCGTGTTGGTCTCGGCCTTGACGACGCAGGCACTGGAGCATGGTATGCTGGCGTCAATGCACCGCTCCAAGTGGCGCAAGAACTCGCATTACGATGATCTACGCCGCGACTTCTACCGCGGCTATTGGCTGCTAACGCTGATCTACGTGATCATATCGGCACTGTGGATTTATTTCACCGAGAGGACTGGGTCCCGCGTCTTGTACGGGTCCATCTTTTGCGTTTTGTGGTGGGGCGTTCAGCTAGCGATGGTCGTGGCACTGACCCCGATCGACGAGATGCTGGCCAAAATCAAGACGACGATCAAGTGGTGAAACGAGTGACGCATCGAGGACATACTGCGTAGTATAATAGAGCGAGGATATGATGCCACCGAAGTGGAAGCGTTGCTGATACCATTCCCTGTGCTCAACACTGTGCGCTCGCATTCGACCAGACGCCAAGGAAGCTCAGATAGATTGCTGCTGGGCTACATCGCTAAGAAAGCGGTTGGCTTAGTGATGTACTGCAATAGCTGACACTATAGACTATGCTTTCGGCTGGTCCATTCAAAAGCCAAGCTGATAGGCATTGTTTTTGCAATGGTAACCACATTTACTACTTTTTCCCTTCTTCTTTCTCTATTTTCTCTTGCTGCACAACAAGCGCCGCTGTCAGTGTGGTCTGCTCATGTTCCTGCTCTGCTTCCATCGTCGCCACCAGTGCGCTCTGCTCCTCCTGCTTCAAAGCTTGCTTTGCTCTCTCGGCTGCCTGCTCCACCTGTTGCTGCTTCTGCGATTTCTCAAATTGCACAAATGTGATCTTTTCTGTGATGATCTTTTGTGCTGCCGCTGGTTGCAGCGTCGAGATGGCAGAAGGAGGAAAACCAGCGTCCAGAAGCCGCTGCCTCATGCTGCGCGTGATCATAAAGGTTACAGAGGCCACTTGAGGTCCGTTTCCCGTACTTCCTTGGCCGTACCACACGCGATCCGCCCACTTGGACCCATCGTAGTGCCACTTATTGACGTAGTAGCGTCCTAGCAGGTGCCAGCGCTGCACGCGAGCCTGCAGGCGTCCGACGATGCTGCTCATGGTGCTAGCTTGTTGTGTAACGAACGTAACAATGAGGTGTAATTGGTGTGGCAGACCGAAAAGCAGTTTTTTTCATAAACCGGGCATGATATCGCACCGCAAACAAGGCGGAGCTTTGTGTCTTTGCGCGAGGATGGAATTGCAATAATCACTCTGTCGCTGCGCCACACTTCTTCGGGTCTTCTTGTACACTGTATTACTACAGCAGCCGCGAGGATATTGTTATAATAGTATCTGAACTGCCACTGTCCAGTACAAGTATTAGCGTAGCGTATCATCCAGCAGATCCCTTATTTCGTGACTGTTGGCCGCCGATTTGAGTATTTCAGAAAAGACGGCGGCTTTGCTTCTCTCAGTTACATGTATGAAGTTGCTGCATTTTTATTGAACTATTGTGTGCCATGGGCCATGGCCCATGGCACTGTGCAGCCCAAGTGCGTTTGTGGCGGAGTTGAGTTGTGTTAGATTTATTGTATCCAGGTCTTCCCGTGCAGTGTAATACGACTGGATGGGCACGGCGGCGAAATCTGCTCCAACCAAAAGCATGACGTCGTTCCCATCGTCCCGGACTGTCCGGACAGCCCTGGTCACGCTTCTTCCTACCGTGCTCCTTGCGTAAGACGAACACTGATCGTGGTCTTCTGCTGGACTCCAACCTGTACATGTAGCAAGTCTTTTGGATGGACGCTGTTCAGACAACGCTGTACGCGGTCGGGTAACGACCCTGTGCATTGGGTTCTCGTCGCTCTCCTATTGCATGATGCCCAATAATTTGAACGAAGTGACTGCTCGACAGAGATATGAAATCCTAGCCCTCCGGATACCTTTCCGCACTGATCAGTGGCTGAAACTTCTCTTTTAACTCCTTATTATTGGTCAAAATACCCAAGAGTCAGTCCAGACGCGCCTCTCTTTTCCATCATAGAAAAAAGGTCGCCTGTCTCCCCATTCTGCAAATTGGTACAAGGGGGACACTTTACCGACAGTCGAATCGGTAGCAGGATGACGGCCATCTTCGGGCAGGAGCTGAGCCCTGGTATGGCGGCGCTGGTGTATGTGTTCCTGGTCTTGGCGTTGCTGGTACTCTTCGGCTCCATCTATTACTACTGGAGCTACGCACGCAAGATCGAGCGGTTCCTAGCAAGAGACAACCAGAACAACAACATGATGCGGCATCACCTCGTGGACAGTTTCCTACAGCGCGGAGAAGAGGAGTGGCCCTGCTCTATCTGTTTCCACGACAACCACCCGGACAAGACGAGCTGTGTCATGTGCGGCACGCCACGCATCGTCACAGCCACGACACCGTCGAATCTTGCTCGAGCGTCGGGGCTACACAAGCAGGACTTTAGCCAAAGTATGCTCAATCAACAGTCACGTGTACGCAGCTTCCACGTGCGAAGACTCAAGCAAATGGACCTCACATCCAGACAGAAAGCGGCTGTGCGTCGGCATCTCTGGAAGAGGAAGCGAGGCAAAGATGGCGTCATGCGGTGGGTACGTATCGACGCAAAGCAGGAAGAACACGAGGCCCTGAATAAGGAAACCAGGAGCGAAACAATGTATAGTGGACTCAGTACGCCTCCCAATGGCACAGCCATCTTAGGAGGAGACGAGTTCCCACGGACATCCAACACAAGTCGCGTCTCGTCGTCGTCCTCATTGAGGGAAGACAACGAGCACATTGCACTTGCGTTAAGGGACTTCGGGGTCCCTGAGAGTGAAGGTCGGCACCCGGACAGCTCGTTTCTATCAGCCAATAACGACCTGGGACGTCCGTCTTTCCAGCCTCTACGTGCGACGGCGTTGCAACGTCTAGAAGAAGCAGAAGAGCGTCCCACCATGGCTTTCTATTCGCAACAGAACCCGTTCAACCCTGCTAATAGTGGTGCAAACCCGTTCAACCCGAATGCGAGCAGTAAAAAACCGTTTTCGGGTAGTACAACCAACCCGTTCGCAAGTACTCGTGGACTTGCAAGTTCTCGAGGTTTAAACCAGATTAGTGAAGACCGGGAAGGCACAATAGGTGGAGGACCAATCCCAGATATTGGAGGACCAAGCGCTGTGGAGGACCGGCGTTTCCATGACTTTAACGACACAGGTATCTCGAATGTATCTACCGGTTATGTACGACATGAAGACGGCGAAGGAGGCTACGAGTGGACTCCTGCTGGGACGATTATAGCGTATACGGATACCACTCGTCGTATGGACTGCGAAGACGACCTGGAGGAGATTGCGTCGCTGACATTCCACGATAAGAACCGCTGGTTCCTGGAGCAGGTTCAGAAGCGCTGGCGAAGCTACGAAGAAGGCCACATCCAATTCGTCGTAAGACGTGAACATGTGGTCAGTGATTCGTTGGAGCAAATGCTCAAATGTCCGCCCAGTCGATTCTGGGAACGTCTACGTATTTACTTTGAGAACGAGCCGGGATTGGATGCTGGAGGGTTAATTCGTGAGTGGTACGAGATTCTGAGTGACTCACTTTTTAACGACGACTTTGGTCTCTTCATCGCGACGAAAGGAGAGAACATGGGCTATTGGATCAACCCTGCGTCGGCTTCTAAAGTGCCTAACCACTTGGAATACTACGAGTTCATCGGTCGATTACTGGCAAAGGCGCTGATTGAAGGCTACAACATGAAGATGTCGCTTGCATTACCACTGATTAAACATATTTTGGGTGTACCCATCTCGTTCTCGGACTTGGAATTCCTGGACGAAGATCTGTACAAGAATGCCATGTGGATGAAGCAGAACGACCACGCGGAGCTGCTTGCAATCGACTTTACGGTACAGGTTATTACTTCCGAGGGCAAGTCTCACACGGTCGAGCTTGTACCTGGTGGAGCAGACCGTGACGTGACGGATGAGAACAAGAAGGAATATCTGGAATTGCTACTTAAACATTACATGTTTGAGAGTATTTCGGAGCAACTATGTGCACTCCTCATGGGCTTCTACGACGTCATGCCGCAGTTTTTGATCACTGTCTTCGATTACCAGGAGTTCGATCTGCTCTTGTCTGGTGTACCCGAACTCGACGTGAACGACTGGCATACACACAGTGAAGTACGCTGGGTCAAGCTCGAGAAACCCACTCCAGCTGAACACCGTGAACTTCGATGGTTCTGGGAGTGTATGCGCGAGTTTACGAGCGAAGAACGAGCTCGTTTGCTACAATTCGCCACCGGTACATCTCGTGTACCGGTACAAGGCTTCAAGGCACTCATGAGCAGTGACGGCCGTGTCCGACGATTTACTATCCAGTTCGTACAACGTGGTGCCCCTCCTACGGGTCTCATGCCTAAGGGCCACACATGTTTCAACCGAATCGACTTGCCTCTTTATCACAACAAGGAAGAGATGGTCAACTACCTGACGCTTGTGATGAACATGGAGATCTCAGGCTTCTGGATGGAGTAAAATAGTACACCAGACTCGTATCTGTTTGTGGGGAAAATTTAAATATGATGTCAAAGTTTTTTTATGTTGCAGTCCTCGTAGCACTCTCACTTGTGCACTGCAAAGCAGTTGGGTGTCATCTGGATCGTGGACTCGACGTCGGTGTATCGCAGCAAGAATTTGCTGCAGATTTCGTCCGTGTGGTGACCGCCATCCATCATACGAAGCACATCTTTCTCCAGTTGATTTGCCTTGCTTACTAGTGCTCGTTTAGATGACGTTAGAGCTGTCACGTTGCCTCCAGTTCCGTTAGAGACATTAGCTCCATTCCCGTTCACGCCATTCGCTGGCTGTGTCGAGGTTGGAGCAGTGCTGATGGGGTTCATCGCAGATAATGACGGCGAGTTCGTGGACAATGCATACGGACGACCTTTTTGTTGCCCTGCTTGTTGTTGCGACTGTTGTTGGGGTTGCTGAGTTTGTTGCTGTTGTGGTGGACTGGAGCCAGGTAAGTTGCGGTCGATGCAGATAGGATAGCGATGTACACGTCGTAAGAATCCATGGATGAGTCCAAACGTGACAAATCGACGGACATCGATGAGTGCGAGCGAGTCCGAGTACACGACACAGAAGTCGCTCATCCGCAGACTGGGTTGGACCGAGCAATACAAGGCGAAGATCCGAGCGAATGATGGCGGAGCATGACCGGATTTCGAGATGTATACAGCACACTCAGCTTGGAGTTTAGGGTCATTGGCAAGCACGGCGATCTTCGGAGTGTTGGCGTAGATGTTGGAATGCAGGAAGATATCGATCAAGGTGACACAGCCGTAGTACAGAAGCTGACGGACACACTTCTTGACGATTGCAATCTCCACGTCAGCTTCCAGACTGATGCGCTTCACGTATCGGACGCCATCGATGAACGGCACAATCTGTTGTAGTGCCAAGTCCCATTCTGCTGTTGTACCGAAAGCCACGTGAGTTTCTTGGACGGGATCCGCCAAACAGAGGATATAAACGCACCACTATTTTCGAGAAGAGCACGCAGATCTCGGATCGCTACTGGCACTTGGTACTCAAACACTGAGGCTGGGTCTTGTAAAGTGGGGAAGAGTTTCAAGTTGACAACATTCGCAGTGTCCACTGGGATCGTGCACTCGCCGTGGAGTGTTAAGTCTCTTAAAATCTGAGGTAGGATGGTGCCCAGGAGCTCCTTCTTGTCTGCGTTGTACAGGAATCCGCTCTCCTTCTCCATTCCCTCCACTAAGGCTCCCAACTGCAGTATATGACACGTATAGGAAAGGTTATCAGCTGGTGTACCACAAAAACCAAGTTTTTTCCCCCAACCTTCCGAAGAATTGGTCGGTATGGTGCCGTCTCTACGAGCTCGTCGAACACAAAGCCTGCAATTAAACATCAAATATCTTTAATATCACAATATAATGTATCGAATAGAAGTCAATGCCCGGGCATACCGATGTTGAATAGCAGCGCGTTACGGTGATACTTGTCGTCTTCGATGCATACAGGGTACCCCACGATCTTCATCTGCTGCGCTCGAACTACCATTATACCGGTATAATTGCATTAGCACGGTAGCAATACTTTAGAAAGCACTTATTATTTCGCCCACCAGTGATGATCTTTCCACAGAGAGCCTTGTCAATGATAATATAGCCCGACACACTGTCGAACACTTCGTTGCTCAGCACACTACCACCAGGTTAAAAGACGTTAGCAGCACTGAAAAAATAAGTTTAGGATACAGAGACACACAACACACTTTTCCGGCGCCTGGAAGAGGATCACAGGCCCTGCTACGTTGTCGAACTCGCTGTAGAACAACCCCTTGATCATCGCTGCCTGGAGGCGTGCGACCAAAATTTTGATTCGAGTGGACTATATCATATTTTGCAATCGCAGCATTTTTTGGTCCACAGTGCATCACATCAATTTTGGTTGTGACTATAAATTGATACTAATTCAGACCAAAAATCTGATGGACTCAAACTTCGAGTTTCCAGTCTCAGATAAGCAATTGGCGCGAGGAGCGATGGCATTGGACGCGCGCACGGTACGCAGTTGGCACTGTGTACGCTTGCAGGTCTGCGTTCAGAGTTGACATATATTGTGTATATGCTGCCTTGTAGATGACAGTAAAGTTAGCGGAGCTGACAGAGCATTTGGGCTGCGTGCTGTGCCACGGAATCCTGCGAGACCCACACACCATCCCCGACTGTCTTCATTCATGTATGTTGCTATTCTAATCACGAACTGCCGTGGTTGCACCAAACTGATGATTATTTGTGCATCTTTTAGTCTGTAAGAGCTGCATCTATCGACATTTCCTCGTGAAGGGCAGCTGCATCTGTCCCAAATGCAACAAGGTGCTGAGCCCTCGACCAATTGCAACGTTGATGTAAGTTCGGCAACTTAAAGTTGAAAGTTGTGGTATTTATTATTCTAATTTGTGTCGATGTTAGCACGGATCAAAAACTACAGGCCGTAGTGGACCGCATTTTTCCTGAGTTTAAAGAGCACGAGTTAGTACTGGAGAAAGCGTTCTACACCACGAATAATTTCAAGCTCAATCCTGATTCAGACCACAAGGATGGAGCCAACGGTTCATCATCTGGACTGGGGACTTCATCCTCTCGTGGACGGTCAAAGAACTCAGCAAAGCCACATGACGCCAGGACGAGTACCAACGGAAGCAACGTTTCGTGTACTAAACAGTTCACGATTGAAGTCTATCCGCAGCACACGTACGTATCACTATTGCGATACTTGTACGAATACTATCTGGAAGAGTAATTCGGCTGAGTTGAAATCATGTTGGATAGAAATGCCAATGCATTGCCGGAGCTTAAATTCCCCTTTATGCAGGTGAGCGGCAACTTCAAGGTGCGTCAAACAGCATCGAGGTCATGAACTTGTGATGTAATGTTTGCATATTTGTCTTTTATTCAGATGTTTGAGCTGCGCAAATTAATCCAGAAACGTCTGAAGGTACCGGACGAAGTACAATTTGAGATGGCGTGCATGGGCGCTACAGTGGGGCCAGAATTGTCGGTGCATTTCATCCAGCGGACAATCTGGCAGCATCAGAAGCAGAAGGGTCCGCTCGTGCTGCACTATCGACACCTGACGTCATGATTTCCTTGTTACCACTTAGAAATCATCTTTTGGTAAATTTTGTAGAAACGCGTTTCTAAATTGCATGTCAAAAAATGTCACTTTCTAATACTGCATTTTTACGATTGGCTGAAACTCAGATCATTATCAGGTCGATGAGCTCAGTGACTTCCCTAAGCGTCGTAACTCGCTTCTGTCTATCCAATGGAGAGCTTCCGCACATTGCACAACTAATAGATGCATTTCTAGACACCATTTCGATGAAATGGTCGCTCGCTCGCAGCTACATGCAAACCGGAAGTCTGCGTTTGCTGCAGTATATCGGTGCTCGTACCCCAGCTGCTACTGTAGACCCTTTCTACCGACGCTGGTGCTCAATGCACCTTCATGGTTTATTGCAATAAAAGGAGATCAACGGGCACTTGGGTGGTTGATAGAAATTTATCTGCCGGGCGAACGATTAGGTGCTGTAGCTTACGCTACTGCAGCCAATGGATACGTGGGAATTCTCAAGTGGCTGCTCGAAGACCATCGCGAACGGATCTACTGGAACTGTGTCGAGATGTGTGGAGCATTGGATTATAGCCATGATGAGACTGTGCAGTGGCTTATGACGCATACACCACAACGCCCAGAATGTGATGCCATCTGCTGCAAAGACGGGGGATACAACAGTAGCTCGGTGGCTATACAATGAGTGCCATGCTCCTGCTGAATATGCATTGCTTGATGCCCAAAAAGAGGGACATTGGGAGACTGCGCGATGGATTCTTGTGAACTGTGACCTCGCAGTACGTCGAGTCGAATGGGATAGAGCTGCTGCGAGTGAAGCGTTGTCGTTCTTGAAGTATGCGTACTCTCAGGGGCTAGGAGAGCCACGTAGGTCGACGCTTTTAGCTGCAGCTTCAAATGGACACCTGGATACGGTAAAATGGCTACATTATGAGACGCAAGTTCCTTTGACTGTTGGAACTCTGCGAAGAGCGGCGGAAAGTGGGCATCTAAATATCGTGCATTGGCCTCACGATAAGAAGTGCGATTGTTGGATAATGGATAGTGCAGCGAAGGGTAGCCATCTTGATATGGTGAAGTGGCTTCATGACAGCCGCGACGAAGGTTGTAGCCATAAGGCGATGACCTGGGCTGCTGGTAATGGCCATCTTGAAGTCGTCAAGTGGCTCCATGTCCATCGTACTGAAGGATGCACAGCACAAGCGATGGATAAGGCAGCAGCGAATGGATTTCTAAAAGTAGTGGAATGGCTACATGAGTTTCGTTCTGAAGGGTGTTCATCCAATGCCATGGACGGAGCTGCACGTGGAGGTCATTTACAAATACTAAAGTGGCTGCACACTCATCGGGATGAGGGCTGCACAAAGTTAGCTATTTCCTATGCCGCTAGTGGTGGCTATCTCGAAGTGTTAAAATGGCTTCATGCCAACACAACAGAAGGCTGTACGCCTGCTGCGATGGACTGGGCTGCAAGTTATGGTCATTTAGATGTAGTGAAGTGACTCCACTATAGCCGAAGCGAAGGCTGTACTGAGATGGCATCCGCTGCTATGAAGAGTCCACTTGAGCGTGGTAAAGTGGCTTCATTTTAATTGCACAGAAGCTGTATGGAAGATACGTTGTCGAAGGTTGCTGCTACTGGCAACATTGAGACGGTAAAGTTGATTTTTGAGAATCGCAGCGAGGTCGATGCCCATTCTGCGATGCGGCAGGCAATTATTCACGATCGGTTTGGCGTTGTAGTGTACTTGCACTCGAAAGATGTGGAAGTTGGCGAGTTTGCCGACACAACATTGTACGGACTTAGCCGGGAGCTGACCCAGTGGTCGATCAACAACTACTCGAAACAAATGACTGGCTGAGTTTTGAAATTATGACCTGGGACTATCAATTTAACGAGTGGTTTTGACATGCTTCGATGAGGAGAGTTAGTCATGACGACGATACTACACTGTGGCACTACGGCTGCTGACATTATAATGGCTCCAAAGATTTCGGAATGACCGGAACGGAATTACTAGTACGAGAAGGAAATGAAAATTCTGGATCTTGTTTTAAAAATTTGAGACCCAACCGACTCAGGCATTTGACCAATAATTATCAGTCAAGTTAACTGTTCTACATCCATCTCATCTTGCTTAGGCTCCAGCAGTTTCGGGTCGAAGCAGCCCACCATCGTAATAAATATGTCTGGCGCATCATGGAGCTCAAATCTCCCGCACACACTGGAGTCAGGGCCAGCTACCACAAACACGCGCTTCATATCCTTTAGCGATTTGTTTTGATCCAGCGTTATGTTCAGGTCAGTTAACTTCTTTTCCATAATTTTTTTCTCGCTTGAAATCGTCACCTGAATGTAAGCCACGACTGTCTCGGAGCTTTCATTTCCTCTTGTGAATGCTTTACACGTGGTCACTGCGTCAATGAAAGGAAAAAAAACGGGTAGCCGGGGTGCCAGTACGTGTCCTGCTCCAGTGTGGTCAAGCAGGCGAGGCACGCTTTCTCAGTTTCGCCCCCTCCCGCATCTTCAAAACAACGGGCTTGCGATATTGAACTGCACTGTGAAGCAACAGTTCGTATACGACGCCGTGGAAGCCGGCACCAATAGATTTTGCATACGTGTAGATCTCTAGCTGCTTCTCCATACTCACGTTCTTCCCCAACAGTTTCAGCGCATACCCTGAGTCGATAGAAAGCGTCCAGTGAATACGCCGCCGATAGTGCTCCTCCTTGGTGCAGTCGTCGATGTAGTGACGCCGAAGTCGGTCCACTTGGTTTTGAGATTTACCACCGCCATAAGTGCACATCAGCTCGTTTGCTTGGTCACTTTTCACTGCTGCACAATCATCCACGACTCGGGATTGAAGTTCATCACGCGTCCTACAAAACTCACGTAGACTCCCACCACTGCAGTAGTACTGCTCTTCAGCTAGTATTGGCACAGTTTTGTCCTTCACCGAATGCAAAATCTTGCGTAAGCCAGTATCAATCACCCAGTTGGTTTGCTGCGCGTATGTCAGCAGGTCTGCTCTACGCCACGCCGGCAAAACCACAAGGCGTGACTGGTCATCTTGCCTCACATCGAACTGACACGACGTCGCGAGAAAGTGGAACGGTACCAATTGGCTGGGTACCGTCAATTCTCGTTGCCAGTACCCATCAACAAGAACGATTGCCTTCGGAAATTGACGGCGCATCGCGTATATATGTTTCGGTAGGGCATCCGTTAGTCGTGCGTATTTTCCGTCTCCATTCAAATACACCACCGCGTTCGCACGTTCGCTTTCTTTCAGGCATCGAATTACAAGCACCTCTCGTTTCTCCATACAAGCCAAGTAGAACGCAATAAGCATGAGGAAGCAGGACTTTCCGACCCCTGGTGAGCCTACAATCACAATCCTTCTTTCTGTCATAGTCGACTTGAACTTTTTAATCACCTCCCAAAACACCACTTCTTCCTTCCGAACGAAATAATACGGCGGAAATCCACCAAATCCTTGCCAGAACTTGTACAAGTCAGGTGTGCGAGCAACCGGAGTGGCACTTTCTTGCGTCGCAGTAAGACTGTCGAGCTGAAATTCGTCTTTTTTCACGGATAGCTTTGCAAATTCGTCGGTCTTCATTCTTTTCACGGCCGCGATAAGCTCATCATCTGCTGGGCGTTTTGAGTCGATCTTGGGAGCGACCACCAGCACGTGAACGTCGCCCTCAGCCGGTCTAAAACTCTTCCCAAAGTGCTTCTCATTGTTGATCCACAAATGTGGAATTCATCTGCTGAAAGCCTTGCGGATGTCCATCCCCGTCGAGCGTCATAGCTGCCACGCCCGCCCCATCCAGCCACGTGCCGTCCGTCTTCTTCGCCAGGAAGAGCTTCAGTTTGTCGGCTTGTTTTACCGTGATCGTTTTAGGCTGCTTCGCCTTGATCACCTCCTTTAAGTCTCCCACCGACTCGCGCTCGTCGATGTTCACAGAGAACGCGCTTCCCACCACACCAACAACGCCACAAAACAGCTTCACCATTTTTTTTGTAGCGCATTCTGGAATGAATTCCTGGCGTACTTAAGCGGAAATGAAGGCGTGGGCCTTCAGAAATGACGCAAAGCACAATTCAATACTTCTCCGGTCCAGAAAAGAATTAACAGCTAGGTTTTTCTTTAAGAAACCTCGCATGTGTGATTGGTCAATGTCCATTCTGAAATGGGTACGATTGGTTAAAATGAGTTCATTTAAGGATTTGTATTCACACGGATTGAGAGTAATTGACACGAAAATGGATTCAACTGCTTTAAGTGATATGCCACTAGATTAAGCTCAGTTTGTGTCAGGGCAGTTGGCGTAGTCCGAGTCGGTGTACGCAGTTAGATGATCAGCAAGGTTACTTGCATCATCAGCCTTTGACCCACCCAGTAGTAAACCGAGGTCATCTGTTCCAGAAAGATACTTGAGTCCTCTGTTTACTGCTTTCCAGTGTTCGAGACCCGGGTTAGCAAGGAATTGGCTTACATCGCGCATGTAATATGCTAGATGAGGGCGGGTGCCGACCATAAGGTACATGACACTACCGACAACTTCCCTATAGGGAATGTCTTTCATTTTGTCCTTATCATACTGCGTCTGCTTTGCAACATGAAATATCGGCTCTTATTCAATTTTCAACATCAGCTTATGCAAATGCATCTCCCATTCATCTTCCGACCCAATGTCGAGAACCTCCTGTGCTGGAGCTTCAACTTTTATTACAGTATCATTGTCAAGTAGTATCTTCTTTAAAATGTACTTTTCTAATATTCGCTTTATATTTTCTTCTTCTTTGATTTAAATTTATATTTGGCGGCTGTTTGCCAGGGAAACCTTAAAGGATAAAACCTGTAAGGATAAAACCTAAGTTGGATGCAAATAGAAAACCGTTATAAAGAAAAACAAATCGTGCAATCCTGTGACTCAATTACAAATGTAAAGTGATACATTGTTGTAATTTGTTTTTGTTTTTAGTTTAGGTTGTTTGTTTTTATCGTACAGTAATTCTTTAAGAGAACGCATGCCTAGTTTGCTGCTTAAGCTTTTAAATTGGTGTTTATCGAGTGCTTTGGTAAAAATATCAGCTACCGTTGTTTTAGTGTTGCAGTAAACAACACTAGAGTCGTATCTCTCTACTTTTTCTTGGACAAAGTGATATCGAGTATCAATGTGCTTTGAGCGGCCATGTAGCTCAGGGTTGTTTGATATTTTTATGCAACTTTGGTTGTCTTCTTTTATAGTGGTAGCTTTAGTGGTCTGAAACCCAAGTTCTTTAAGTAGCAGTTTTAAGAAATTTGATTCTTGCATACAGTGGCACAGTGCAATGTACTCAGCCTCTGTTGTCGAGAGCACTACAGTGTGGTGATTTCTTGACAGCCATGAAATTGGACTTTGATCTATCATTGTGATATAACCTCCGACTGAGCGCCTTGTGTCAGGGCAGTTGGCGTAGTCCGAGTCGGTGTACGCAGTTAGATGATCAGCAAGGTTACTTGCATCATCAGCCTTTGACCCACCCAGTAGTAAACCGAGGTCATCTGTTCCAGAGAGAGACTTGAGTCCTCTGATTACTGCTTTCCAGTGTTCGAGACCCGGGTTAGCAAGGAATTGGCTTACATCGCGTATGTAAAATGCTAGATGAGGGCGGGTGCCGACCATAAGGTACATGACACTACCGACAGCTTCCCTATAGGGAATGTCTTTCATGTTGTCCTTATCATACTGCGTCTGAGGTTGCATTGCAGTGGTGAGTTTTACATTGCGGTCTGATTGTGTCGCAACTGGATATTTGATGAAGCGTTTGAACCGTTCTAATACAGTGGTTGCAGATTTTCTCTGGTGCATGAATACCTTTCTGGCTTCGCGATTACGCTCGATGGACCAGCCGAGAATGTTCTTTACCTCCCCTAGCTCTGTCATTGAGAATCGTTGCTGCAGGGCAGATTTGATACGACACAGAGGCGAAGCGAAGGCTCAATAATGAGCAAGTCATCAACATAAACCGCAACATAGCATACCTGGCCGTCCAGTTTGGCCATAAAGACGCATCGGTCCTCGATGAATTTGTGAAACCCGAGGCTTTCAAGAAATGCCGACAGGGTCTGGTACCAAACGCGGGGAGCTTGTTTCAGACCATAGAGACTTTTAAGTAGTTTGTACACGAGGTGCTCTTGACCCGGGGCAACGAAACCTTCAGGTTGCTTCATGTAAATTTCCTCTTCGAGGGTTCCATTGAAGAAGGCAGTCTTTACATCCATTTGACGCTCCTCAAGGCCAAGGAGGCCGGCGATGGTCAACAATAGTCGGAGCACCTCCATGCAAATGATAGGTGCGAATATCTCATTGTAGTCAACACTATATTGTTGCAGAAAGCCTTTAATAACCAGACGGGCTTTCAATTGGCCAATTTCACCTGATCCAGTGTATTTGACAACAAACACCCACCGGTTCTGTAGATCCCTTTGAATTTTAGACGTTCGACCAGTTCCCATGTCTTATTCGTCATGAGCGATTTGTATTCGGCTTCAGCAGCTGTGCGCCATTGCTGAGAGTACGACGATCGCATGGCCGCTCCGTAAGATTCTGGTTCAGGCACATGGCGGATTGCTAAAAGGCTGAGAATCAGCGAAATACGTGTTTCCGCTTCCTGGACGTCGTCAGGTGAATCAAGATCTCCTGAATGAATCTCTTCTACGTATCGAGGACGTTTTAAAGAGGTAGAAGGAGGTTGCGCAGTCGTCTCCGTTACAAATGAATATGTATGAACACCGGGTTCGAATTCTTCTTCAAGATGTGGGAGTTGTTCCTCAGTATCAACAGTTGCTGATGGGGATTGGTGAGTTGAATTTCCCCATGGCTCAGCTTGTGGAGTTTGAACAGGAGGTGAACTTGATACAGATGTCAGATGAACATCAGCGGCTGATCCGCGCTCCAGTAAGTGTTCCGGTAATGGTAGTGGATCTGTCGTCACTTCAATGTTATCGAGAGTAGGGTGGTCCGACTTATTGAAAACAACATCACGACTGTAAACAACCCTATGTGATTTCACATCCATGAGGCGATAGCCTCGCTTATGCTCAGGGATTCCCAGATAAATGCATAGCTGGGCTCTTGCATTCAGTTTATCTCTGTAAATTTCGTTAATGTGAGCATACACAGCACAGCCAAACCCAAAGGTATTGAATAGATGGTGGTTTGTTATGCCATAGCTCGAATGGTGTACGGTCGTGCGTGTTGCCACTTGGTGTCATATTGAGCAGTGTTGTATCATGGCTAACACACTCCGCCCATAGCTGTTTTGGTAAGGAATGGTCCAAAAGCAGGGCTCGGACACGCTCCATAATGGTGCGCATTCGTCGTTCTGCGATACCATTCTGTTATGATGTGTACGCGTTAGTAAACTGAGTATGTGTTCCGAACTTCATGAAGATTAAACGTCCTAGCTTCTCATATTCTTTAGCGTTGTCGGCTTGCAGAGCGTGAATTGCCACGTCAAGAGATGGTAGTGTATACTCAAGAGTCTGGACATCGCTGCGAAATATATTCAACGCTTTCATTTGAAAACTCCCGTAGCATGAATAGAGCTGGCTACGTGCTTTGATAGGGTAGGTAAACATGTAGCGACTAAAGTCATCGATGAATACCACAAAGTAACAACAGCCGCTGAAGCTATCGACGGGAAGAGGTCCACATATGTCAGAATGAATCTTTTGTAATGGGGCAGAAGAGCGTACAACATGTCTATTAGATGGAAATGAAGTACGGTGTGATTTTGCGTATGTGTATGCAGAGCAAAAAAGTGAATCTGGACGAGCTACAGTGAATGTGTCGAGTCCTGTTAGCACTTTGTCCTTAAAGAGTGCCTGTAATACACGGATGTTAGGGTGTCCAAGACGTTTGTGTAATATCATGAGTTGGTTTGGCTTACCTGTTGTAACCACGTGCGCTTCTTGCTTCTGAACAGGAAGAGCTGTGAATTGGTACATCTTGGAAGAAGCGAATTTCATTGCCTTGATGTTGAAGCGTTGGTTGGTCTGGACACTGCACATGGTGCGCTTAAAATTGAAGCGATAGTCGTTATCAACTGCAGCTGCAACCGAGAGTAGGTTATACTGCCACTTGGGAGCTAGCAGGACATCATTCAGTAATAGTGTCCGCTCCATCCCCTTCGAATCGAGGGCCTGGATCTCAACCGTGCCAATTGCTTCAATCGGGACTTGCGACTTCCCGCCCACAGTGATGCCTCCATTCGCAGCGGTCTTGGTCTTGAACCATTCGGCATGCTGCGTCGCGTGACTGCAGCAGCCGGAATGGATCGTCGAGCTGGTATCAAGATCAGTGTTGGCTTGAGCTCGGAGGCTAACGGCTGATGCTTCAGTCTGTACATCTGAAAGGGCGGCTATGAGTGCGTCCTTGCGACGAGACTGTTCGTAATCATCGTAGCGACGAGATGATTGAGCGTTGTTGCCGTTGCTGCTACCATTGTTGTTGTCGTCGTTGTTGTTGTTGCCATTGCCGTTGCCGGTGCTGTTCGAATTTCCACGATTTCCACCACGGCCATAACGACCACGACCTCCGTTACGACCACCACGGCCACCTTAATACCATGACCCGCCACTGCGATTGTTATTCGCTTGGTTGTTATTGTATGGAGGGCTCCGGTAGTTGTTGGTACTACGAAGCTCAAAGTTAGCCGGTAGAACTGTGCCGGCCTTAACGGTGCTGTCACGTAGATCCTTCTGCAGACCACGCCACTGACGACTATTGTGCCGAGGCTTTTGGCAGTAGCTGCAGGCATCTGGTGAAATTAGCGTCTGTGCTGCCAATGCGGAGTCATGCGCAGGCGCAATCAGGGCTAGATCAGTCTTAGTACCTTGGCTCTCAGGAGTACCCTTCGCGAGACTGTAGCGTTCCTGTGCTTGGAGCTCACGGACTTTCGCCTCAATGCTCACCTTGAGTTCTTCGTACGGGATAAACTTCCGCACATCTTTCCAGACACGGAGGTCATCTTTCCAGCTCTTTGGCATGGAGTGGAACAGGTAAAGTGACTTCTGTCCATCAGTCAAGTTAGCCTCGGTTGCTTCGGACGCGGCTTTCATCGCGTTTTCCAGCTCCAAGAAGAAGTTCGTGAGATCGCTGCCTTCTTCGTACTTAATCTCCAGCAGGAAAAACTGGACGAAGTAGGGATCGTCATGGAAAGCAGCGCCTTCGTACTTGGTACAGATAGCTTGAAAGATGTCGAAAGCTGTTAAAAGATTCTTGACCAGACGGATATAAGTATCGTCCATCGTCTTCATCAAAAATGCCGTGGTCTGCGCTTCCATACGACGAAGTTGGCGAGCACACGGAGGAACAGGTCTTTGCACCTTAGCTCGCTTACGATTACGTCCAGTCTTGCGTTGAGCGAACGGGCGGACAGTAGACAGATCACTCTTCTGGAGCTGCTTGCCAGATGGGTTGCTGTCGTCGTCATCACTTGGTTGAAGCTCTTCCGAGCTGTCCTCGAAGTCGACCTCATCGGAGTCGATTGCGGCGGATACTGTAGGTTTAGGCGTATCTTCATTGTCGGCCATGTCGGTACCGCTTGCAGACTGTGACGGGGTCACACAGCACCTTGCGCTATAGGAAGTTATCTTCCGAGAGCATACAAACTTTCAGTGAACGGCAGTTCACAGGTCCCCTCTTTATCAAAAGAGAGCGAAGTGACCTATTTAAGGTAGAATGCAAACTGAGTATATTTATAAGTAGATAAAGCTTGGGTTTAATACAAACTATAAGTCACCTATAGAAATGCAATGTCATCAACCACTGGTTGGCTTTGGACGACCTTGGTACCTTGTACCAAATATCCCGAAGTATGACGTTTCATACTTCTGAGGTGTGACGTGTCACACTTCATGTAATTAGGGTACACTTAGGGCTACGTACCCCGTTACATCCTCCCCCACTTAGGTCCGGTCTACCGACCAATCAGAATGAAGAAGTGTTCGTCACAAACTTTCATTCTCAAAGTCGAAAACCATCGACTTGGCCGCGCGAGCGCGGCGGAGGCTCACTTCACAGTTAGAGCCTCGAGTAGCAGTTTGTGCGCTCTTCTTCCTGGTCTCCACTTCGATTGTTTACCATGCCTCATGGCACTGCAAAGAGCGGTGCGAAGACACGCGCCAAGGCTGCCGCCGGAAAGGCGCAAACCAAGAGCACTAAGCCTCGCGGCAAAGGCTCAGCACTTCAGGAGGCTACTCAGGTGGCCTCCGAGGCGATCGGTTCCTCGGGTGACGCGGCTGTGGGCAAGCGAGCAAGCAAGCGCCGCAGCCCGTTGCCCTCAGCCTCTCCAGACAATCGTCTGAACCCTCGGTTCGTGGAACATGAGTTCGACTCTGGCAGTGAGGACGAAGCCGAGTCCGAGAGCACGCACGATGCTTCTGTGGGATCTGCGGAATGGCTCAGCCCAGTGCCCAGTGAGCACAAGGACGACAGCGTGTAGTCGCTCGTTAGTGATCAAGGTGATCACAGTCCCAGGACGTCTGTGCGCTCTGAGAGTCCGGCCGTCAAGGCTAAGGACACTCCCAAAGCTGGTGGCGATAAGGAAGAGAAACCTCGCAAACGTCTCTCGCTTGCCGAGGGTCTTGCGCGTGCTAAGGCCTCTAAAGCCAAAGGCGCCAAGCCCTCTAAGAGCGTACGGCTTCGAAGTCTCCACTCCGCGAGGAGAAGGAGACTCGGTATTCCCATCGGTGCCTCTTCGTTTCCTCGGATGAAGAGGAAGAGAAGAAGGAGGAAGAGGAAGAGGGTGCTATTTCCGAGCCCCGGGAGATCACGAACGACCTCGACCAGCAGGAGTACTTCCAAGCTGCCCAACGTGTGCATGGGGGTTCGGTGGTGGCACCCGTCAGCCAGGGACCTGCCATCAACCCAAGAGGGTATTGGCCTCCCGAGGAGAGCTCTGGGGCTGACCCCTTCCTAAAGCTTCTCGTCGCTCCTCGTGGCCTTGTGGGCGGCCACACTTTTAGGGGCATTTACGAAAGCGCCCTTGTTCAGAAGGAACAGTTGTTTGCTGACAACTTGGAGGCTGCTCGGTGCGTGCTTCTCGCGCCACACCGCACCCCCCTTAAGGACTTTACGACTTGTCGTAAGAAGCCCGAGATCCGAGGTGGTCTCTATCCTCTTTGGGGATACCCCTGGGTTATGCCCGAGAGCTGTCCCACGTGGCGTTCTTGTGAGGACATGTTCTGGGCATGGGTGGAGACTCTTAAGTACTCACCCACGGAGTTACGGGAACTCCATCAAGATCAGCTGCTGTCCCGTATCCTGGACCAGCGTGATCTTCGTGTGAGGTTTGCCCACTTGATCAACAAGCGCATGCTGCCAAGGGACATCCTGAAGCGCGCGGCTTCTAGCGCTCACTATGAGCGCGGGTACGGAATGTATTCATCGTCCGTACCCCGTTCGGGCAAGAAGCCCCGGACTACTTATGAAGCTGCCGCCGCTTCTGTTCCCAGATTGCGACAGCCTTCGGGCAGTCAATCAGGAGCCGTTTAATGGGCTCCCACGAGTTCTCGGAGTGGGCATAACCCCTCCACTTCATGAGGAGCTGTCGTTTACCGCGACGCCGTTGCTCCTGGAGGATCCACTCCACGTGGAAGTGGACATCTCCATTCCGGTCAAGCAGGGGCGGAGGTGCCCTCGTACAAGTACGAGTACTCGGCGCCTCCCGAAAGCCACTCTCGTCCGAGTGCTCCGACGGCGGGTCCGACACAGGGCCCTGAGGTTGACCTCCTCCGTCAACGTGTCCTCGTGCTTGAGATTGCACTTGGCCTTGGGACTGGCGGTGATGCTGCCGCCCAGGCCGGGAATCAGGGCGAGCTCGCTCGTCTTGCGGGCCACCTGGACCTGTTGGAGCGAGCTCGCTCGTCTTGCGGGCCACCTGGACCTGTTGGAGCGAGAGGTCGCGAGCCTGCACCTGCGGGTGGATCGCCTGGCCTCTTCGTCCGATCTGGACGAGGCCTTTCGCATGATCCGACGGATCGAGGCTCTGTTGTCACGTCCGGAGCCGCCTGCGGCACACTCCCAGACGTACGCGTATGGTGCGTACCCGGCGTACTCAGCGTACTCAGCGTATGGCTCCGGGGTCCGTTCGTATGGAGCCACTCCGGCGTACGGTCTTGACCGCAGCCTTGCCGTCCCGAGGCTTGGGTGCCTGCTCCGACGCCCTCGTTGACGACTGTGACCGGCCCTCGCTTCGAGGAGCTGGGGCAAGGGGGGTCGGCGAGTCAGCAACCCCCTGCGGGTCAAAGTACCGCTTAAGACGTCCAACATAGAACGTCGGGTGCGTCGTCATTGACTTTGGCAGGTCGATGGTGTACGACGCACCATGTCCAGCCAGGACTGCAAATGGTCCGATGAAGCGGTGCTTCAGTTTGTTGCTGCCGACAGAACTGACAGTGTCAAGAGGTAGGTTCCTCGTGTCTAGCAACACTAAGTCCCCAACCTCAAATATACTAAAGTTTCCTCTTCCTTGTTTGTCTGATTACTTCTTTTGTTTATCTTGGGTCGCTGCCATGGCATCGCGGACCCTGCTGACAATGTTCAGCTTGGTATCCATAAAGGATTCCACCTGTTTCCGCAGCGAAACTGGTCTCACATCCGAGACCTGGGAGGAAAGGGCTTTCCGAGCCTCTCCCCCACTTAGAATAGAGGGGTCAGTGTCTCCTCGAAGAGTGAGAGGCACTTTGGGGTGACGGAAACCGCTCAAGTAGAACGGCGTGAACCCCGTGGACGCGTGCACCGGGTTGTTGAGCGCAAACTCAACAACTGGAAGCTGCGTCGACCACGTACGTGGTGCTGCCGCGCACACACTGCGCAGAGTGCCCTCGAGCACTCGATTGACGCGCTCTGTCTGGCCGTCTGTCTGTGGATGGTCCGCAGTGGACATCTGCAGACGAGTTCCCAGTAAAGGGAACAGCGTTTTCCAAAACGCAGCAGTGAACCGCGGGCCTCGGTCCGAGACAATCGTCTCCGGGAGACCGTGATAGCGGAACACGCCATCGACGACCAACCTTGCAGTTTGTTCGCCCGTTACAGTGACGGGAACTGGAGCAAGATGTACCATCTTGCTCAGCCGACACACGAACACCAAAATTCCGGTGTTGCCGTGTCCGTCGGCGGGAAGCCCAAAGATGAAGTCAAGACTCATCGACTTCCAACAGTCAGTCGGTACGGGCAGGCTCTGTAGTGGAGCCGAAGAGTGCCCTGCGGGTTTGACCCGCTGACATGTTTCGCATGCCTTAACGTACCGGGCGACCCACTTGTACATGTGGGTCCACCAGAAGGACTGAGAGACCGACAGAAAGGTCTTCTCGCGGCCCAAGTGGCCGCTGGAGGGCGCGTCATGCGCCTCCGCGAGGATATCGAACTTCAGATCCTCGTCGTTGGGTACGACCACCCGTGGAGGATCAGTGGGATCCACCCGGTAATAGAGGAGTCCATCCTTCAACTCATATCGGTGGAGCCGTGAGCGCTGTCGCGACGAGAGCCAGTCGGACTTCGCGCTCGTTCCTGCCATAAGGAGCTTGACGATAGGCGCGACACAGCCTCATCGTCCCGATACGCCATGCGTATCCGATCATATAGATCCGTTGTCACCCGCGTGATGTGGACCAACTCATAGTCGGGTCGCCGAGAGAGGGCGTCCGCAAGCACGTTGAGCTTGCCCGGCTTGTATTCGACGCGGAAGTTGTATTCCGCGAAGAAGGACAGCCACCTCGCCATCCTTTGGGAGAGGTGAGGCGAGTTAGTCGCCGTCCTCAAGGACGCGTGGTCTGTGTAGATCACAAAGGGCCTAGAGCCCAGAAGGTGAACACGGAACTTCACAAGGGCATATTTCATTGCCAGGAGCTCCTTGTCATGGACAGGGTAGTTCCGCTCGGCGGCTTTGAGCTGCCTGGACTGGAACGAGATGACTCGCTCCTGTCCAGCCGTGTCGGCCTGCATCAATGCACATCCGATGGCGTAATCGGAGGCATCGCAGACGACGCTAAACGGCTTCGTCTCGTCCGGCAGGGCCAGGACAGGGGCCTCTTGGAGACCGGCCTTGATGCTGTCAAAGGCATCCTGGTGCTCTTGCTCCCAGCGCCAGTCGACGTCCTTCTGAAGGAGGCTCGACAAGGGCTTAGCGAAGCCCGCGTACCCTGCGCTGTACTTGTGAAGGTAGTTGGCCAAGCCCAACCACTTTCGAAGATCCTTCTGGGATCGGGGCGTCGGCCATGCTGCTATGGCCTTGACCTTGTCTGGGTCAGCCCGAACGCCCACGCTGCTAACGAAGCAACCGAGAACTTTAATCTCTGGTGACGCGAAAACGCACTTGTCGATGTTGGCGTAGAGCTTGTTCGCTCGCATTACGTCCAACACTCGACGGAGGTGTCCTAGATGCACCTCCATGGCCGTCTTGCCTCCCTCGGCACGGCTATGGACGAATATGTCGTCGAAGTACGTCTGTACGAAGGTACGCAAAGGGCGGAACAATTGCGTCACCAGGCGATTGAACGTCGCCGGGGCGTTAGACAAGCCCTGCGGTATGACGAGTCACTCCCAAAGCATGCCGCTTGGAGTGCTTACCGCGGTGAGCTGGATGTCGCTCTGTCGCATCAGGATTTGGTAGTATCCGTCTACCAAATCCAGCGCACTGTACAGTACGCTCCCGGCCATGTTGTTCAACAACACATCCTTTCGTTGGATCGGTGTTTGGGCCGGCACCGTTGCGTTGTTCAGCTTGTTATAAGCGTGAACCAGACGCCACTTTCCGTTCGGCTTACGAACGCAGAAAGTCGGCGTCGAGTGCGGGGATTTCGACTCCCGCACCATGTCTGCCTTCGCTTTCGCGGCGAAGAAGGCGTCAATGACCTCGCACTGTTCGCGCGGGAGAGGCCATTGCCTCGTGACACAATACTTTGTGCCGGGCACGAGATCAATCTCGTGCCGTACGCCTCGATCCGGTGGGAGTTGGGTCGGTGGGTGTTTGTTCACCACGTCCGCGTACTCCTTCACCAAAGGATACACCGGATCCTTGGGGTTCTTAAGAATCTCAGAACCCAAGCGCGTCTGACGCTGCTTGTTCAGGTCTTCCAGGACGTTCTCGTCCAAGACAGAGGAGGAGTTCAGCTCCTCCCGAGTGGTCTCAGGTCCCATGAGTACCATCTCAGCAATCTCTTCAGCCTTGAGGTTGGTCAGGAAAGACTCAGCCGTCATTTCCTCGAGGTTCAGTATCTCTGCAACCTCTGGCAACGGTTCCAAGTGACCACTCGATGCCTTGACGGGTAAACCGGTCTCGCCATCGAAGATGTGATAACACTCTTCCACCGGCCTTGTCGGAGGAGCCCGGGCCCTGGACTCCGAGTCGCTTGAAGCGACGTCGATCGGAACGAAGTTCGGATCCGACTTGAGGCGGCGGCGGCGTCGTTGACGACGGCGACCGTGACGTCGAGCTTTGCTGCCCACGTCTAGGGATGTCGGCGCTACGACATCCGAGGCACTCGTGACCTCGTGTGGTACCGTGGTACCCACACAGGAAGCGTATCCGACGTCTTCCTCTTCCGTTAAGGTCTGGGCGACCGTGAGTGGAACTCTGTTACCCACTCTGAACACGCTGTTCTCAGTGTTCATGACAGCTGCAGCTGTCTGCGGAACTAAGTTACCCGCCTGTGGACCTAAGTTACCCACTTGGCCAGCGCCTCTTCTGGGCGCTGCCACCATCAAAGCATCCTCGGAGTCGTCATATACGTCGACGACTCCCAAGCATCTGCCAAATGCTTTGGTACCCTGGCAGCCCTTGCGGGCGCCCCGGGCCCTGACAGAGGTGGGAGCATGACTCACCAATGCTCTGTCGGACTGCGCAGGGCGGCTGGCACCGATTGCCTTGCCTCGCCAGTCGATCCAGGGCTCGTGCTTCTCAAGCCAGGGCATGCCCAGGATCATATCATATGGATCCATATCGAGAACAGTGAACTGTTCGAGGCTGTCAAAGTCTTCAAACTTGACGGCCAGATCCACTTGGACGTTGGGGACAGGGACGACCTTCCCGTCGGCCAGTCGCACTGACACAGTCCAGTTGCCCTTGCTTTCTCTCAAAGCATCGGACAACTTGTTGCTGTTGCGAGCAACCGTCTGGCGGCGTGCGAAATTCTTCGACGCCCCAGAATCGATCAAGATTTTAAAGGGATGATCGTATCCCCGTACACATCCGTGTACTACGAGCAACCCGCCGCTGCTCTTCGCCGATTCGAGAGTGCGAAGACTCTCAGGGGCTAAGTCCCCGTGGTATGTGCCACCCGCGCACCCATCACAAAGACTTAGTTCTTCCCCAGTAGGGCGCCCCGCCCCTACTGGCTCCCGGCGTTCCCCTGTCCCCGGGATCCTGGCTTCTGCCAGCGACCTTGAGGACGGGCTTGGGGAAGGACCGTCTGTGGAGTCTTTCCGCGGGACAGTCGCGCTTGAAGTGGCCAATCTTCCCGCAGCCGAAGCAGCGGATGTCACGCTGTTCGGCGTACCCGAGTTCCATGGGAACTGGTCCGTTGGGGCTTGTTCGACCGGGAGCCGACAAGGAACTCCCAGGCCATGCTGAGGCCGGCGTACGCGCCTGGCGATGGCTGCACGCTTCTTGAAGAGCCACTTGAATCGCCTCTTCAAGGGTGCTTGACTGCACCCGGAACAGCTGAGTGCGTGCGGGGCCCACTCAAAGACCGTCCATGAACACAGTCATCTTGATGTGTTCGTTGAGTGGGTTTCCCACTAGGGACGCCGTGAGCTCCCGTATCTCTTGCACATACTCGTGCAGCTCGCGCCTCCCTTGTTTACACGCGAGGAAGCGCGAACGCTGGCGGTACTCGTAGTTTGCCGGGAGGAACGCGGCTCGGAGCTGTTCGCACAGCTGAGCCCAGGATGTGAAACATCCAGGGGATGTTGCTTCCCGTGTGTACACCCAACTCTTAGCACGGCCGCTAAGGTTGGAGAGTGCAAAAGCAACACGCAGTTGCTCGGTCGAGATCAGAGCCGCGTCCATCGCGAGCTCTACTTCTCGGACCCAGAAGTGAAGGTTCTCGCCTTCCTTCCCTTCATACGGCTTAACCTTCAGCCGTATTGGCTTCGGGTGAGGCGGATTTGCTTCCGCCGCCGGAGCCTGCAGGTTCTCCCGCACATGCGCGATGAGCCCCTGCTCGTACGCGTCAAATGCATTGACACGCTCGAGCTGCTCAGCCGGTGTTGACACCACCAGGCTCTGCAGGGCCTCCATCCCGAAGATGTCTGCCATCTTCCGAACCGACTCGAACTGAGAGTCGTTCATATGGGAGAAGTCGTACCTATCCATGGCAACGAACTTCGGAGAGGTTCAGGTAGTGTACCCGCGGTGGCGTGGATTGACTACGAGTGCTACTAAGTGTGACGGGGTCACACAGGACCTTGCGCTAGAGGAAGTTAGCTTCCGAGAGTATACAAACTCTCAGTGAACGGCAGTTCACAGGTCCCCTTTTATAAAAAAGGGGGCGAAGTGACCTATTTAAGGTAGAATGTAAACTGAGTATATTTATAGGTAGATAAAGCTTGGGTTTAATACAAACTATAAGTCACCTATAGAAAAGCAACGTCATCAGCCAATGGTTGGCTTTGAACGACCTTGGTACCTTGTACCAAATATCCCGGAGTATGACGTGTCATGCACCTGAAGTGTGAAGTGTCACACTTCATGTAACCAGGGTACACTTAGGGCTACGTACCCCGTTACACAGACACTTCATCTTCATCATCACTAACCCCATTGTAGTAATTTTTGGTGATGAAACCGAAGAGATGCTTGCCGTCTAGCGATTCACACACTCGGGCCTTCCAGACGTCGAAGTTGCGAGAACCGGTAAGTCGAGGGAAGTCGTCACACGAGGCTTGGTGGGGCTCATCATCTGTTGAGGGGAGCACGGCACAGTAGGGTCTTGAACAATGAAGGGAAGAAAGAGTAAAATCAATTGTGAGATTAAGATTTAAGTGGACAAGCTAGACTTGCTGTTTACAACAGTTAATTAGTATGTGGTACTCTAAAACACTGTCTAGAGTTGCTGCTACCAGTCAATATCTAAAATGTACCCGTCATTTTAAGACATTAGATTATAGAGTCATGATCCCTTTGTCCTTTCACCATTAGTTTATACAGGACATGGTTGCTCAACACTGGCGAAAACGGAGTGAGCAGGAATCCAAGCTGAAAATACTGGACTAATGCCGTGCTAAGCCCGGTGAAGCTCTGGATATTACGGTATTTTCAAAAAGTAATAACTAGTGCGGAATGAAGGACTTTTTAGAGGAAAAAAAGGAGAAGAATTGCGATTTAACTAAGACTTCCAGTCTAGAAGAAGACATCAACAAACCGAGCGAGAATGATTGTCATTCATTTGAGTGGCTATCCCTAAACTTCGAAAACTTGAAAACAAGGTGGTACCCTAACTTAAGAAAGTACTGTATTTTAAAGAAGACCTGTAACAATTTTTCCACAGCATTATGGTTTCTTAATCTGCTCGATCCTCAATTGCATGAAGTCTTTGGGTTTCTGCCAGCGCATCACGACTTAGAGCAAAATACTCCAAAAACGCTTTCGTAAGGGGGGGGGGGGGCATGAGATACAACTGCGATAACGTTTTCACTCGAGTGACGGCGACATAGAAAGATGAACGCTGAGGAATCCTGCGAGTCGGATGACGAAGCGGAGCAAGAATCATTTTCTCTACTGTCAGTCCTCCCTTTGAAATACCCGACGTGGTAATTTGTTTTCTTCCTCTGATGTGTGTGATGTGTGTGTGTGCGTGTGTGTGAGTGTGTGTGTGTGAGGGAGGGGGGCTTACTTACGCGTTACGTCGTAAGGTTGATGTGTATGAGGATACAGTTTAGCCAAAATGAAGAAGCCGCGATCGAACGTGCGTTGTCGTCCGACCTTGCTGTCTTGACGCGAGACGGCCTCGATAGGAATCCTATTAGTATTCATCTATTCCCTTCTTTAAATCATGTAGCCTTCATGTACTGTACCACCCACCATCGGTGGTATCGTATGTTGGAGCAACATCCACCTAAAACCAGATAGCGTGAATGTTGACCCAGGCGGCTTGGAACGACATTCACCAGTGCCTTTTATGCTTTACCGTAGTTTATTAGGTATTCCGTCCTTTTAGCCTATCACTTGCAAGCTACTATACTTTCAATAATTACAAATGTAGTACCCTAATATTTTATAGAGGATCGTCGACGGTTTTCGATCGCCCCTAAAACTCTGGATATGAATATCCAGAGAACTTTGTTACTGTGATGAATCGCCGTTGGAAGGCCTTCCAGGATTTTCTGGTGCAGGAGCATTTAGGTGGCAGCAATCTGACCTCGATACTGACGGAAACCCAAGTTCCAGGCCTTGTAGCAAAAGTGCTGGCTGGTATCCGTTCGTCACAGACAGACCCGAGTCGTGAACTTGCAGATGTCGTGGAGTCTTTAAAGGCGAATTTCTCGCAGGCTATTGCAGTAAATATGCATACTCGTACCCATCAAACGTTAAAGCCACACTCTCTAAAAAGTTTGGCTACGTTTACTTTAATAAATTCTTGGATGAAACCAAGCGCTACTTGCAGGAATTTGTGACTGCGGTACGCCGCTCGCGTCAGACTCTAAACGGGAAGAGTAAATATGTTCATACTCAAGTGGTCACGCCGACTGATCGGACAAGCCAGATGAAGAACTGGTGCGCAGCATGGCGGATGTACTGAACGATTTAAACGAGGGGAATAAGCGAAGTACTCACGTAGTTCGACTTACGAGCTGCTCGCGCTGAAGCTGCGATAAGGAATGTGCGAATAAAAATACACTTGGCGTGCTAATTTTTTCTAAGGGGGGGGGGGGGGGGGGGTAAATAAAAATTGTAGGCTTACTTACAACAGCGACACTGATGATGAGTCTTAGATTGCATGAGCAAATAATATAAAAATACTCATTATTACCCAACTCAATCTACGGCATCAACCGCACACTCGCACTTCCTAATCCTCCTCCATAAGTACTGCCAACTTGAGCTTCTTCTAGGCCATTGAATGTTGTGATTTCGAAGTCATACATTGCCGCAGGAATGTGTTCGATACTCTGCACGGCCGTTAAAATGTGCAGCAGCGCATTCTGCAACGCTGCTTCTGTCTCCCCTGCACACAGTTCCCGCTCCTCTACAGCAACAACCAGTCAGTATTACATCTTGTCTCCCCTTAACGAACAACCCCGCACCTTGTGACGCTGCAGGCGACGACGTGACTGTGAACGGAATGATCCATTTCTCAAAGACTGTCTTCTCCTCATTGGACATAAGTCCGAACAACGCCTTCTTCACCTTCCGCTCGAAGAACGTCACCACAATGTAGCCACTATTGGCTCCTCTGACATTGCTTGTCCATAAGGACTTGTTAGGCGGTTGGCCATATGCCGGCATCATTCCGTTGCTCGTCCCCATGACATAACTACTTCCTCCAAGTACCGCCGCCTCTTCGAAGCTACGCACCGCGTGGTCCACTTTACGACTAACATCCCCTACAGCGCACAAAGCGTATGTGATGTTCGGGAAAGCGTGGCATGTCGCTTCGCTTGGACGCACTGGTCCGGGAGCTCGTGTGAACAGAATAGTATGCAGTAAGCACGTTACAGCGTCTCCCACGTCCTCTGCAGCTACAGGAATCTCATCCAGAAGATGCTCTTTCATGGAGGCAGCAGTTACGACCCCACCGGTGTTAACAGCGCTGCCCACGGGGCCCGATGTGACGCCCAGCATTCTCAGGATTCTCAGACTGGCCCAAATTACTTTAAAAAAAAATCTGTCATTTTAAAGAGGTAATGTAGTGACATTAACAGATAAATTTAAATTTAGTACACAAATTCACATTGATAAAGCATGTGTTTTTATTTTACACGTTAGCATTTTTACTATAACAAATTTTGATCACTTGTCTTGAGCTTTTTCCGCAATCGTATGGCAGACACTCCCGTGGGCATATTTTCTCCATTGTCCCATAGTGTATGCCAGATCTGGTTGCATGTGGGGTTCTGATACTCCCCTTCTCCATGTGGTCGGACTTTATCGCATAGGAACACCATGAGGCCGTCGCTCCGTGCACTCGACACAATACTGAGACGTCTGATATGTTCTTCGCTCATCTCCTCGCAGCGCAGAGCACACTTTGCAAGTGTGTCGGCGATGTCTACGCACTATAGTGCCAGCCGACTCCTTCTTTTCACGATATTTGTACTCCGCAATCTTTTCAAGCGTGTGCTTGGCATTCGACGGTCTCGACAGCGTGTCTGCATTCGTTCTGACAGGTAAAGCTTCTATTGATGGGCGCATGGAACGTCTACGGATCGTAAACCCAGGAAAAGAAACCGTGGCTACTTGAGCTGGGCTCTTTTGTGGTACAGCTTGAGGTAGCACCTTTTTCATCTGCTCCTGAAGAGTCTTAACTTCCTGCTGAAGCTGCTGGACTTGAGAAGTGAGGATTTCTATCAGCTCTGTCTGCGATACAGCTTGCAATGCTTCTAACTTTAATGGGAAGACGTACTTCGGTGCCCATGCCACGTCCACGACGTCCAGCTTAACCAGTATTTCCAACAACAGCACTGTGTCCCCCTCTTCGCGGGTGAGGTGAAGTCTCTGCTTGGTTGAATCCTTTAAACTGGTCTGTCGACACCAACACACACGTATCAGTCTGTGAATCTGTATTGAACCGAATAATTTACAACACGCACCGCAACATATTGCAGAACTGTTGTCGAAGGTAGCATGACCCCTTCCGGTGCAAAGGCACCAATATCCGTCACTTCGCATGTCTACCATCTCTCACACGTCTCATGCTTCAGGCGGATATACCCCACGCCATCCACACACTTAACACTGAAGCGGAAACGTTCGCCAGAGAACGCGTCAAACTCGGCGTCACCAACGACCGCCTTCATAATGATAACCCGTAAAATAGGACCCTTTTTGGACCACTATTTTAAAATGATTTTAATAATCTAATTATAATTGGTCTAGCGACTATTTGAATCGGGATTCACAACACTTCTCTGTCCCACCAATTTATAGGGATTCAATTTTATGTATAATGCACGAGAAATGTTACAATAATCCCATTGGCTGATACCTTGTTTCTTCCAATGGTTTGAAAACATTTCCTTTGACTTATACGTATCGACTTAACAAAGCAGTAAAACCTTATGCCTATTAGCGAGTGTTACACACGTCGATCGTGATTACGCAGATGTCTATAGGTGTGTTTACTGCAAGTATTGTTGAATTTCGCAAATAAACCAACGAATTCCGAAAAATACAGAACTCCCTCCAAATATGAGCTCACATTCATGGCGTTATTTACTTGCTGGTCGATGTTATAAAGCCAATATATATAGCAAAAACCTCGCTGACTCAAGCTTTTATATAAGGGTACTTAAACTTTTACCAAACTCATATTGGCAGTGCTACTTTCAGAAAACAAAAAAATCCTATAAATGGGTGGGACAGAGAAGTATTGGAAATCTTTTCCAACAGCTCGCATAAAAAGTTGTGAACAATGGAGTACGTATGCTCCTCAAAATGTATTTGAAAAATCGGGGACCAGGGACTCCATGAGCGGTGATCAGACGATCATTCAAGCTGATAAAGTCCTCGATAGCATTGCTGAACACTGCACCCTCCTTTTCTTTCAATTACAGCTTTCCATTTCACATTCGATTTCGAAATTTGAACTGCCAATCTTGCTTTCGTACCTTATTGTAGAGGTGCTACTTCATTACGAAGCGAATATTGACGCAATAACACATACTTCGAAGTAGGACATTGACAATTACAGGGTATGTTACTCCAGCCATGATGTTAATTACTACTGAGGCATTAGTCGATTTATCACGTCACGATAGCTATACGCCGCTATTTGTCGCTGCTTTCTATGGACACGCACCCATGGAGGAAGCTCTGATTTCGCGTAATGCTGCCATTGATGTACCATCTTGCAATTGTAATATCGCTCTGAGAATCGAATTCGAGCACTAGGAGAACGAGATAGTTTCAAGGCCGAAGTATATCAATAATCTCGACAACAAAGATATTAATAGGAGCCCTATCTATAGTGCATCTTTTCCACTTTCCAAAACCCTCTGGACCCCAACAGGTGGGCGCAGCGTCAGTCCACCCTCGAGTGGCTGACATCCCTTCAGGATGGGAAGCCCCGCCACCTGGCGGCCCGAAGGGACACTCGCGGTGGACACACTGCGACGCCCGTGTCCAGCCGACAGCTCGCTCGTGGCGCACTCGAACCAAGCTTCAGTCCGTGCCTGCGTGACACGAGGCAGCACCAGCCGCCGACGTTCTGGAGGCACACATATGCCCGCCAATGGACATCTGAACGACGTCATTATACACGCAGGGTCTGGTACCCACGAGAACGTGCTCTGTGGTCACGTGGACTGCGCTACGGAAAGGTCGCCAACACCGTGGAAGGTGACATCGCGCTTTCGTGGAAGTGATGGCTGACAGCTAAGAAGTGGAAGGGTCTGCAGACCCCAAGGGATGAATGCAGGGTGGGCTGGGCTGAGACGGACACCGACAAAGGTCACAGGATGTCACTAGGGTACCAAAGTGACAACCGTGTTCCACTAAAATAAAATAAAAGTGCCGCTTTAAAAGACCACCGGTCTATCGTTCGTCTGCTAGTCAAGTACAGTGCTGATGTCAATGCTAATGGATATCGATAGCGACATTATTACAAATTGCGGTCGAGCAGGGAGAATTCAAGGTTGTAAGGACTTTGGTCGAAGCTGGAGCGTTGTTGGATGAACCCAACAATAACTTAAGTCAAGTCACTTGACCACTCCGCTGTTTATCGCTGCCAAGAAAGGATTCGGGAAGATTTTACAGCATCTGGTATACTGTGGTGAAGATCCCGAATATCTTCGAGCACTCGGCCCTAATTGAAGCGGCGAAGTGGAACCAGACTTCGGATCCTCTTGGACTGTGGCTCAGATGTGAATGTGAAACTTGTGTGGATGGCTTACCTCACTGGGTTTAATGAGCTTGTTCATCTATTTTGAAAAAAAGACCCACAGAAAATTTCACCATTTACTTTTCATTGAATGGAAACGAAGGACACGTTACTGAACCGTGACAACAACTATTCATTTCAAATTTTCGTTGATACGCAAATTAGGAAGTGCATTTCTGGCACATTACTTCCCCCAGTTTTAGCACGAGTAGCTCGGAATCGAACTGCGTGACAATTTCGCTTATTCCCTCGTTTAAATCGTTCAGTAAAGCCGCCATGCTACACACCAGCGCATCACCATGTCTTGTCTAATCAGTTCGGGTGACCACTTACGTAGGAACATACTTACTCCTTCCATAAAGAGTTCGACTCAAGTGGCGTACCGCAATCACAAACTCAGTGCAGGTAGCTTGGTTTCGTCCAAGAGGTCACCAAAGTAAGCATATACATTTTTTAGAAAGCGTGGCTTTGACGGACGGGTACGCGTATGCCTATTAACTGCAATAGCCTGCGAGGAATTCGATTTTATCCAGTCCACGACATCTGCAAGTTCACGACCTAGATCCATATGCGACGAGCGGATACCAGTCAGCACTTTTGCTTCAAGGCCTGGAACTTGAGTTTCTGTCAGTATCGAGATCAGATTGCTGCTACCTCAAGACCCCTGCATCAGAAAATCCTAGAAGGCCCTCCAACGGCAGTGGATCACAGTAACAAAGTTCAGCATTTTCAGCTTGAATTCCTGCTCACTCCGTATACGCCAGCATCGCGAGCCCACTTAGCATCACCTGAGCTGGCCTCAGCAATGACACTATCCAGATCGATGCCTAGCGGTTACTGTAGCATTGCATGACCACGAGGCTGCTCGGCTGACTTCTTTTTTGTCGCTTACCAGTGTGCGCAGATGTTTTTATTAGTCATCTTCTCAACTTCCTCTTTCTCTTCTGTTGACTCTCAATTTGACAGCGCGGAAGAGTCCCGTTTGCTTCTTGGTCTAATTTTCTTTTGCGTATTAGGATGTCTCGCTCAATCCCTCATCGGTTGACAGCTCGTGTGGCATCCAAACCTCCTCTGGCGTCATAATATCTGCATTGGGATACAAATTGAATAGTTTACACGTATAAGCAAGGTAAATATAACCGTGCGTAAGGCTACCTCGCTACCATTGAGGAGCACGTAGTCAACAAGATCTTGCGTCGCAGTGTATCCATCGTAGCAGAGAAAAAAAATGTCGTTGGCTTTCGCAAGTTTTCTACTTGCGATGCAGCCAGGCAGTCGCCCTACTGATGACGTAGGGTTCGTCACAGGAGAATTGCTCGATTACTTCTACGAGTAGGTGTCATATAAATGCAAGAGCTCTTAAATATCAGCTTTAGGAAAGTAGTCATAGGAAATGTGTAAGCGCGTATGCTCCGGGCAAAAGGCCCCGACGGGACAACGGTGTCTGGTGAGGCTGCTCTCGCCGCAGCTCTCGTGGGAGCTGCAGGCGTCAAAACGCAAAGTGATACAGCAGCCTTCGTCAGTACACCGCTGTTCCGCAAAAGGTATAGTAGTATACAAATAAGAAATAGATCAATACTAAAGCCTAGTAAAATGCACTCTTGTTAAGCACACCATCTTTGTGACGCGGTCACACAGCACCTTGAGCTACAGGAAATTGGCTTCCGAGAGTATACAAACTCTCCGTGAACAGTAGCTCACAGGTCCCTTTTGTCTAAGGGAGCGAAGTGACCAATTTAAGGTAAGCTGTAAACTGAATGTATTTATAGGTTGGCTAAGCTTCAGTTAAATTTAAAAATATTAAGTCACCTATAGTAAAGCTATGTCATCTGCCAATGGTTGGCCTCTGACGACTCTGGTACCATGTACCAGATATCCCGAAGTGTGACGTGTCACTCTTCATGCAACCAGGGCTCAGTTGGGGTAACGTACCCCGTTACCCCCCCCCCCCCCTCACTTAGGTTCGGTTCACCGACCAATCAGAATGAGGAAGTGTACGTCACAAACTCTCATTCTCAAAGTCGAAATACATCGACTTGGCTGCGCGAACGCGGCGGAGGCTCACTTTACAGTTAGAGCGTCGAGCAGCACTAGAGCGCTCTTCTCCTTGGTCTCAACTTTGACCTTTAGCATTCCCCGTGGCAGTACGAAGGGCGGTGCGAGAGCCCACTCCAAGGCTGCTGTCGGAAAGGCGCAAGCCAAGAGCACGAAGCCTCGCAGCAAAGGCTCTGCACTCCACGGGGCTATTAAGGTGACCTCCGAGGCGATCAGCTCATCTGGTGACGCGGCTGCGAGCAATCGTGCAAGCAAGCGTCACAGTCCGTCACCTTCAGTCTCTCCAGACAGCCGACCGAACTCGCGGTTCGTTGAACGCGAGTTCGGTTCGGGTAGTGAGGAGGAGGCCGAGTCCGAGAGCACTCACAATGCTCCTGTGGAGGGTACACTACAGTGTCTAGTGAGCACGACGAAAACAACGTGCACTCGCTGTCTAGTGATTACGATGATCATTGTCCCAGAACGTCTGTAAGCTCTTAGAGGCATGCCGTCAAGGCTAAGGGCTCCCCCAAAGCTGGCAACGACGCGGAGGAGAAACCTCCCAAACATATATCGCTCGCTGAGGGCCTTGCGCGTGCTAAGGCTGCCAAAGCCACAGCCGAAAACGCCAAGCCCTCCAAGAAGCGTACAGCCTCGAAGTCTCCACTCCGCGGGAAGAAGGAGACTGGGTACTCCTATCAGAACCTCGTTGGCTCCTCGGATAAAGAGGATGATCAGGGGGGTTTTCCATGAGTTCTAGGAGATCACGAATGACCTCAACCAGCCGCAGGAGGACTTTTCAGCTGCCCAGCGCATGCGTGGGGGTCCGGTAGTGACACTCGTCAACCACGGAGCTGTCATCAACGTAAGAGGTTATTAGCCTCCCGAGGAGAGCTTAAGGGCTGTCCTCTTTCTGGAGATTCTCGTCGCTCCCCGTGGGCATGTCGGTAGCCACACCTCTAAGGGCGTTTGTGAACGTGCCCTTGTCCAGAAAGAGCAGTTATTCACCGACAACTTGGAGGCGGCCCGGCGCGTGTTTCTCGCGCCGCACCGAATTCTTCTGAAGGACTTTACGACTTGTCGTAAAAAGCCCGAGAACCGGAATGGTCTATACCCTCTCTGGGCTACCCTGGGATCTCCCCGATAACTGCATCAACTGGAACTCGTGTGAGGACATGTTCTGGGCGTGGGTTGAGTCTCTCAAGTACTCACCCTCGGAGTCACGGGGGCTTCATGACGATCAGCTGCTGACCCACATCCTGGACCAGCGTGATCTCCGTCTCCGGTTTGCTCACTTAGTCATTAACGCATGTTGCCAAGAGACATTTTGAAGTGCACGGCTTCTAGCGCTCACAATGAGCGCGGGTACGGAATATCGCCAACGTCCGTACCCCGTTCGGGCAAGAAGCCAAGGACTACTTACGAAGCTGTCGTCGCTCCTGTTCTCAGGTCTCGACAGCCTTCGGAAAAACTATCAGGAGCTGATCAATCGGCTCCCACGAGTTCTCGGAGTCCTCCACTATACAAGGAGCTGTCGCTTACCGCGACGCCGTTGCTCCTGGAGGATCCGCACCACGTGGAAGTGGACTTCTCCATTCCGGTCAAGCAGGGGCGGAGGTGCCCTCGTACGAGTACGAGTACTCGGCGCCTCCCGAGAGCCACTCTCGTCCGAGTGCTCCGACTGCGGGTCCGACACAGGACCCTGAGGTTGACCGCCTCCGTCAACGTGTCCTCGTGCTTGAGATTACACTTGGCCTTGGGACTGGCGGTAATGCTGCCGCCCAGGCCGGGAATCAGGGCGAGCTCGCTCGTCTTGCGGGCCACCTGGACCTGTTGGAGCGAGAGGTCGCGAGCCTGCACCTGCGGGTGGATCGCCTGGCCTCTTCGTCCGATCTGGACGAGGCCTTTCGCATGATCCGACGGATCGAGGCTCTGTTGTCACGTCCGGAGCCGCCTGCGGCACACTCCCAGACGTACGCGTATGGTGCGTACCCGGCGTACTCAGCGTATTCAGCGTATGGCTCCGGGGTCCGTTCGTATGGAGCCACTCCGGCGTACGGTCTTGACCGCAGCCTTGCCGTCCCGACCGAGGCTTGGGTGCCTGCTCCGACGCCCTCGTCGACGACTGTGACCGGCCCTCGCTTCGAGGAGCTGGGGCAAGGGGGGTCTGCGAGTCAGCAACCCCCTGCGGGTCAAAGTACCGCTTAAGACGTCCGACATAGAACGTCGGGTGCGTCGTCATTGACTTTGGAAGGTCGATGGTGTACGACGCACCATGTCTGACCAGGACTGCAAAAGGTCCGATGAAGCGGTGCTTCAGTTTGTTGCTGCCGACAGAACTGACAGTGTCAAGAGGTAGGTTCCTCGTGTCTAGCAACACTAAGTCCCCAACCTCAAATATACTAAAGTTTCCTCTTCCTTGTTTGTCTGATTACTTCTTTTGTTTATCTTGGGTCGCTGCCATGGCATCGCGGACCCTGCTGACAATGTTCAGCTTGGTATCCATAAAGGATTCCACCTGTTTCCGCAGCGAAACTGGTCTCACATCCGAGACCTGGGAGGAAAGGGCTTTCCGAGCCTCTCCCCCACTTAGAATAGAGGGGTCAGTGTCTCCTCGAAGAGTGAGAGGCACTTTGGGGTGACGGAAACCGCTCAAGTAGAACGGCGTGAACCCCGTGGACGCGTGCACCGGGTTGTTGAGCGCAAACTCAACAACTGGAAGCTGCGTCGACCACGTACGTGGTGCTGCCGCGCACACACTGCGCAGAGTGCCCTCGAGCACTCGATTGACGCGCTCTGTCTGGCCGTCTGTCTGTGGATGGTCCGCAGTGGACATCTGCAGACGAGTTCCCAGTAAAGGGAACAGCGTTTTCCAAAACGCAGCAGTGAACCGCGGGCCTCGGTCCGAGACAATCGTCTCCGGGAGACCGTGATAGCGGAACACGCCATCGACGACCAACCTTGCAGTTTGTTCGCCCGTTACAGTGACGGGAACTGGAGCAAGATGTACCATCTTGCTCAGCCGACACACGAACACCAAAATTCCGGTGTTGCCGTGTCCGTCGGCGGGAAGCCCAAAGATGAAGTCAAGACTCATCGACTTCCAACAGTCAGTCGGTACGGGCAGGCTCTGTAGTGGAGCCGAAGAGTGCCCTGCGGGTTTGACCCGCTGACATGTTTCGCATGCCTTAACGTACCGGGCGACCCACTTGTACATGTGGGTCCACCAGAAGGACTGAGAGACCGACAGAAAGGTCTTCTCGCGGCCCAAGTGGCCGCTGGAGGGCGCGTCATGCGCCTCCGCGAGGATATCGAACTTCAGATCCTCGTCGTTGGGTACGACCACCCGTGGAGGATCAGTGGGATCCACCCGGTAATAGAGGAGTCCATCCTTCAACTCATATCGGTGGAGCCGTGAGCGCTGTCGCGACGAGAGCCAGTCGGACTTCGCGCTCGTTCCTGCCATAAGGAGCTTGACGATAGGCGCGACACAGCCTCATCGTCCCGATACGCCATGCGTATCCGATCATATAGATCCGTTGTCACCCGCGTGATGTGGACCAACTCATAGTCGGGTCGCCGAGAGAGGGCGTCCGCAAGCACGTTGAGCTTGCCCGGCTTGTATTCGACGCGGAAGTTGTATTCCGCGAAGAAGGACAGCCACCTCGCCATCCTTTGGGAGAGGTGAGGCGAGTTAGTCGCCGTCCTCAAGGACGCGTGGTCTGTGTAGATCACAAAGGGCCTAGAGCCCAGAAGGTGAACACGGAACTTCACAAGGGCATATTTCATTGCCAGGAGCTCCTTGTCATGGACAGGGTAGTTCCGCTCGGCGGCTTTGAGCTGCCTGGACTGGAACGAGATGACTCGCTCCTGTCCAGCCGTGTCGGCCTGCATCAATGCACATCCGATGGCGTAATCGGAGGCATCGCAGACGACGCTAAACGGCTTCGTCTCGTCCGGCAGGGCCAGGACAGGGGCCTCTTGGAGACCGGCCTTGATGCTGTCAAAGGCATCCTGGTGCTCTTGCTCCCAGCGCCAGTCGACGTCCTTCTGAAGGAGGCTCGACAAGGGCTTAGCGAAGCCCGCGTACCCTGCGCTGTACTTGTGAAGGTAGTTGGCCAAGCCCAACCACTTTCGAAGATCCTTCTGGGATCGGGGCGTCGGCCATGCTGCTATGGCCTTGACCTTGTCTGGGTCAGCCCGAACGCCCACGCTGCTAACGAAGCAACCGAGAACTTTAATCTCTGGTGACGCGAAAACGCACTTGTCGATGTTGGCGTAGAGCTTGTTCGCTCGCATTACGTCCAACACTCGACGGAGGTGTCCTAGATGCACCTCCATGGCCGTCTTGCCTCCCTCGGCACGGCTATGGACGAATATGTCGTCGAAGTACGTCTGTACGAAGGTACACAAAGGGCGGAACAATTGCGTCACCAGGCGATTGAACGTCGCCGGGGCGTTAGACAAGCCCTGCGGCATGACGAGCCACTCCCAAAGCATGCCGCTTGGAGTGCTTACCGCGGTGAGCGGGATGTCGCTCTTTCGCATCAGGATTTGGTAGTATCCGTCTACCAAATCCAGCGCACTGTACAGTACGCTCCCGGCCATGTTGTTCAACAACACATCCTTTCGTTGGATCGGTGTTTGGGCCGGCACCGTTGCGTTGTTCAGCTTGTTATAAGCGTGAACCAGACGCCACTTTCCGTTCGGCTTACGAACGCAGAAAGTCGGCGTCGAGTGCGGGGATTTCGACTCCCGCACCATGTCTGCCTTCGCTTTCGCGGCGAAGAAGGCGTCAATGACCTCGCACTGTTCGCGCGGGAGAGGCCATTGCCTCGTGACACAATACTTTGTGCCGGGCACGAGATCAATCTCGTGCCGTACGCCTCGATCCGGTGGGAGTTGGGTCGGTGGGTGTTTGTTCACCACGTCCGCGTACTCCTTCACCAAAGGATACACCGGATCCTTGGGGTTCTTAAGAATCTCAGAACCCAAGCGCGTCTGACGCTGCTTGTTCAGGTCTTCCAGGACGTTCTCGTCCAAGACAGAGGAGGCGTTCAGCTCCTCCCGAGTGGTCTCAGGTCCCATGAGTACCATCTCAGCAATCTCTTCAGCCTTGAGGTTGGTCAGGAAAGACTCAGCCGTCATTTCCTCGAGGTTCAGTATCTCTGCAACCTCTGGCAACGGTTCCAAGTGACCACTCGATGCCTTGACGGGTAAACCGGTCTCGCCATCGAAGATGTGATAACACTCTTCCACCGGCCTTGTCGGAGGAGCCCGGGCCCTGGACTCCGAGTCGCTTGAAGCGACGTCGATCGGAATGAAGATCGGATCCGACTTGAGACGGTGGCGGCGTCTTTGCCGACGGCGTCTGTGACGGGGAGCTTTGCTGCCCACGTCTAGGGATGTCGTCGCTGCGACATCCGAGGCACTCGTGTCCTCGTGTGGTACTGTTGTACCCACACAGGAAGCGTGTTCAACGCCTTCCTCTTCGCTTAAGGTCTGGGCGACCGCGTGTGGCACTGTATTACCCACACAGGAAGCGTGTTCAACGCCTTCCTCTTCAGTTAAGGTCTGGGCGACCGCGTGTGGCACTGTGTTACCCACACAGGAAGCGTATCCGACGTCTTCCTCTTCAGTTATGGTCTGGGCGACCGTGAGTGGAACTCTGTTACCCACTCTGAACACGCTGTTCTCAGTGTTCATGACAGCTGCAGCTGTCTGCGGAACTAAGTTACCCGCCTGTGGACCTAAGTTACCCACTTGGCCAGCGCCTCTTCTGGGCGCTGCCACCATCAAAGCATCCTCGGAGTCGTCGTATACGTCGACGACTCCCAAGCATCTGCCAAATGCTTTGGTACCCTGGCAGCCCTCGCGGGCGCCCCGGGTCCTGACAGATGTGGGAACATGACTCACCAATGCTCTGTCGGACTGCGCAGGGCGGCTGGCACCGATTGCCTTGCCTCGCCAGTCGATCCAGGGCTCGTGCTTCTCAAGCCAGGGCATGCCCAGGATCATATCATATGGATCCATATCGAGAACAGTGAACTGTTCGAGGCTGTCAAAGTCTTCAAACTTGACGGCCAGATCCACTTGGACGTTGGGGACAGGGACGACCTTCCCGTCGGCCAGTCGCACTGACACAGTCCAGTTGCCCTTGCTTTCTCTCAAAGTATCGGACAACTTGTTGCTGTTGCGAGCAACCGTCTGGCGGCGTGCGAAATTCTTCGACGCCCCAGAATCGATCAAGATTTTAAAGGGATGATCGTATCCCCGTACACATCCGTGTACTACGAGCAACCCGCCGCTGCTCTTCGCCGATTCGAGAGTGCGAAGACTCTCAGGGGCTAAGTCCCCGTGGTATGTGCCACCCGCGCACCCATCACAAAGACTTAGTTCTTCCCCAGTAGGGCGCCCCGCCCCTACTGGCTCCCGGCGTTCCCCTGTCCCCGGGATCCTGGCTTCTGCCAGCGACCTTGAGGACGGGCTTGGGGAAGGACCGTCTGTGGAGTCTTTCCGCGGGACAGTCGCGCTTGAAGTGGCCAATCTTCCCGCAGCCGAAGCAGCGGATGTCACGCTGTTCGGCGTACCCGAGTTCCATGGGAACTGGTCCGTTGGGGCTTGTTCGACCGGGAGCCGACAAGGAACTCCCAGGCCATGCTGAGGCCGGCGTACGCGCCTGGCGATGGCTGCACGCTTCTTGAAGAGCCACTTGAATCGCCTCTTCAAGGGTGCTTGACTGCACCCGGAACAGCTGAGTGCGTGCGGGGCCCACTCGAAGGCCGTCCATGAACACAGTCATCTTGATGTGTTCGTTGAGTGGGTTTCCCACTAGGGACGCCGTGAGCTCCCGTATCTCTTGCACATACTCGTGCAGTTCGCGCCTCCCTTGTTTACACGCGAGGAAGCGCGAACGCTGGCGGTACTCGTAGTTTGCCGGGAGGAACGCGGCTCGGAGCTGTTCGCACAGCTGAGCCCAGGATGTGAAGTATCCAGGGGATGTTGCTTCCCGAGTGTACACCCAACACTTAGCACGACCGCTAAGGTTGGAGAGTGCAAAAGCAACACGCAGTTGCTCGGTCGAGATCAGAGCCGCGTCCATCGCGAGCTCTACTTCTCGGACCCAGAAGTGAAGGTTCTCGCCTTCCTTCCCTTCATACGGCTTAACCTTCAGCCGTATTGGCTTCGGGTGAGGCGGATTTGCTTCCGCCGCCAGAACCTGAAGATTCTCCCGCACATGCGCGATGAGGCCCTGCTCGTACGCGTCGAATGCATTGACGCGCTCGAGCTGCTCAGCCGGTGTTGACACCACCAGGCTCTGCAGGGCCTCCATCCCGAAGATGCCTGCCATCTTCCGAACCGACTCGAACTGAGAGTCGTTCAAATGGGAGAAGTCGTTCCTATCCATGGCAACGAACTTCGGAGAGGTTCCGGTAGTCTACCCGCGGTGGCGTGGATTGACTACGAGTGCTACCAAGTGTGACGGGGTCACACAGCACCTTGCGCTAGAGGAAGTTATCTTCCGAGAGTATACAAACTCTCAGTGAACGGCAGTTCACAGGTCCCCTCTTTAATTAAAGAGAGAGAAGTGACCTAAATAAGGTAGATTGTAAACTGAGTATATTTATAGGTAGGTTAAGTTTGGGTTTAATACAAACTATAAGTTACCTATAGAAATGCAATGTCATTTAACCAATGGTTGGCTTTGAACGACCTTGGTACCTTGTACCAAATATCCCGGAGTATGACGTGTCATACTCCTGAAGTGTGAAGTGTCACACTTCATGTAACCAGGGTACACTTAGGGCTACGTACCCCGTTACACCCCACTTCAAAAATGCAACGGCGTCTCCAGCTCCCTCAGCACTTGAGCATGTTACAGCGGTAAACCGCCTAAGATGGTCGCAGCATCCCTGACCATTGACTCCAAGGCGGTGATAGGGACCTGAAATGAACGAGCGAGCCCGCTTAGCTTCATACCGCGAATGAGACAAAGCCAACCAGTCTTAGCACCGCCACAGCCTTTCGTCACGCTTGAGCTACTTAGAGTTTGAACGAATTTGTTGCTTGGCGCTGAGCAAACAAAAATACTGGAAATCACAATCGTAGATCAGGAGGAGCGATCAGCGAATCAACCACCTCGTATGCGGAAGCGTAAGAAGTACTAGTATTCACAGCACCGCTCATTTGAATGTCGTGGTAGGGCCCACTTCTAAGCTCGCGCAAATACATTGAAAGCTTATTGATAACAAGCTTGATAGCAGCCGACACAAACACACAGTTCTCGCGGATCACCAGGGGAAAGCATGAATGAGGGTCCGAACCTGCTTAAACATTTAAAGATGGCCTCTTCGGAGCCTTCGCGCTATTCTTTGGTGTGCCGTAGGCCTCTGTGGGACCTCCACTGGTAACTTAGTTTGAGTACATTTTTCAATGCCGAAGATAGTTTTACTGCCCGTATTCTGCTCTGACATGATTTTTTTTACCAGGATAGTTTATCCGGTTAATTCACCAGGTCTGGCTAAACATCCGGGCAACGAAATTTTCTAGCCACATAATATGTTTTCAGTGAAGTTGGCATTCAACTGAGTTTATGCTTGAGCTACGTCAAAGTCTTCTCTCATACTATTATCAACTATTATCTGTCTACATCACTCCACTCGTCGTTGCCGTGGTCGCCGTCCCAATCGAGCGAAAACTCCAACGCGTCAGCGTACTCGTTAATGTCTTGAGCTAAGTCTCCAGCTGACTCTGCATCACCAGGACTTACGTCGTCGCCCGATGAAGCTTCTTCTTCTTCTTCATATTCAACAGAATCGAAAAAGCTGTCGGATTGGTAAGCCACCTCCTGGTCGTATTCGTCCTCGGAATATGGGGGAGCCTCGAAATTAGATAAGTCTGGTGCCGAAGAAAGCTGAATGCACGGAGGGCGATGCTTTTTACTGGGAAGCCCACGGGCTAAACTACACTGTCTTTGCGCATGTCGAGTCAATATCCTTGCAATAGTCGCTACAAAGTGTCGAAGGTTCGGATGGGGCTTGAAGGCAGCATTCATTTCCCTGTATAGTCTCTCTAAGAGGTTATTGGTGCGGGCTACAATTGCGTTGGCGATACCAAACACATTCCACTCCGTTATGAAGTATCGCTCGAGCCAAGCCTTCCTGAAGTAAACTTAAAAGCTCCTCCACTGTTGACGTGAATACATCCCCCCATTAGCTTCACATCGTCGTTTTATTTCCAATTTGACCCAAACGGTGCCTTTTAGGTCAACCCGATCTGGGTCAATCACCGTTAGAACGTCGAGAATACCGGGCTTCATTGCGATTGCAACTTCTTCTTTCGAGATACGCTCGTTCTTCATGCGTTGCCCCACCCAAGAATTCGGTTAGGTGGCTCTTTCGGATCCGGATGGACCGTAACGAGGTGAAAGCGAAAAAACGTCTTTTGAGCAGGGGGGAACTTCAACGACCCCGTGAGTATCACCACCATAGTATCGACGACGAACACGCCGGACACGACCGAGGACCTGCTCTTCTGTCAGTCCTTCTAGATTGTTTTTCTATCAGGCCATAAATCAGCACAGTCTTGATCCCAAATGTCACCCTCTGGCATCCTAGAATTCTCTGTAGCTAGGCGATCTGTCATCTTCTTCATGGCGTCCGTTTCATTGCCTGCATTCACAACGACACCTCGGCAACAGCTGTGATCACCCTCTACGTGTCACTCAGCCCTCAATGTTATCTTAACCACTGCCTTGCACCCAGGTGCCCTCGACGTGCTGCAGCGGTAGACAATGATTTTGCTGGATTACCATGACTTGCAAAGGCAATAGCCTCTATAGATCTTGATTGTTTTTGACCCGTGTTTTCTCTTAGGTCGAGGTGCTAGTCGGGGTGGTGCAGGCGCGGTCACCACCGCGTCTATGGAAAGCTGATCGGGGCTAGCAGGAACATGCAGTGTAAATTTCTGGAGCTGTGGTAGAATACCGCTTGAGTTGTCAGATGCCTTGCGGCGCTCGGCACGTTTCGTTCTGGTGGTACTCGAGCGTTTTGGCGTCTCATCTTGTGTCGTGTGCAGTGGGGGAGGGGACTAGTGTTCTGGTCTTGCTTGACGTGCAGGATATTTTGAAGAGATCCTAGAAGCAACCTTCAGAAAGCCCACGGAATAATACACTACAAGAATCGTTCAGGCTCAATCTGACCCGAAAATCGTTCTCACTTGTGGCTTTACGTAATAAATGTATTGCGTCCGGTCGGCGCTCAGGGCAACAAGGACATTGCCGGAAATATGATCCGGGCATAATGTCCGACCATTTCAAAATACGGGTACTAAAAAAGCAAACCTTCAATGTATGCTGTTCAAGAGAATCTGACAGTGTAGCACGTTAGATAATAGCAACAACCTTTAAACGAAGCATGATCTCATTACATCTCGTCTAATGCGCAGTCCGTGCCCTCGAACACGCCGATGGCGAATATATGGTATACCTTCTACCTGCTCACACGGCAGGAATCTGTCTTGGGCTGTCGTCTTCATTATAGCCATTTACAGCGCAGCACATGCATGGTAATGTGCGTGAATGCTGGCGCTCTTCCCGTACATGAGGTCTCGTGCGTTTAGTAGAATGACAATCGTCTGCGAATGGCAAGACACAACCTCTACTGTATAATTGGGGGTAATTATCGCAACTGACCGTAAATACATCAAACTTAAAACTGACCGTTAACCTTACACAGCCGGCGTTTGTACATGAAGGAAAGAGACGTCGCAGTATAAAAGATTCGATGTACAACTGGGACGCGGTGAAGAACAAGTATCCAAAAGAAAAAGACTGCTTCAGTGCCAGATCGGATCTATTGGTAGCAAGAAGAGTACACAGAGACCACGAAAGTTCTGCAGACGGGTATGTCCAGACTGAGTATCTCACTTACTTTTGCGTGTGTGTTGTGGACTAAAGACAACTGTCGTTGCTGGTTTTGCAGGATTAATATTGTAAACGGCGAGACGGTTCTCAGAAAGAAATCAAGACGTACGTAAGAAGCAGGTGAGTCAGCGTCACAGGAATATATAACTGACTTTGTGGTCGCAGCAACCAAGCCGTACGTGAGGAGAAAGCGAGCCAACTTCACAGGAATACCAGGTTTGGGGGGAGCAGGACCGTCGTACAGGTACGTGGACGAGTGTTTCTCTAGCAGTGAGTGTAATCTCAAAATTTATTGTGTTTATGTCTCCTATGTTACGTAGATACAAGCGTCTGAGGAATTTTTGCGTCTTTAGGGGATCTACTGCTACCTGAACATTCTTGCTTGATCCGCATGTGGAGGGGGGGGGGGGGGGGGGCGTGGTGTGGTAATAAAGCCCAGTGCCCCCAAACCCGGAGAGAGGACCGTGTTAGGTACCCGTAGAGCCCCTGCGAATTCAAAACGTATACAAGGTATCAATGATATAAATTTGTATGAGTAGCTTCTTCTAATTGAGCTTCGCATTGCATGCGCTCTTAGGAAAATCCACAGCGACCGGACTCCGAGCCGAATAAATCAAAGCCAAAGTCACTTACGATGGTCGGAATTTCTACTTCTGTGGATACAAATGCATTTTGTTGCTCGAGTAGCTGGATTGGACAATTTCCCACGACATAAATTCCTGGTTGGACATCATCATCGACATCACCCATGGCCCGATTTGGGCATCTTGCTGCATTGTGACCCTCAGATTTTCCACAAAAGCTGCATGTGTACTTGGCTCGTTTCTTCTTTTCTGCTGAGCGAAACTCCTTGTTGAAGAAGTCGCGCATGCTGGCCGCAACATTTTCTCTTTCTATTTGATGTTGGGGGCTGGTTGTTTGTATCTGCACTGACCTGGAGCCTCTGGGTTCTCCGCGTGAAGGAATCTGTTTTCTCACGTCTGGCGACATCACGTTGCTTGTGGAAGCTTGATTTGCCGGCTTGATTGTAGATTGGAGGTGGTTGTACATTGGTGTTGAGAAGCAGTGCCGGTACAAATGGCATACTGATGGAAACGTTTGCAAAGGCTTGAACGTATGAGGTCACAGTGAAGGCTGGATGGAAAAACTTGTAGGCACCAGCGTTTGAAGTTGGACAACCCTTTTGACTGTACAGTGCTGCAACGAGATGTCTACATGGAATCTGGATATGGTGTCGATCTGCGCAGCGAGTACATGAACCCAATTCCAAGTCGACAGTGTAAGCTACCTGGTGGTGGTCATTTCGTTTCTCCCTTTGGTGATCCACACGCGTTATGTCGGCATCTGCTTTGTTAGTGTCCCCCACAACATCGTCAACGTAGATGACGGAATCAGTGCTTCTTCGGACGGAGCATACTGCTGCGCGCCAAATCGGTTTGTCGAACATCGTTTTAGCCCGAGGTGTCACTGTGTGCTTGCCTTTCACCCAATGCTGACCGTTCTTCCTCTTTGTGACGAGGGACTCTATGACCATATTGCAGAGCAGTACGAGGCCACCCAATACATGACTGTCCCGGTCGCCGGCAATCAACAGAGCATTGTTGTAGCCTTCGACTGCACTTGTAGTTCGACCGTCAAACAATGGACACCCGCCACCGTAAGCTTCCTCAGCGCTCCAACCCGACGCAAGGACATCCGCTTCGTCTTGTGTCAACGAACAGTTCCCAACGTTTGTCCAGCTTGTGGGGTGTATTTTTCGTAAGTATGCCGCTACCGTCTGGGTACTTGATCTTCCGTTGCCTTTCAGTGTCCGGAAAGCAGGAAACAATTGTTCAACTTCTTCAAGAACCTGATCGTACTCCAACAAGGTTGTAGCGGATTGCAAACGAAAAACCAGCGGTCGTATTAGCTCAATATTGGGCTCCACCGGACGAAATCGATCGCACACGTTGAAGAAAATATGAAGTGCGCAAAAATCCAAGTTGATCTGTATGCCTCTGTGTCGTAGGCGTACTTGAGCGCCGCGTTGCTTTCCTCTGTCGGTGAATACCGGTCTGTCGTGCAGTTTTATTCCCGCAGCAATGCAATTTGCAAAGAACCACCCGAAGTTGTCACTGGTCTCCTTGTGAATGAAAGCAATACCGACTGGAATATTCGCCCAATCCCCATCTCTACCAACAATTACTAAACATATACCATTGTAGTGAGCGTGCTTCATGAGGGTCCCATCGCACTCAAGAATAGGGACCCAACTGTCTTGAGCAGCAATTAGTGAGCCAATAGACAAAAATGTTCTGTAGAATCGGCCCTTAGTGTCGAGTTGGCAACACACTCGTGACCCAGGATTCTGTCTCTCAAAGGAGGTCAGGAAAGACGGAATTTTGTCGTATGTGTTTTCTGAATCCTCCATTAACTTTTTGGCTCGTGTGATCGCTTTATAAACTAACGCAGGTCGTTCATCAACAATTACATTGTCAACCACTTTTACCGAGGCCGAGACACGCTTTCGAGCGCTGCTAAGTCCCGGGACTAATGAACTCCTGAATCCAGGCATCTCCATAAAAATTTCCGTTGAGCAGTTGCGGACAGAGTCACAGCTCGGCAAATGCTCAAGGTTCAAAGCGCTCACGAACCAAGCTTTCGCATGGCAGAATGATGTTTTCGAGTTTGCACGTTTCGACTCCGCTTTTTTTGTTAGAGTCACATGCCATTTACAGACTGACGACGTACAACTCCATACTTTCCGATGCCCAGATGACACTGTCTGCTTAATTGACTTATTCTCGTTGAAAGCGTAAGCACGAAGAAACGCTGTACTGTCAGACGCTGATAGAAATACATCCCTCAATGCTACTGACTGCCTCCCGTACTTGGACTGAAGGTTAACCTTGCCTGGTTCCATGATAGTTGTAGAGTGAGCGACTATGTAATGGAGCGGTACATGTGGAGTCGTCCTCGCTTCTGACCCAATGATCTTTTTTACTAGTGAACTTCAACAAATGTAACCAATCAAACAGCATTTATAGACATGTGTATGTTTTACGGTCAGTTTGGAAAAGTTTGATGTATTTACGGTCAGTTGCGATAATTATCCGTATAATTGGTCAAAGTTCCCATTCAGGGCTCCTAAATAGTAGTACTTTAATGTACCATAGTACCACCTCGATGGAATAAATCTATCACTCATACTGAATACGACACAACACGGTAATAATAGCTGTATTACTTGAGTAGTAGTAGTATTGCGGTAGTAAAATACTCTACCCCTGCAAACCGAAAATCACGCAAAACAAAATGATACTTACGAACCATTTAGAGTTATCAAGATGACTGGTCCGGTGCAGCAAAATCAAATTAATACGTAAATGCTTAGCAAAAACGTTGAGATTCTACGACCGGTTTTTGGACTTGCCTACAGCTAGTGAGCTTATTAAATTACAGAGTTAGCCCTAAAAAGACAAATAGGGCATTTTAGAACTAGCTTAGGACGTTTTATCGACACCTTCTTACCACCTTACTCGATTCGATCGCTGAAAGAGCACTATTAATAGATCCGATGTACAGCATTCACATGGGAAATCTTCTGGCTAATTCAGCTTATGGGAAGTATCTGTCCATACGCTACCCGCAGGTGCTGGAGAAAAGTCAAGGGCAAGCCGCAGGTGCGCATTGTAACCCTCAAATCAACGATATTCAAACAGTGGTTCGGGTGAAGCGATTTTACATTAAATTATGGTGGGTTCATTAGTCCAATACTAAAAATTGAAGTTTCACGGACCCCATGTTTACTTCAACTAATTCGTCACTCACACCAGTAAAGTCGATCACACGGTTTGTTCTATAAATGGTAAGGTGTTCGATTGCTCAAACACGTGCCATCGTTGAGTGTTCATGAATCCAAGAAACGATAAAACGAAAATGAGCCAAAATGTTGCATACCTTCATAGTGAACAGCCGTTACTTGCTCCACCTTCTCACTCTAGATAGTGGACTTTACATCGGGTTTGCCGGGATTTAGGGCATACAAATATTAGGTACAGGAATTTGTCCCTCCTCCGACCAGATAGCGTGATCAAACCGCTCAAACAACAATCATGCGCCAGATTGCTTCATTGCTCGTTCTGTTTGTTCATCAAACGAAATCGGGCAGCACTGCCCACACATCGGGTATTTGCCCAAGCAAGCTAAGTTGGCGTGATTATTTTCAGCCCATCAATCTCGTATAAAGTGTCGCGGGGGGAAATATCTGATTTCGCTATACTAACGAATCACCAGTGCATGCATCAAATAGACAACCATAACTTTATGCACTGATTCGTAAATGAAAGCAAAATCGGATGTTTTCAATACTACATGTAATTTGTAACCGTTTATACTGGAATCCCGTACGTCATTCTCCAATTTGAATTCAGGTGACAATAGCTTCGACCTCGTTACAAGCACATAATCCCGAAGACATCGACCAGAATGAAGCTTATCCAGATCGCCATCGTCGTGGCTGCAATATGTTATGTTCAAGCCAGCGCTTCTCCCCCCAAAGTTAACGAAAGATGCGGAGGAGATCGGGGTATGACACGGAATCGTAACTGCGGAGACCGACGAAATAATTAGCATCTGGAAAAAAAGCCACCAGCCCCGCTAATTACCAAGTGACTCGTCAAAATTGACAGGACCACTCAATCTCATTTTGTCTTTCTACACACGGAATTTGGTCGATAAAATACTTTTTACAAATACAGTCCCATTACAACGAGTACCCCTTACGGTTAATTTGGATCGTATTCGAGTTCGAGCAACCAGCCAAAGAGCCAATTCTCACCGTGTAGGCATGCATTTTTGCTTGATTTCCCGAGCGTTCTTCCAGCGGTAACGGCATCATTATCGAGCATTTGTTGACTTAAACATCAATGCAGCGGTCTACAAGGCCTCTCGAGCTTCTTCTTTGAGCTAGAAATTTGACGAAACTGATAGCTCGTTTAGCGAAAAATCGAAAAATGGCAGCAGTTTTGCGATCTTTTAATTGCCGTTTGAATTGCTGACATCATACTCACAGGGGGCGCCCGAGGTGGTCTACATGAAGATTATATGCATACATTCTTGTCTATACCTAACACTTGCAATTTACCCAGGTATCGGACTGAGATGGCGTGGTCTGAGCTTAAACTATCCGACCTAAACCTGAATACGATCCAAGAAAAAGCTAACCAGGTCGGGTCGTGCTGGTATTGTAGATATTCTCCTGAATCATGGTGCTAATGCGAAGACGACGACGCCATCAGGTTGACATCCTTGAGCGTAAGTTATAGCTATACAAAGTCATTTCGCACTAGCTCTGTGGTAGCTGGTTAATCTAGATGGTCCGTGGGGGCAAGGATTCGCCCATACCACAGGTAGTAGTTTGGCGCATTATGTGTACATGTATTCCATTTCAAGCATGAGCGTCAGCCCCCTCCGTTCAGAATTAGCCAATGGGGCTTGGTCAGCTTCGAGTCGATCCCCAATATACTGTTTAAAACATTTCTAACGGGTTTTCTATTGCCTTAAAAACCTGTTGCCGAAGATTCGCAGCTCGTAAGAACTGTCGCTTGCCGCTTCAAGGCCGTTTTGTCATCCAGCGACTTTGGGAATACATTCCTTGTTCAGGCAACATTGTATTGTGCGAACACCATTTGGCGGATAAACAGCGTGGCGACACCTTCCTTCACGGGTGAGCAGCCAAAAACACAATGTACTGACTCAACTTCGATCCTTACGTCTCCAAGAGACAAACCGAGGCAGCAGCTAAACGGCATCACTTCCCCTCCTGAATCACGCCGCTAACGCTGTGCGTAAAGGCTCTCCGTTGGAAGAGTGCTCAGCCTTAGATAACTAAGTACCATCGCATGCGAATTCTAGCATGTTAACACGCTAGTACTATGGCGGTAAAATATCAAAAATTAAAGAGCTGGAAGGCGGTATGGTTTCTAGTTGTACTGACTGAGTCAGAACTGGAAACCAATTGCTACTAGTAGAGTTACAGAATTGATCTGCTCAAATATCTGGTCGTATTGCAATGATTATTATAGTCTGTCAAGAAAACCACATTACTGTGTTATTTTTCGTTAGAATAGTCTAATACTGGAATAGGAAGCACTTTAGTGCTGTAGGGGACAGTCGGTGGTCCATCGGCGGTGACATCGCCCTCACTGGTATATTGGTACACTTACCGAACCATCCGTAGCACTTACTTAACCTCCAAAAGCGTTACTTGTAGATCGATACAAGTACTGAACCAAGTAGCACTTACTTGAGCGTTAATGCGGGGATATCTAACATAATCCATATTCATATATGATATATTAACTTGAAGAGAGGATTGATATTATCTTACAAAAAATTAGTGTAATTTTGTTTTGCTACGGACTTTTTGACATAACTAAAATACTTATCAAAGGAGCTACAGTCAAATAGGAGTTTCCGATCGTAGGTTAGCTCTGCTGAATAAGGTCTTAGAGTTCAAATAAGTGAATTGTAGCGCGTACATTGATAAATTGAGTATTAGTTCGACGAAACAAAATCTGCCATCTCCGTGTTAATTAAAATCATTTCAAACAGTCATGAAAATCGCTGACATGAAGAATTTGTTTTGTGAGGTACGGTACTTTAAATCAATCAGTACTTTAACCTTAAGATGACAGTACTTAGAATTTCCCTTGAGCACTTTTTGTGAGGTTCGGTCATATGTACACAGTTAAGTAATGGTGGCTCAGATATACCTATCCCAGCCCTAGGTACTGCGATCGAGCATATAACTGACTATAACGCCATAAAACTTAAAATCTTAATTTTATTTTCCGATTCCAGGCTGGCTCATCATTTTTGGGTGAAATGCTGTCAACCATCTTGGTGGCGTCATTTTCGAGACACACGTTTTGAAAAAAGTGGGCGGTGGTGGTGACTCAGACGGTGATGTAGACGTTGTAATGACCTTCATAAAAAGAAAATTTGTTTAATGCTCTCTCCATTTTTTTTTATAGATGCTGCTCCATCCACGCATCGTTGGATGGCGTACAGGACCCCTATTACGTGCCGTAAGTAGTCGGGCTCGTCATTTGCGTCGGAGAGGCCGATTCTGTGGAAGACGAGTGTTTTTTGTTTTGTTCTTTCTCTCATCCACATGCACCCACCAAACATGCTGTAATGTCGTAGTAAATTAAGTATATTATATCTAAGAACTGCGAATCCGCGGGTCCACCAGCCCGCAAACCAATACTATTTTTACAGAGGAAGCTGTCTTCAAACAAAGTACCAAATGACTCCATTTGTTTATGGAATTGATAACATAAAGCAATAAAAACATCAAAATATCAAGTCAACACTTGTAGGTATTTCCCAGCAGCACAATACCACCATTATAAATACATAATAACTAACCATGGTGGTTTGTTCAATCAAATTTCATCATGTTGAAGATCTGCTTTCGAAATATCGTGAAAATATGGTACCGATACTGTTTTTTTTTTTCGATTCAGAACGATCTCTCCCTTTATGTTTTACCACTTGCGCTAATAATTGAAAATTTTCCAATAGAGGTCTTTATTTTCTGGAGAAGAAAACTTCAGCTTCTCTATTTGTCCCACCGTCTCCCGAAATACAAAAAAACAGCGCATCATATTTCTAAATCGCAATATTTTTATCTGCTCAGCCAATGTTTGACCTACGTCTTGTCAGCTGTATTGTGGCACCTTCTCATCTATGCAGTCCATTTTGTTTGTTCTCAGCTGCGAGTGGATAGAGTGGCCCGCTAAAGCCACTTACGGTGGGGTCACAGTCCACAAACGTCCAGATGACTCTGGCCTCCACTGGATTCATTAATTGCGATGAATAGCCCTTGGGCAGAGTCACACTAAAACCGTCAGATGATTTGTTTAATGTTTTCTCCAGATCATCACAATATGGTGTTCCGCTGGCATAAATCGCCCGGGGAACTCTACGAATACTCGGTCGTCCGAGGATCTCCTCCGTCCACATCCACAAGTAGGAAATACTCGTCCTTTCGATATAGATAAATGTGAGCGTAGAAGAAAGACGAGTAACATTTTGAGGAAGTTGTCGGACATTCGTATCGCCAATACCTAGATCTGTTAAGCCCTCGATTTCAAAGATCTCAGGAGGAAGTTCACTGATAGGGTTGCCACTTAGAGAAAAATATGGTGGCATGATGCGTAGCAAAGCTGATGGCACTGTCTGCAATTCACTATATTCGAGGATTACGTACGATCCCGAGAGCCACTTTAAGTCAAGATCATCAGGAACTTCACGAAGATTAGTGATGCAGAATTCATAGTCGTACAAATTGAGTGGCGTGTCAAAAGATTGGAAACCTGCAGGTAATTGCCCATCTGTCATGTTGACCCGAACGAGCATCAGAGATAGAAACGCGGGGTGATTCGTATTTGTAATTGCAGCGGATTCTCTCCACTCGACAATGGTCGAATTATAAACCTTAACGCTGATGAGCTGGTGGAAGGCATTGAAGGTATCAGGGATGTCAACCAAAGGACAGTGTTTAATAACCATCATAACCACCGTAGAGCCATCAAATTTGCGCCATTTAGTGTCCACTTCGTCCAACTGGCCAGACATTTGTAGGCGATGACAATCGAGTGATATCATAAAACAGTACGGTTGTCTAACTGCCCACGGCCTCACTTGTAGCGTGCATTGTTGTAGCGACGGTTGTACTGAAGCCTGAAGGTGTAGGCTAAACACTACTAACCCCCACGTGAAGAATAGAAAATGTATACCATGCATCATAGACTCCCACAAACGCCATATCATTTTGCTCTTTTTCTTGTTGCCGTCGTCGTTTTCGGCTAACAAAGACGTCGATGGGGATACAGGCACGACACTAGCCTTCAGTCTTATAGTTTTAGGAATATCCAACGACGAGACCTTGAAATTTACGACTTGATTTACACGTCGCGGAATTGAATACAGTAACTCTTTCATATTGGTAGTTGTCATGAGCAAACCAAGCGAGAAAATCACTCGACTAGCGAGATCCGACCAAGACACCACAAGGATCATTTGGAATTCATTGATCGCTTGTGCAGCCCATTCGTCGTTATACCACGGATTTGCACCAAAATCTCTACTCTCAGGAGTGTATTGGCCAATGTAGCTCAGTACTATGATCACAGTCACACCCATACAAGAAACGAGATCAAGAGCGCAATCGCTCGCTAGACTAGCATACCGTTTCCGAGCTTCATCGCGTCGATAGAGAAACACGTGAACAAGCACAGGTGACCAGCAGTTAAGCACGAGACCAGCCACGTAGAACCGGTTTAGTAACATACTCGGAAGTAGCAGACTCATCCGATAGGCTTGGATGGACTGCAGTGAAGTCTCGATAATTTCGCGGGAGATCGAAATTACGTGAAAATATCGCCCGTTGACCCCCAAAACTCCATATCGATTGGTAATCTGTGTGGTTAATCGAGACATTCCTCTGTGTATCGCTGAATTGACCCGACTCGTACTTCTCAGAACTCCTTTGAGGGCCAGAGAGTTGTCCCGACTACTAGTTCTTGTTTGGACTTCAATCACTTTCATCGGCTCCTTGCTTGTTGCTTGGGACGAAGCAGTTGGAGTACCCCAGGGCGTGAATACAAACTTGCGCAACCATAGCGAACTTGCCTCCATTAATACAATACACAAACCATGAATTGAAGACATGATCAGGTGAACCGTTGCAATTATGTCATAGTATTCAGGGGGCAACCCGACATGATAGAAAACGAGGTACTGTCTGATTTGCGTGTCGTTTAGCCGCCAATAGAGCACCGCGTATGCCAAGTTGTAGCCGCATGTGGAAAGATGAATGCCAAGAAAAACGAACCACCAGATCGTAAATGACCACCACGGCACCAGCACAACTTCTTGAGAAGAATAGACGGGCGCCAATGCATTATAAGTCGGGGGTTCGAAGCTCTTTCCAGCGCCAAGAAAGCATCTTGCGCTGTGGCAATAGTCCACCAAGCCGACGAGGGCAAAAATAGAGTCCAAATGGAGGACGTCCTCATGGTAGTAGTGCTTCCTAAAATAAATGGTGTCGTCCACAATTTGATATCATGCATTTGCTATTCTGCGCTTGGAAGAACATGTTCGTTTTGGTGCTTTTAAGTTTTTTTCTCGATTACTTTTGATTGCGAGCGGAAACTTGATGTCTTTTTTAATTAAAAAAAAAAAACGTATAATATATGGTCTTGAACTATATGGTAGGGCTAGCATTGAAACATTCATTTCACAACAAACAACCAGGGAGTATTCAGTGAATTCTTTCTACCATCCTTACCGGTATCTACATGTACCTAAGACCTGATATGACAGCACAGTGGCGTACCCGATTATTGCATTTTTATCTATTGCCAATCAAAGCTGAAAGTAAATAATTGGCTCTGGCATTTGGCTGAGCTACGATAAATTATTGAGCATTCTCATCACTGGAAATAGAATCTTGAATCAGGATATTGATGTGCCACAAGTGCGAGTGTAGTAGCGAATGTAGGGCTGAAGGATCACTCGACAGTAAATTATTGCAGAATTAGCAGAAGCGAGAATAAACAATTGATAAAACATTATTGCAATCGTTGCGGAATCAAATTATTTTCGGCACCCCTCCTTGCAACTACTAGCTGCAGCCATTTTGGTCCATAGATCCTTGCGACCACGAATAACATGAGTGAATGGTGTTAAAATTAGTTTAATTAAATAAAGTGCAGATGACGGATACCAGTGTGGTGTGTATCGTTCATTGGGTACATCTCCGAATAGTGATTCCTCTATTTCTAATAAAATGCGGTATTTGCGAAATAAAGGCATGGGGTGGGGGGGGGGGGGGGCTGTAATAAGATTGGTTAGGTTGTTTAGCCAGCTACCTGGACGTGCACGTCTCGAAAATGGGATGTTTACGTTATACTTTGAAGTACGAATGTTGCCTGTGCTGAATGTTGCATGATCTCAAAAAGGTGCAGACGATCCTGTATTGATAGCGTCGGAAGGTCGCCCTTGTTTACAGTCCACCGATTTTGGCTATCGACATAAAAAATCCGTTTCTTGCTAACATAGCCATAAGTTAGTGTCCTCTGTGCGTTAATGATAATTTTGTGATAATATCACCTGGTACCATTTAATATAAGAAATATTACAGTGGTCACGGTAATGAATCTAAGTTGATAAATAATCTCATACACTAATATTCTCACTCAAGTTTGTTGAGAATAATTCACGTGAGCAAACTTTTTTAGAGTTCATTATTAATCTCAGTTGTGTTTGATATCTTGTAGTCACTATTGACCTTGCTTATGGTGCATTGATTAATGATCGCCCTAGCCAATCGCTGCATTGTGAGTTCAAGTCCCGCAGCAGCAGTACATCGGGTGTCAATTGTGTTGGAATCCAGATTCCTGTTGGTGACGAGGTCTACGTGGAGTACGGATAGAGATAGTCGCACTTTGGGACCTGGCAACTGGTGGTAAGCTCTAAAGCGCTTATGAAGCCTAACGGATGTATGAGTTGGCGTATGAAGCGGCTGAAGCCCGCTCAAGTAGTAGTTGAAGCTTGAAGAGTCAAAACACAAATGTATTCTTTCATCTTCCTTCGGAATGTAAAGATCCTAGGATATACGTATCCAGTACAGTTCACAAAAAGGTTCTGCGCCCAAATTACTGGAGGACGTTTCTGCACTACGGAGATCCAAGATGTCAGGGCCTCTGAAGTACACGAACGAAGGTGTCCCAAAGAACTGGTATGAGAAGGATTGGCACCAGTATAAGTGGGCGATGGAAATTGTCTTCAAGAAGAAGAAGCTCAATGAGATCGTGAGTGGAGCCCTAGCCAGAGACTCGTTGCTGACCTCAGAAAAAGAGGAGGAATTTGATGACAAGCAACTGACCATCATGCAGCTTATAGGGATGTCATTACCAGCTGATATCTTCCATCAGATTTGTGACAAATCCACGGGGACCGACATGTGGAAGGCGTTATGCGTGATCTATGAAAGCCGGGAGAACCGAACTACCATGGCTCCTAGAGCGGAGAGCATTCGTCATGAACTTCACATGTTAAAGTTGGTCTCAGGTGGAGACTTTAACAAGCATCTGAGTAAAATGTATTATATACGAGCGGAGCAGTTGTCCCTGAACTATCCGCTCGACGACACTGTGATGGTGGAGTTGATGCTCAACAGCTAACCCACACCTACGAGTTTGAAAGTTTGAAGAGTGGTGTCCGCTACAATAGCGCAGACACACTAGTGTGTCCTGAGCGAGCTCGTGAGCTGATTCGGGTTGCTGATTCTCGACAGAGGGTCTACCAAGCTAAGAGCGGACGCAGTAGTCCGAAATCTGGAGGAAGTGGGAAGCAGAAGACCGAAGACCGAAGGAAACGCAGATCAGCATAAAGGAAACAAAGCAAAATATACAACAAAGAAAGTGAAAAAGTGCTTTGTTTGCGAAAGCACAGACCACCTAATTGCAGATTGCCCAGAAAAAAGCAATGGGGTCGCTGGAAATGAACAGCAACGGAAGAAACGTGCAAACATGACGACCCGTGTGGAGAACCGCGCGTCATCGGATCCTGATTATGACGAAACAACACTGACAGAAGTGAAGGAAGACTTGGATACGATGCTAATCGGCTCCAGACTACCGATAGAAAGCCCCGTGAATATCTAAGGAGGATCGGGTGAGGTGGTGGAGGCTGAGAACGGTGGAAGTGCTCCTGTAGGTTGGTTGTATGATGATGTTGAGCACGATTCAAGTGAAGTGGACACTAGTGGTGGCTGGTGATACTTTGATACGGTCGCTAACGTTCAAGATGACCGGAAATCCGGGGTACTACGTGGCATTTACACCAAATCTGAACCCATCACAGCATGTACATGGTGTCGCGCCTGCAATAGCATCCCGAGTAGCTGGAGTTGGAACTGTGGAGTTGATCACAGTGGTTGATGGTGAGCGGAAGGCGGTTTGTTTAAAAGATGTATTCTAAGTTCCCGGGGCAACCCATGATTTACTTTCGGTTGGACTAGCTACTGAGCAGGGATTTGACTTTAATTATGACAGTCAATTGAAAAGCTTTAGGGTGCGTGACGAACATGATGAAACGGTGATTGTGGATACTCTATAGGATGGAACCCGGGGGTTTCAGGTGAGCCATCCGTCTGTTGATGGATTGGTGAGTCCACGAGATCGGCCAATGTGAAATTTCACTGTAGCACAAGGTGTTGCCCCTTTGAAGCTCTGGCATGAGCGAATGGGACATCTTTGCCCGCAGTATTTGAAGCACATGGTTGATAAGGATCTCGTGCGTGGCAAGATGCTCATACAACGAGAGTTGGGAATACGTGACGCCTGCCACATTGGGAAACAGAAGAAGCAAAGGCACCGGAAGAAGCTTGATCGCGGTACCACGAAACCGAACCAAGTGATCTATGCAGACTTCCTGATTCTGAGTAAATCGAATGGCACCCGATTCGAGGCTATTCACGTGTTGATGGATGGCTACACTCGATACGTGAAAGTGCACATGCTGACCACCAAATCAAGTGAAGTTGTGAATCAGCACATTAAGACGTACGTCCTATGGGCTGAGCGACAAGCTGGCAGACAGCAAGACGGTTCAACACGTTTGAAATACCGAGTTTATCAGGTGTTGGCTGATAAAGGAGGTGAATTTGTCAATACAGCGATTGATACATGGTACGGTGCGCATGGGATTGAACATGTGAAGGTTGGCCCGAAGCGATCGCAGCTGATTTTTTGTGAGAGAACGCATCAGTCTCTTATTGAGATGACGAAGTCCATGATGTATGATGCTGGATTCCCTATCATCCCGTGGCCTGAGGCGCTTCGTAATGCGGTGTACATCAAGAACAGAACCTACAATAAAGGTACAGGAGGAGTGCCCTACGAGATGATATTCGCTGTCAAGCCGGATTTAAACCACATTCGCAAGTTTGGCTCGCTGGCTTACGTGCATGTCCCAGTAGCACCTGGTCGAACGAAACACCAGGATAACGCACGACTGGAGTTTGTACTCGGTTACGCTGATGATACAGTGGGTTGCAAGGTTTACTTCCCGGATGAGCAGACGGCAATGTTTGTATCGGACTTACGAACCAGTGAGGATGTAATGTACCGTGACAGCCATGGAATCAAACCGGAAGATGACGACTGGGAGTCATTACATTTGACAAGAGAAGTGATCTTGTGCATGACTTCGAAGATTCTACGCTTTAATCAACTGTCGCTCTGTGCAATGTCGTCAACTCGGATGACATGGCTCTGGTATTGAGCGAGGAAGTAGTCGGAGAGATCATGGACCTCGGTGAGGGTGATGAGGCTTTGGAAAAACATAGCGAGGATGCTGGAGAGCAGCACACAAAATGCATCGAGCTTCAGGACAGTGATGCAGTGCAAGATTTAAATGATGATGACTACTTGTATTGAAATGCTTCGCAAGCAGTGCAAGGCCGTCAGTGCCAACTGTTGGAGGAGTTTTAACTCGATTGCCGAGTGAACCAACGGAAGGTCCGAATAGTAAAAACTGGTGAAATTCAAATTGGTGGACACGTCTCTGCCTCTTTCCTGTTGACGGCCGAATCACCATCTTTGTACACAGAAGCACTACCGTAGATGACCGTGACAGTGACTCAGATGCGGATGAATGCGGGTCTAGTGTGGTGAGTGAGTGTGGAGGTGATTCTGAAATAGACGATGCAGAACTAGCCAGTAAACATCTATCTGGACCTGTGATTGATGAAAGTGAGTTGGTCGCAGATGAAGAACGTGTTGTGTCTATACACGAAGATAAGGATGTCTCTGCAGATGACAGTGGATCCGCGATTATCAGTGCCTCTGCGGAGATAATGGGTAAACGTCTACGGAAGGAAACAGGATCGGATTAAATGCGAATTGAGCGTAGTGCCGAGCCAGAAGGACCGAAGCGAATTCGAACTGGCCTGCATGAATACTATGAGCGTCGTCGACCGAAGTATCCGGATGACTATGTCGTCAATGTTTTGCAAAATACGTCGCGCGTACTGGATGAGAGCGGACGCCCTATACGATCAACTGATGTCACGATTCCACACAACCACCGCGAAGTTATGCGAAGCAAGTACCGTAATTATTGGCGTGAAGCCGAATTGACAGAAATGTCGACGATGAGACGACATAGAGCTCTAGAGGAGACCGCGTAAGAGGGTATACCGAACGATGCTAACCCTATCAAGACACGTTTGGTGTATAGCGTGAAGTTGGATTTTCAGGGCTATGTGATTCGCTTCAAGTCTCGACTTGTTGCGCTTGGCAACTATCAACGACCTGGTGTGGATTTCGTCGATACGTTCTCCCCGGTTGTGCGAATGTCCTCTTTGAGGCTCTTAGTGTCATTGGCTGCGTTTTTGAACCTGACACCTTAAGGAGGGGATGTTGATACGACATATCTTAATGCATCACTCGGGATTCGACAGTACGTGAAATCAATTGACGGATTTCCGTGTGAAGGGATGGTCACATGTATGTGGTGATCAAAGCGTGTTACGGGTTGCGGCAGTCCGGGCGCGAGTGAAGCACTGAGATCAATCAGTGGCTTTTCACTCATGGCTACCATTGATCGCTGACCGAACTCTGTTTGTACTATCGTATTGATGGAGAGGACGTTATGCTCGTCCTCGTGTACGTGGACGACATCCTAGCGGCGACCAAGCATGAAGAGAACAAGAATGCGTTATTTGAAGCATTTTGACCGCGAGTACGGACTCAAGTACCAATGGCTATTGACTGCATATCTTGGAGTTGAAGTGCTACAAACAGATGAGCAAATTAGTATCACTCAGACCAAGTATACACATGAAATTTTGAAGCAATTTGGATACCGTGAAGCTCATGCTGTGGGAAATCCCATAAAGGTAAACGCTCGTTTTGTTCCACTGGAAGAAGGTGAAAGCAGTGACACTAGTTTCCCGTTCCGTGAAGCTGTGGGTATGCTGATGTATTTGGCGACAAGTACACTTTTGATCTGGCAAATACACTTAGCCAGTTGAGCAAATTTGTGGCAACTCCACGAGCAAGCTTGTGGGCGCATTAAATCGGGTTATACGATATCTAGTGGGAGCTATGAGCTATGGAGTAACATACAAACGACAGTTAGTTGAGCCGGAAGCTATAATTCTCGAGGGACATTGTGACAGTGACTGGGCAAAAGCCCCAGAAACTCGGAAAAGCACGACAGGATTCGTGTTCACATTGGCTGGTGGAGCAATCTCGTGGGCGTCAATACGCCAAACGATTGTTGCCTTGTCAACCGCTGAGGCAGAGTACGTGGTTGTTTGTGAGGCTACCATGGATGCCGAAGCTGAGAGTAATATTCTGACAGAAGTTTATTCAAAGAAGGACGTGAAGCTACGCATTCGAATTGATAACCAGGCTGCTCATGCGCTAGCTACGGATCCTACATACAGCCGTCGAACTCGACATATCGAGCTGCGCTAGCACTTCGTGCGTGAGCAAGTGGAACGCGGAGTAATTGATTTGCACAAGGTGCGAGGTGACGTGAATCCAGCGGATGCTTTCACGAAGCCACTCGACAAAGTGCGTCTCAAGAATCGGATTACTCTAGTTGGAATTGGCGATACTGAGTAGTCAAAATTTGTACTTCGAGGGAGGGATGTTGGAATCCAGATTCATGTTGGTGACGAAGGCTATGTGGAGTACGGAGACAGATAGTCACACTTTGGGACCTAAAAATTGGTGATAAGCGCTAAAGCGCTTATGAAGCTTGACGGATGTGTGTTCTGTCGGGGACTTGCGTATAAAGCGGCTGAAGCCCGCTTAAGTAGTATTTGAAGCTTGAAGAGCTAAAACACAAATTCATTCTTTCATTTTCGTTCGAAGTGTAAAGATCCTATGATTTACGGATCCAGTGCATTTCACAAAAAATGTCCCTTTTAGAGTTAGGTCTGTGGTGATGTATGTTCTGTGGAGTGTTCCGTCCCAAAAATTGGCATCCGTTCGTTGCTAGGCTGTAAACACAGATGTTCGTACATAAGAAAAGTTTCACTGTATCTACTTTATAATACCAACAAAAGTTCAAATTGGCTGTGGCTCTACATTATATGATTGCATGTACTTGTCTCTAAGCCTTCTTCATTTCATTTTTTTTATAAATAATTTTCTCTGCCACTGTACAGTCCAGTGACATTCCAACCCTCTGTTTTACCTGTAAGTCCTGCTAATGGTTAGCTCTGAAGCCAGTCATTTTCAAATTTGCTGCTAAACCGACACTTCACTCACCGCTCGCACTCAGCACTCATTAGCAACTTGACTACAGAACAACCTTGTGGAGGGTGTGGCGCTTCGGTTGGCGGTAATTACGTCTGCCCGAAGTGCAGGATCAACATGCACCCTTTCTGTGGCACCCCTGTCGGAAAAGAGAGATACGGGCAGCCTGTACTCTGCCCACGTCGTGAGACCCAACAAGATGCCATTGCACATAGTGATGGATCTCCGATAATCGCGTCATTTGAGCGTACCGCTCAAGTTTCCTGTAGCCACAAGGTGGATTCTGTGCCTGCAACTGCGACTCTAGAGTCGAAAAATGAAGAGGAGAGTGACGGGGCTAACGTTGCCGATGAGACCTCTATGCCACCGCGCCATCGAAGCCGACCCGCTACCACAGCCATTTCAAAGCGTCAGAAGGTTGTTCGCTGGATAGAAGATCAAATGTGTCTGCGGGAAAATCACAAGGGTATTTGTGCCTCTGCTGTAGACGGATTTCCTGAAATTTTCAACTCACGAACAAGAAACGCCAATATTGCCAAAGCTATGGACTAGTGGAAGAAAAAGGGAGCTCGCTCGGCAGCTAAAAGGGTGTATACGACGTTGTCGTCTCGTCGCCAAAGAGGTAGAAAACGCGTGAGCCTCAAGGTTTTACCTGGGCGTGGACGTTCACGCGCCGAATGGGTGGCTTGGCCGTATGGGAATCGTTTGGATGAATTTGACCGTCTTCGAAAAGCGGGGCTCAAATTTGGCGCCAGTGTGCTGGAACTGCAATTCCTACGTACTCCAGGAGAATGTTATGATGAAGAAAGCGTAGATGAGAGCGGTGCTAAGCTCGACGATAAGGTGACTTCACGGTGGATTCAAAGTTTTATGGAGAATCATGACATCGTGTTGCGAACTCAAACCGGCAAAAAGCAGGTCAGTGCAGCTAAGCAGGCTGCGATAGATCAAGAAGTTGCGCGCCACCTAGGTAAGGTGAAGCTCGCATTTGAGGATGGCTCGCTGAATGAAGAAACTGTGGAAAATATCTATGAGACTCACTTTGTAGTCGACTTCGACGACACGAAAACGCTCGAGTTTGTCGGCGACAAGCAAATTAAGTACGCGGATGTTGTGTCAGTCGGGAAGAGCGTCACGATGGTCGTGAGGATATCAGGTGGTCCTGGAGCACGCATTTTAAGTCCAATGATGAACTTCACTAACAAGGACTCCAAATATCCGATCCGCGGCGTGAAGGAGTGTGTACCCGGAGGTTGTTATCGTACGGGCCCTAATGGGTGGATGTATAAGAGAGTGTTTCAGCAGTATTTCTCTGAGAAGAGAGCGATGCGTTCAAATCGCGTAGGCCGAATGAAGACCATCTTCTTGGACAATTGCGCATCTCATTTAAGCGAAGAAGAATGCAAGGTCGAGCTGGCTACTCTTAATGTCAAGCTACAATTCCTTCCTGCCAACGCCACGGATCTGTGTCAGCCATCGGACGCTTTCGTGGTAGCCCAAATTAAGGATGTTTCGGCTAGAATGTGGAACGAGAAGAAGATTGACCTTATCGAGGAAGAGCAGTGGCAGGATACAGTCAGAAAAGATGATCGGTGGTCGGGAAAACCGTGGAATCCGGGCAAGAAGTTATTCCTGTCTCTTGCTGCTCAAGCGGTACGCGACGTCAACTCGCACAGAGAAAAAAACGGCATCACCTACGCTCGCAAAGCTATGATAAGAAGTGGTCTGTCCTTGGATCTTGATGGAGTATGGAGACCAACACAACTATTGTTTCATCGGCAAGAAATTATTCAAAATTACCCGGATCATTTCGCTGGAGCCGTTGCTGGAAACACAGGGTTGAACACCAGCGACAAAGAGGAAATACCTTCGGCGATGGTGATCACTCTACCTTCTGGGATGGTTTATGCCGACATGTAGATGTGAGATTGATTTCAGGGCTACATAATATATAGCAATGAGAATTATTTAACAAACACTATTTAATGGAAGCTCATTAATACTCTCACGGAGACCAATTGCTGTGTGAAATAAAACAATTACTCCACACAAAAAATGTCAATGAAATTCATTACCGTGCCCACTGTACTGGTAGAAGAGTGTATTTTGCGCCCTTTTAGATGTTTAACAAAATACGGCCGAAATCACTATCGCAAAAAGACGCATGATGCGCCCTTTTATCATTTCGTATCTCTTGTTTTGTGAAATTACTTTCTACCAATTAAATGTCTGAATCCATCAGCGCTTTATATATTTTTCATGTTTGAACTTATCACGTATTTTACTTCGGCACGTAGCCGACGTCACACAATGATTCATAAACAGTGGGGCTGGCCGATCCCACAAGCCCACTACCATCCATTATTTGCCACACAGAAACTAAGATACTTACTCCCTGTGCTACTACTTTACAAAATCTAAGACACGGACTTCCAAGACCATTTGCGATTTGTTCAAAATGAAGACACGGGTCATGGACTGGGAAGCCAAGGCCCTCGTTCAAATTGTCTTGCACTTCGAGCGAGAAGGCTTGCGCATTACGGGAATTACATAGCGAAGTGGCTAGCGTGGACAAGGAGATCGGCACGCGAGCTGAACATGAGGATGGCTAGTCTCACGCAGACATATGGGAAAGCCCTGGCAACTTTTCCACCTTGTTTCTTCAGAGGGGCAACACCATATCGCATTTTGGCTTATTCTCGCGGCGTTCGACCGGCGCGTGATGTAACGCTTCCTTCGGCCAGATTATATGGCGGGCTACTAACTCAAGCAAGCGCTACACGTGCAATACATTCTATTTTTGGTAATGTTAGAGCGCGTGACGTTCGTCAAAGATCTGGACGTACGTGTGACAATGCAGGCGAAATACGGCCGGATGGAGTAGCTACAGTGATCCAAATACTGGCTCCTGTGACAGACAGCGACGTGTTTTTAGATATCGGAGCGGGTTTACGAAATATTCTAGCGCTTATGGCACTGATGACAAATTGTCGCTCCTGCGTCGGTATTGAAGTACGAAGCGAGCTATGCTCACTTGGTCAGCAGTGCGTTCAAGATCACATCAATGCTTATCCCCATCTTCAAAAGCTGAACATGAAGTCCGCTGATGCTAGACATGTTTCTATTGCATCGCAAGCTGTCACAAGCAAGCAACGATAGTATTCCCCAACATATTTATTTTTAAGGAGGCCGCCAAGCTCGCTGTTGCCCGTGACCGGAGCGAAATGTACAATGTTCGGGCGGTTGTCACCACATCCTTATTTTTCCCAAGACATCGAGCGAGCTGTTCGAATCCGTTCTGCTCCAACTGGCAGTTATTGCGCGATGCGCCAGTGGGTTGTAGCTGGAAATCGACGTTGCATCCACTGTATTTCTATAAGCGTGCTTCGTAGTCAACTAAGCATACATACCATTTCTAATATCAGACTACACGTTGCTCCACGATTTTTTCGACAGCACTCGCTCCGGCCTCCGCTTCATCCAGATATGCACTAGCACGTATCTTGGCCAATTTTGATAGCCGCCAAATAATCTCATTAGGCGTGAACAAATCGGCCCCTAAATAGTACCGATGATATATATCCCAACATGTCCAATTAATGTTAAAACATGTCCACGCTTTTAGCAACATCGGAGTGGACGACTCGGCAGAGGCAGCCGGGATGTGTAGTGCAGTAATTGGTAGCCTCAGTCGGGTATCGACGCTCCCAGCGGCATACAATACATCGTTTTCGCCTTCGATTCTTCTCTGCAAACATTTGTATTGCTAAACCCTCCCCATATCGCTGCTTCGTGGCGGTGGTACACGTATAAATGTTCCGTTAGTACTGTAGCATTGCACCACCAACGCACACAAGAACCCTTACGCTCCCCGCCTGCTGCGTCGGCGTGGCCGTCCCCTCCGACTCCGTCCCCGCCACGATCTCCTCGGCCTTGCTTCCCACCGGCTCGTGACTTGCCGCGACCGGCACCATGTCCGGCGTCACCATCACCGACACTAGCGACGTTAAGCAAACCCTGCTCGATGTTTGCAGAGCTTTCGGCATATTGGAGAGCAGCAGTTTCGCCCAGGAGAAAATCCCTGCCTTCTACACCCGATGCGTCGCCTCCAGGTCTTATATACTCGTATCGACTTTCAAGGCCTTTGGGGGGGGGGGGGGGGGGGGGGGGGTGAAGTCCACCCATCTTTCCGTAAGCGGCCCCACGCATGCTTGAATTTCATTAAACCCACCCGTGCCTTGACAGGATTCCGTTACGCGTCAACCAGCCGCCGGCGCTTCCTAGTGGACATGGTATGCATCTCGCATTTGGGTTTGGCTAGGGGGCAACCATTAGCGGCTTCTTGAGTTTTGGGCGGGCGAAAAAGGATGGTTCAGAGTGATATAGACTTTTGCAATACTTAGATGACAGCCATTGATACATTTCTGATTTCGATTTTGATCTGGACATTCGAGATAATGTTTTAGAGTGATGTGCCCGCGCCAGAAATTTCAATACAAAATCTATGTCGTTCATACAAAATCAGATAGAAATACACACAAGCGACAGTATTTGGTATCCGTAACAACAGAGACATAGTGAACTCAAAGTGAATGCTATCAACAAACGTGTCTACATGAAACATTGCATTCTCTATGAGATGGCCCAAGTCAGCAGCGAGCGTGGGATCCAACATGTCATATAAATGAAAAGCATAAATGTAGTCGGTAACGGGCCAACAAACAATTTTTTCTCCACAACCTCTTGTGTGAGTGAGTATATGTCGACCCATGCGGAGACTAAAACTGGCGTTGCGGCGACTCTGCCTCCGATATCGAGGAGCTAATTTCATATATATATGAAAGCATGGCAAGTCTTCTCTTCGATGTCAAACGAATCTTTATAGCTATATTTTTGCTACAAGCATAGCTAGAAACGACGCCGTTAGACGCTCACAAACACCAGCTCCATTTTCGCGTGAGCGCGCACGAGGGCATCGGTATAAATTACTTGCAATTGCAGCTGAAAACGCTCAAATTTATATCTAATCAGTCACGAGTCCGTAGTTTATATCAGCAGCTTCGTGTTTTCAACCAATAAAATGCATTACTAAAAGGGCGCAAAATGCGTCTTTTGGTAAGCCGTTCTAGATATCTCATTACATCTCCTTTGATTTGCAGAGGAAGCTGATCCAATACGATCACTCCCAAGGGCGCAATATGCGGTATTTGATCCCAATTAACTCTACATTGTATAATATACATATTTCATTATGCTCGCGAAAGGGTTGAGACGAAATTATTTTCTTAAAATTAACTTTTTTTTAATTTCCATAGATTACGTAATCGGTTTTAATCCACCAACCAGGTGTAATTAAGGTTCGACTAGCTGAAGTATTACTAATCAACAGTGATAAAGATGGAGCCGGGGCAATTGTGAGAAGGTTGGTGTGGTGTGTTGGCACTGCTGAGCGCATTAACTTAGCGTCACAGGCTACAGATTTATTAGACGCACGATGTGAGCGAGGCTACCAGCAGATACCAAGAAATTGTGCCTTGATTTCGTTTTTTCGACTTTAAGCAACTGCAACCGTTTGCGTTTTCCATCTCGATCGCCTTTGTCTGTGTCACAGTAAAATACTAGAGCAAATACTCGTAGATTTTAACGCCTGTCATCACTACTGCTGCTTTTAGAACCTGACCGAAAGAGTTCTTTGGTGAGCCCTTCAGGGTAAGGATGCAAAAACGTACTTAAGTGGGGAGATAGAATAACATATCGTCTCGAGTGAATATTAAAAAAAAGTTAAGTTTTGAAAAACTGAGTTACTTTTAATATTCAAAATTGAAGAGAGTACCATTACTATCACATATATCATGTGATATTAGGAAACCATTAGCCCCTGATTGTACTAACAATTTGCACTTTTTTAACCGGCTTACCGGTATTCGCCATCAATCATGCAACCCGCCACTGGTAAGCCGGTATCCATGAATATCTTTGTCCTACCCCTATAATCGAAAGCACATCATAATAATACTGACCGCACAATCAACTCTGTCGCACGAGATGGGCCATCTCAGATGGCTGAAAGTTTCAGTAAAACGTAGCATCGAATGAGCGATTGCTCATGAGCAGCAACATCTGTCTCCGTGTCGGCTCACAGAGTGAGCGGATTTAATTGTAAATTAAAAAATACTGCCACCCGTCTCTGTCGAAAAGGAAATTCGCTTACAATTACAATGCATTGTTTTACAGCAATAACTACTACGCAGTATATATCCCTTAGCTCCTAGTAGTAAGTGACCTTTAAAAGAAATCCAGCCCGTCACTTATATATTATTAGCTAACTGGTCCCCACAATTCAATTTTAAGGTAGTCAAATCTGTTTTTTTATATCTATTTACTCTGCTTAATGTACCATAATAATGAATAACGGTTTAATAAAAACTCGGCACAACTTTAAAAGAACTGAAGAGACTATTAATATTGTAAATCCAGCGGAAATTGTATCGCGATATCCGAATTGCCACGAAGAGGCAAATTTACAAAACAAACAAGACAACCATCTGTACATGTTGTCCTGACACATGTAAGCACTAGGGGACGATACTAGAGTCTCTAGTGCACCGGAGACTCAAGCTGCATCAACACGCTAACTGCATAATCAGCCCCGTAATCCAAAGCACTTCATAATCAGCTTCATAATCATGTAAACCGCACAATCAACTGCCTGTCGGACGAGATTCTGTCGGGCGAGATTCTTGAACTAACAAATGACGATACTTAGATACATAGCTATATCATTATCTGCCCATACCGTGGTTTATTTGCTTGCTTTTACTCGACATTTTATCTTGCGTTTGCCAGGGGGCAGAGTTATGACGTTTTTCGTTCGTGGGGACGCTACTGGATATTGTCTACGGTGGAAGGAATACTGTACGAGGGGATCAGTGAGATAATAGCCTTCTAGCGTCCTGTACAATTAGGACTTCTTGTATGTGGCTTACTGTTAGCGACAGTGACAATGTGGCCCCAAGCTAAAGTCCTATATTTAAGGCCTTAATGGTGAGTGCGGCATCATTGCGGATACAGTAAAAGTTATTAAGGAGGAAATAAGCCGTAAACGTATGCATATTGTGGTGCGGTTTTCTAGTAAAAGGAGGTATAATCGCGTATGCGGTTAGACCACTGACAGGTGTCTTTGCGAATATTTGGAGATCGCTAATGCCGTCCAAATACGGTAATTCTGGCACTTCCTCGTTAATTAAAGTCCATGGAATATCCGGCCCGAGTGATCTATCCTACCTTACTTACTTTCTATCTTGGAGCGATCGGCAATTCTGATCCGATTAATTGGATCTCGGACAATCCGTTTAGCTGAAATGGATGAAAGCCACCATAACTCATCTTAGGTCATTTCGCAGACTTGCGCAACTTGTTAAAATCTAGTGTGACCCTCGCTTGCACTAACAGTGAGTTAGTCTTTCACTACCCCACGACTTCCCTTTTTTAAACTGTTTGCTTTCAATGGTGCCGATAAGGGTAACTTCATTCTTGCTGGCGCACTTTGATATCGAGCTTATTCAATACTGTGCAGCTACAAAAAAAAGGTTGCATGACCATGAGCAGACCGCGTCGACATTTTGGAAACGTAATCAACTAAATAGACATACGAGATTGTGGACAACAAGCTGCTATCGGTTAATACCTGTAATATAGATACCACTCTCCTAAAATAAACTTTGAAGTAATATGTAGTATTAAATATCTGGATATAATTCGGGCTACTCTGCTTCATTGATTCACTTCGGTTTTCACCGTCCTTCTACCAGCCAAGCTTCGACCACCACCAACCCATTATATCAATGCGCGTACTGTATTTGGCGCTGATGGCAACGGCTACTGTTCTAGTACAGAGTCCTGCGTCCGGTTTGGCCACTCCATCGGTTGGTACGGCGCAGACGGCAACGAGCATTTTAACTCCTGTTCTAACAGGAAAGCCGAGCACAGACGCAGCCACACGACTTTTGAGGACGCATCCCACAGAAGATGATCACGACAGCGACAATGGCGAAGCACGACTGCTTGATGGTATAAGAAATAAGCTGAACTACTACAGAGGAAATATGAGTCCCGATAAGCTTTACAAGTACTTAGGCTTAGAAGGACTTGGTCCAAATGCCTACAAACACAAGAACTACGATGCGTACATTAAGAAGTCGACGAAGTGGAGGAACAACCAGTAAGACTTTATTTTCGAGAGATTTGAAATTGATTAAAGCAATTGAAGACGCTTAGACCACAATTCGTTCTTAATTCTAACGCAGGCTAATAAGCTCAGCCACTGGACATCTCCGTCTTCCTCATGAACTTATGCTTTTGAATTTGTTTGTAAAAATTGAGATTAGCGTTGCTGTGGTCTCGAAATAACAAGTATTAGTCTAGGAAATAACGTGCATATAAAAAAAATTGCGCCGCGCTCCGTCTCGCTTTTAGTCCGGTCATTAGTGACCAAAAGGTGCACACACTTTCGCCGTATGAAAAAATGACATGGCGGAGCTTTATTTCGCAACCTCCCCGTGCTCCACGCGCAGAAGCTCTGAGCTGTATCCACTCTCCACCCAGCGAGGAAATGAGATTGAATCTTGGACGGACTTTCGCCTCGATATTTTTATGACACTCTTTTATTCACGGCGTACAAATGCTCGCTTGGAGAGTGGGATACACGACCCAACTATCGAGACCGACACGTTCGGTTTTGCAACGAGTTTTACCAACTCCTTCAAAAACACTCACTGGGTGATTGCGTGTCCAACATTCGCCTGTTTTACAGTGCATTTCTTATTGTGCTTTGTAGATATTTTGCCTACATTTTGATGCGCTAAAAATGGCGTATATGAAAACAGCATCCCCTAATAATTAGCTAATTGTTTGTCTATATCCACCTGCATATATATTGAGCTCGATGCGGCACGAGACTACACCAGCAAGCCGTGCCTTATGCGTGTGCTAGTAAATATCTCCCAATTTGTATAAACAGCTACGGGCGGAGTTGAACGAAATGCAAAATCTGTGCCAAAATTGCAGTTTCAAAGTGCAATTCAGGCCTATTTACTGTAAATTACAGTGGATCACGTCTTTGAGAACGCGCATTCGCGTACATCCGCCACACTTACGAATCCAGCGAATCTTATCTCATTCGCTGCAAAGTACATAACAATAGGTGTTTTTATTACCACTCTGTTCCATCTCAAATCTAACACTTCTCCTTTGCTGACATATTTGTTAAACTAATGGTGTGATTTAGCTAAACGAGCCCACTACGGAAAGCCCTGCCTTAGCTCTATAAATCAGTATTTTTTTGGTAGATCATAGTCAAACAGCAGCGAAGTACAGAGCAAAAGAGCGTCATTCGTTTTGACGGGGTGGACGTCTGGCTTCGCAGTGGGCTTCCCAGTGTTGGAAAATTGCTGAGGTTTTCAGAAGAGATCGATTTTGTTACGGTCTTACAAGATGTGAAAATAGTTCTTCAAAAGCTGCTGTCTGTGCCGCGTTTGCCTGAAAAACGCTTTTGACGAATTACATCTATGTATTTACAATCTGACAAATTTTAGATCTCGCAAAAGGTGAAAATAAATAAAACAAGGTGTGTAGAAAAGAGTTCATCATAAAATAAAAGATACTAATTTTGAGTTGGTGGCCCTCCATTTTTTTAAGTGTCTCCTGGCCCTTTTTGCCAAAGGGTCGCAAGGCAATGAGGTTGGAAGCACTCCGTTGAGAATGTGGTGCTTCGAAACTCGGGGGAGTTTGTATGTATCACACGCAATGACAGATTCTGGTATTTTTTGTGCTGTCAAAAAGCACTTATCTATAGTCCTACTAGAAAGATCACAGTAAGTTTTTTCAGCTTCCGCAATTAAAGCATCGATCTTGTACGTTGGTGTGCGGTATTGAGCCGACTGTAGCAAGTTAAACAGACCCAATTCGAGTACGTTCATATCGGGCGACTTAGTTGGCTGGTATTTGATAGCGATGTTGACAACATCAACATTTGTTGTGCCTGCCGTTAGAGCGATCAGACGGCAGCACATCATGCTTACCAGTATCTGCACAGCTGACACGTATTATGTAGCTGGTAGCCACAAATTAGAAAATAGCAAATCTCTATTTTTAGCCTAATAATAGCCAATGATATCATTTATTTTTGTGCGGTCGCTCGTTGCGTTAGATTTGAGATGGAACAGAGTACTGTAGTATTTGAATGAATTTGGCGTGCATACAATTAAAGGGTACAATACCTACTGTACGCGAATTTGTATTTGATCAAAATAAGTCTGAGTCATTAAAAAGTGTCAGTTGAATATTTAACCCCCCCCCCCCCCCCCCCCCCCCCCCCCCCCCCGAGAGCATGTATGAGACACGATTAATAAAAAAGCTTAATATGTCTGTCGAGGTAAGGTTTTTAAACCTAGTATGTGTATTTCCCCAAACAAATTTTAAATTAAGAAGGGGTAGGCATATTTCCAACCTTTCCTGCATGATATTTCATAGATTTGCGTTTGGCTTGATCTTTGTATTACTAGATAATAAATAATACGGTTTTGATAGGTACCACATAAATCAGCATAGAGGATCACAGGCAGAAATTCGCGCTCTCGACCATAAAAGAATTTCCCCCGCTGCATCAGAGATGGCCGATTTAAGAGCTCGATGGCGCGATCTTTTGCGGGAAGGATGAAAATCAAAGGCCTATACGGACTTGTCAAACGACTACACGTATCTTATGCCGGGAAAGACGAAGGAGGCTATGTATGGTGTCGTTTGTTGCGTCGGGGAGGCTGAGTTGATGGCACATTTGGACTGTGTTGCTTTAGGAAAGTTTGGTTCGGATTTCGTGGTCATCGTGCCGACTATAGCATTTTTGTTTGACTATAAGAAATTAAGAAAGCAGCCATGGCAAAGCATACAACCAAAGGAGCGCCCCAGCTTACTTTTCAGAGCGAACAGCTTCAAACCGACGTGTCGGATTGGTTAGGTGGCATTGAGCCTTATAGTGTATGTACACTGTAGTCCATCCAGCAGCCAAGGTATGGGCAGTTTCTTACGATGTACCTCCCTGTTCGATTCCTATTCTATCGAGTCTGTGACTGGTATGGTTATCGTTGACAGCCCAATAAGGCGGCTTACGAGTGCTGAGAGACTGGTTGCACATGCGTAGTTTGAATGCTGAATTTGGTGCCGCTGCTGCATTTGGATTAGAGAATGCCTGCTCAGAAGATAAGGATAACTACATAGGCTGGCCATGAGCCAAAACCGACGGACAGTGATGCCAAAACACCAGCAATGGTCTTGGGTAAGTTTATTGTGTATATACACGCTTAAGAGTACACATTATTGATTTTTATTGTGTAGTCTTGGTAGATGACCCAAACCTCATTGGGCCTCGAGATAAACCAGCAGACGTTGCAGCGTTAGACGTCGACGGTGACAACGAGAATATGTCTATTTGCGATGATGATGAGGACCTTGACTTCGTAGAGGCTGATACCATCTTGGAGGAACCTGAATCTACATCAGACACACATTTTGAGCCATCTCTACTAGAGACAGTTGGTGGAGTGGGAGCGCTTCCGCGTGGCAGCGTACCCAAGGACGTGCTAAAGGACATAAATTTAATGGATGGAGTGTACCCGATACGCAAAAACCTTTTCCCAACATGGTGAAACCATACGACGCACGTCCTGATGCTTGGCTAGCTGAGGATTATCCCCATTTCTACAACAGTGCATATGGAAAGGACACTTTGTCATTGCATAAAAGTAAGCTTTGTAATCCTGATTTGCAAAATCTGTTGCAAAGCACGATATTTTCTTTTAGCTATGACAGCACGATCGCTGATAGCGCACACTTAAGTCTAAATACCAATTTGAGTATTGTGGTTATCATAACAAATTTAATCTTAAATGAAAACGCGTTTAGGCCTAGCGGTGATATTAATTAAACACTTTCACAATCAAACGCGAACTTGAATTGAAGCAGGCGCGAACCAAATAAGTCGTCTGGTATAATAGGCAGCGAATATTGATAAATAAAACCCTAACATGCTCTTGTTTAGAAGCACATATTTCCCTTCTTCATTTTGCGTTATGCACTACGTCTTCCTTTTATCGGTCGCCGCAACCTTGTTCATTAAGCTTCTCTTGCTCGTCAGTTTGTCTGTAGCTCAGAACTCGCTCGGGTGGGGGTGCTATCGGTAGCAGTATCACGAGCCAAACCACAAGATCATCAGTCGCAGCACCCTCATTGCTCACAGCTAGCTTTGCCTAATCAGGTGCCGTGGTTCAGTAGAGCGTACGCTGGAGCTATGATTAGGACGCGGCAGCTTGATGCATCAGGTTGCTTTGGCATCGACAGCCATTTTTTTCATCGTGAAGGAAATCTGATAGCACAGGCTTTCTTGTGCTACCCGAGATGTACTTCTCTGGATTTTAGTCCAGAGCTTCTCCAGGTACGACGTTTGGCTTAAAGAAAAACTGCGGTTTCTTATGTGACTCATTAGTAAGAGCTCATACTGGAAGAAAACGCTTTCTTCAGCCCGGTGTTAATTGGTAGACCTGTTATTGTAAGTTTTGCTTCTTATGTCACAGAAAATGTGTTGGTATTCTCTCTTTAAACATATTTTCTGTATTCATTTGTAAATGAATGCAGCATCTGGTACTTAAACTAGATTGATTGACCTCTTATAAAAAATACCCAGTGGACATCGAAAAAAACAATTTCAGAATGTTGCCTATGGCGGCCATGGGTAACCTTAAAATCCATTGACCCAGTAAATGTTGCTTGCAGGAATTAACTGGAAGTCATTTATCTTGTAGCATGAAATAGTCCAGTGAGTGAAGTAATCTTCAGGGGTTATTAATAGCACCCTACAGAAGATAATCACGTCCTGTAGCGTGTCAAGCGAGCTTATTTTATTGATTTGATCCAACTAGCATGAATCAGCGTTGCCAACATTGCAGTCCGTTGTCGTATACCTCCACCGCCTAGGTTCGGGTAGTCCGCAGTTGTGCAGAGAGTACGGTCTCGTTCAGTGGCAGGAACAGTATGATTTGGCTTTCACTTGAGTAGAAGGTGAGAAATATAAGACTGAGAGCTAAACGGAAGATAGGTCTAACGCTTCTTTTCCACTCGAAGGCCGATCTCCCTTCACCTGACATTCGCCCTCGTAGGATAACAGGGAGCTCTGGGAAGGTAGCTCAATTGCGCGAGGAACCTTAGCCCCACGTCGTACGGGTCCCAGCGTTCTGAGACCACGCTAAAGGACAGCTATAACGTCCTATAAAGGAAGTACGTGAACCGCCGGATCTAGATGGTGCCAGCCTGACGGAGCAGTACGACGAGGAGCTGCCACAGGGCCTCGGATCATCCTTGCCTGCGGTACGACGCCTGGAACGACCGGATACGGGACATCCTATCGGACTTGGCGTTTGCCGTCCTCGGCGACCGGGTTACAACGCTGTCTCCTTGGGCTAATCACTGTGGCTTCGGCATTCGCTAAATCGACTGGTAGGTCGGACGGGAACGCTACGGGGTAGACTTCGGTACAGTCGCCCAGTAATGCGGGGTCAGCTCCTTGGAAGTCGTGAAACACGTCAATGTCGAGAGCTCCCATATGCTCCAGCAACTCAGTAATCGTCGTGAAGTCCCCCTCGTGGATGCGGAACGGTTTGAGAGCGCTGTTAACTTCGCGAGCATACGCCTCAGCGCTCGCGAATACTGTTTGGAGAGGTTATCGTTGACAGATCCGTTGTAAGACTTGACGTCTGGAGCGTTCCGACCCGATCGAAACAGTTCGAAGCCGGACTATCGTCTCACGGACCGTGCTCGAGCTCTCGTTTTGCTGGATTGGAAGTCCAAAGACGAGCACCATCCACATTGGGTGGGAGACCGTTCGAAGTGAGTCTGGCACGCGTTCAAGCACTGTCCTCGCATCCAAAAATTGGTGACTAAGCTTTCGCGGGAACGGAAAGGAAGAGCTCTGAGAACACACAAGGTAACACCTCTCGATTCATCCGAAGCAGACTGCGATGGATATGCCGCGTATGAGCGCACGGACGGCACCTATACGGCGATTTAAGATGACGAGAGCAAAGCAGGTCGGCTTATGAGAAAGATGAAATCGATAACGAGGCCGAAGAAGTCCATCATGTCAAGAAAACGTTGCGTTTGGCTTCTAGCTCCTAAGAGATCTCCGAAGAAGATATCCGCCCTAACAGGCGGCTGCAGCTCTCTCGTACGCCTCCGAAGTCGAAGCCTCGTACGAAGCGTTCGCGTTCTCGATCGCGTAGCTACTCGCCCCAGAAGAAGGCCAGCATCAGCTCCGCACATAAGCGGTCTCCATCTCCTCCACGTGCTAAAGAAAAGCGCAAAGCACAAGTGGTTTCACCTAGGCGCTCTGTTTCACCCCTGCGGTCGAGGCCGAGGTCACCAGCGTAAGAAGTCTCGTCTGCTGCGCTTGATGGAGCGTTTCGCTTCGCGCCCGACGTCATCAGCTAAGTCTTCGATCAGGAAGGGTAGTAAGGGCGACCCACGGCGCTAGAAGATACGATCACCTTCCTCGCATGCGAAGGAGCAAAAAAAAAACGCTAAGCATATTGAATCCGAGCAAACGACACGATCTCCAGTCAAAGAGTCGCGAGACGATACTCGCAAGCGCTCCTGGTAGCGTTCGTCTTCGTCGACAAAGAAGGCAGGATCCCTAGGGAGACGCTTAGCGTCTCGATCTCCGTCGGCGCCGAAGAAGTCGCGCTCGTCAGGAGAACACTCCACTCACCTCGCTGACGAAGGAATCCGACAAAGCTACTTAGTCGTTGGGCTTCATCTTGCTCTTGATTCATAAGAGCCCAGAGCCGGTCCGTCCGGGCGAGAGTAGGATAAGTAGTGTCGTTCCCAAATTTTTGATGATTCGTCTTGCTTTTCACCTTCGATTCATCTTGTCGATTATCGTGCTTGTCCCTCATCTAGAACCGCAGTTTTGTTTCAGGACAGGTCGTTGGGTAGCCAACCGTAATGCAAAATCCAAAATATACAGAGTAAAGGAAGATGTGTTCCTCCGAACACTCCGAGGAAGATTAGATCGAGGGTTATTCAGACTCGAATGACCAGTCGTTTCATCCCTTCGTTTTAGAAAAGCATCTTCGCTTCGTCCACAGTGGTGTTTGCATCATCTAACCGTGCGCTGAGATGTAACTCTGGTAGGCCCTCCTCCTTACGACGGGTGGTTTCGAACGCGTTTATCAGTGCCGCATAAATAGTCAATAGAGTGTTCCGAGGCCTCCATATGGTATCATAGGTGGCCATGAATACTAGGAGCTGCTCTTCTTTGTGCTTCTTGCGCCTAGCGAATATGTCGATCACGGGACAGGGAGCTCCAGTCAAAGCCTCTCTTTTCCCACCTTTCCACAAAGATAGTTGAAGTTAGGTCCTCTTCCGTGAAAGGACCGGTTCCACGACTTGTCCGTACTCCATCGGGCACTTCGGAAGGAAACCGCCGGCTCCATCGACCTTGGAACCGCTTTAACCGATTGACGTTAATTGTCACCACCCGGTTCAGGTGTGTAGGAATTGCTACTTGATAGGAGTTCTCCCCTACGGTTCCGACAGCACGCTAAAGGTCATGCCATGAGAAAGCGAGCTTCTTCGTAGTCCTTTCTCCACGATGCGCCCGGCGGTACTGATACCCCCCCCCCCCCCCCCGCGGGGTTACCTTCTTCTAACTCCACAGACGCTTGGTTACTCAGTCGCTGTTCGTGCCGACTCTGAGCCTAAAAGAGTTGGCGCCCCACTAGATGTCTCGTATCCCTTAGCGACAGGAACGGTTTCCGACGGTAGCTATCGACTTCGCTCCTCTTCCACTCGTTGTTCGTGTTAAGGAACGTGACGTCCAGGGGTAGTACAGGGTCACGTCCACACAGACCGAAGGGCAGAGCGTTTTTGAGAGCCTCGTAGTAAGCCGAACGGTACGTAAACAACACCCGAGGCAGGTACAAGTCCCAGTGGCTGTTGACATAAATTGTTTTGGCATTCCAATTAGGGTACCGTTGAAGTGTTCGACAAGGCCTTGGGTCTGGGGGTGGTAAGCAGCGCCAACCAGCAACCTTATTCCCAGCGTTTCGTAGAAGGAGCGAGCTAAACTCGATATGAAATTGGAGCCTTGGTCGCACAACAGCTTCTTGGGTAGTCCATGTCTCGAGATTACTTCGTTCACCATTATTTCGACAGAAAGCACAGTGTTTAGGCGAGCCACAGGGACTCTACTCGGCCCATCAATTAATGTAGTCGGCGAAAACGCCAATGAACTTGTTGTCTCCGGGTGTAGCCACTATAGGTCCTATCGCATCCACCACCACCAGCGAGAAGGGTCCAGATAGTTCTTGCACGGGCGTTTTCTGCATCAGACCGTTCCTCCAAGGGCGATAACCTTTACCACTGCCACAAATGGTACACTCTCGAACGTATTCGGCTACATCCTTCTTCCAACCGTGTCAGTAAGCGTGCTGACGTACTTTATTGAGCGACTTCGTAAATCCAATATGCGGAACGAGCACATCCTTATACCAGTGATGTAGCACCGTCGATATGACCGGTAATGGTATCACTGGTAGTTCTAGAGTAGACGCGGTCCCGGTTCGGGCCTTAAAGTGCACGCGACGCATGAGTACACCATTCTTCACCGAGTAGCTGGAGCCATCATTAGGCCTGTAGTGCGCAGTTGCGGGTCTAGCGCTAAGGCTATTCTAGCCTGGATCCTAGTGGTCCTCCTCTGTTCTTCCACTAAGCGCGCTTGCTGTAGCCCGACCACATCATCCGGGGACACCAAGCGTTAATCAGTAGTTTCTTTCTCTTCGGGCGAAATCACCGAGTTGGAGTCACCAGCGTTCTCTTAGGAAGTTCCTGAAGCGAGTAGGGCCGGGTCGGAAGGCAAAGCCTCCCCGACTTCAACGGTACTATGGGTGGACGCATCAGCATCATTATGTAGTTCCGACATAGAGATAGCGCTGACGGTCTGGGTGTAAAGCGTAGATAGGCCATCGACGTGACCCATAGAAGTCCCAGGCTTGTGAAACACTTTGAAGCATAGTTGAGATTCGTTTCGTCGAGAATTCGTGAGGCCGCGGTCCCTCCGCTTCCATTTCCTTGACAAGTTCTTCTCTCGCTATTTCTCCCTTGTTTTCTTGGTGTTCTCTTATAAGAACCCCTTGCGTCGCACTCCGACGCTCGACAATATTAGTGGCTACTGGGGAGCCGTTCCACACGGGTCTAAAGCCTCCCTCAGTCACAAAAGTCTCTTGTTCCATCCTCCAATCGCCGACCGCATTAGGGACCACCGACGCACCGTTCCACACGGGCTCAGCACCTCCGTTATTCATAATTGGTTATTGATCCATAGTTCTAGTCATATATGTTTCATTCACAGTCGATTCACTTCTTTCCAGCATGGCGGAACTCATCCCACCCACAACAGGATACCCTTCATACATCTCTGTCGACTTCTCTGCGGAGTTCAAAGTGTTCCCATTAGTGTCGTTCCATTGCCAAGAGGAAGGAGCGACACTCCCTTCCCCTCCCTCTCGCCCCCATCACTGCTGGCTGGGATCTTGGCCTTGGACGGGTATCGACGCCGTCGCCGCTGCAACGCCGAGACTCTTCAGGGACACTTTCAGGACATTTATCAAGTATGTGACGAGGTTCATCACACAAGAAGCATTTGCGGCCGTTCCTCTGCTGGCTGTTCCTGAATCCGCCGGTAGGAACACGCTCACATTCAGCACCGATGTGACCCATTTTCTTGCAGTGAGGACAGGCGGCCTTGTTGTAACGACAGTGAATTCGACTACACCCTAGAGTGTAACCAGGACCACACATGATATGACCATCGCGAAAGTGCATGTCAGGTCCTAGGCGAACCCCCTTAGAGGCGTGACTGAAAGAGTTCCTTTGGATTGAAACTGCTGAGAAGAGCTCGTCTTGGGGAGGGGGGGGGGGGGGGGTACGCCGCAGCCACATTCATCGCAGGAGTAGCATAGATGGTAGCCATAGGACACTCTATAAGATGCTGTTGCTGTTGTAGCTGCTGCTGTTGCTGAGCGAGTAGATGCTGGGTCTGTTGCATCATGTTCATCATGCGTTCGAGGCCAACGTTCTCGCTGGAAGTCCTAGGGGAGGGAGCATTATCGAACCTGGCGTCGTATTGGACTGGACGGTGCATGTTCTTGAGGAGTACCATGTCCACCGCCGCAGGGATTGAGTCAATCGTGATAGTAGCGAGTGTGTGTCTCCAATCCCGGTACCGAAGTCCCGACAAGAAAAACTGGTAGCGCATGTGAGGATCGTAACACTTGGCTGCATCGTAGATGCTTAAAATCATGTCACCCCACACTTCAGCGGGCATCCCCCGAGGTCGCTTAGTGCTCTTGAGGTTGTCGATCAAATGCAACGGGGTTTCACTGATGAACTGGTTGTGAAACCCACCATACGCGAGGCTCTGTTGAGATCCAATAGAGGTAATAGTCCCTCCGCTCCCTCCTGAAACTTCGGTTGCTCCAGTTTGGCCGCTCCTGTAGACGTTCGCGCTCGCCGGCGAAGCTCGAGACGCTTGAGCCTGAGTCAGGGATCGAGCGGTTAAAACGGATGCCTGGGTAGAAGCACTAAGCGACGCTTGAGCAGTCGCAGCTTTACCGCCCCCCCCCCCCCTTGTAGGCTACTAGTAGGCTGGATGTTCTAAGAAGTGGTGTTAGTCGCTCCCAGAGGAACGCTCGCAGGGAAAGCGCTTCCACGTTTCTCAAGGACCATATGTAGAGAGAAGAACGGGTTGAAATCTTGCCTATACGACGTAGTCGGGGTACGGATAGTGAAACATTGGTACGAAGGGAACGCAGTCCTCACTCGAGCCGTTCGTGGGGGGGGGGGGGGGGGGGTCCCTAAGTTACCGCTCCTGTCGGCTCTTTTCATAGCCGCAGCTATCTCCGGGGGAGCCACAGACCTCAACCAGTTGAGGGAGTTTAGCCAATCTTGCACCGTACCTCGACCGCCTCCGCCGTCCAGGGTTAACATAGGGCCCAGCTCGGGCATAGTAATGGTCGAAGGAACCCCGGAGCCCGAAGCGTCCGCAGGTGGATTATCTCCAATACTTGAGCTTTCCCCTCCAAGTCGGTTGGCGGCTTCGTCCACGATGTTCTGCACATTTTGAAGGCCTTTGCATCGTCGACAAATTAGGTTTCGCCCTCGAAGGTAGACTCCCTTGCTGACCTTCCCCACGTCAAGAGGGGTTGCCCTCGTTTTCGCCGGTGTTAGCAGGCGCCATCTCTTATGTGTTTTTCTTTCCGTGTTTTGTTCGTTGGCGAGTCTTCACTTGAATCAAGACCTTCTTCAGCGAGCAGACTACCATGACTCTCCACTAAGTGTCGTATACCTCCACCTCCTAGAGCTGGGGAGTCCGCGGCTGTTCAGGGAGTACGGTCTCGTTCAGTGGTAGGAGCGGTAAATAAGAACGATTAAAGTATAAATTTCTTTTTTGATTTGGCCTTCATTTGAGTAGAAGGTGGGAAAGGTAAGACTGAGAGCTAAATAAAAGAGAGGTATTACACCTCCCCTTCCTCACATACATGACACTGCTTCTTTTCCTCTCGAAGGACGAGTTAGCTTCACCTGACATCTGCTCTCGTAGCACAACAGGGAGCTCTGGGAAGGGGACTCGATTGCGCGAGGCACCTTAGTCCCTCGCTGAAAAGGTCACAGCGTTCCGAGACCACTCTAAAGGACGAAGCTAACGCATTCGTCAGGGGGTACACGAGCAGCCTGATCTAGAGGGTACCAACCTGACGGGACAGCACGACGAGGAGTAGCCACAGGACCTCGGGGCCATCCTTGCTTGCGGCACGACACCTGGAACGACCCCCTCATTCCCGGATACGGGACACTGTTGAGTTCAATTGTCCTCCCAGGTCGAAGCAGCGCCTCTAGCTTAATGCGTACAAAGGAGCAATATAACATTCTCAGCTGCTGGCTATAATTTTATTAACCCTTTTGCTTCCGATTGTAGGTCAAGTAAATTTCACTCCATACAAAAAAGCTAACACATTTTCCTATAAAATCAACACAATCTGTTCGTTTTGCTGACATATACCTGACTGGGATTACAATGGCTCACTTGCCATCAAGAACAAAACCAACAATCCTGCGTTTTTAACGTGGTTTTGCGCTTGTCTGCTGATTGGAGAAAATACGATAAATATGTCGAACCATTTTGAGCAAAGGTGAAACTTATTCGTAAACCCATTGGCCATAATTCAAAGGACCAGTTCCTTCGAGCTAAAGAAATACCACATGATTTATAAAACCAACACGTTTTGCTTATTTTATGAATGAAGTGCCGCCTACTTTTGCAAAACATGCAGCTTTTGTTGGTTTTGGTAGCAAAAGAGTTAAAAGATGGCTGAAAAAATGTTTTATAATTAATCATTTCCTTCGGGAAGCTTATTATGCTTGTTTGTCCACTATGGGTGACTTTCAGTCTGCCCACTATATTTTGATTCTTGCAAAATCCACTCGTCTTTACCGGCATCCATCAATGTCAATGTGGGGTTATCGCGTTCGGTGCACGACTAGTTGTGTTACATAGTTATTTAGCGTTTTGTTCATAGAATCCAGTGCTTCCCCGTGTCAATCACGGCATTAGTATTTCTACGACCTGGTCAGCAGATACAAGATTGAGTTGGAAGACGAATGGAAGAACGATATATTGCCATTTCTAATGCAATGTCACTATAACTATCTAAAAAAACGCAAAATTTATCCTCACGCAGATTGATTTATTCGTCGCTCGTTGCTTATGTTGCGTAAGTGCAACTTTTAGAGGGGGGTAATGTAATGGGCCCCTCAATTGCAGAAGTAGGTAGAATTCTCTACATAAGTAGGTGCATCAGCACACGACTAGCGTGTGCTGAAATTCCGTTATGCCATTGGTTAATATATGGGGAGCCAGAGCCATTAGTATCCAGGTAAACTATTATGTGTATTTAAGTGACTAGGGCTGTGGCCTTGATCCCAAAATAATGTGAGAGTTGAATTTCCTTAAACCTAAGGCTTAGTCCTCATGTTGGGAGCTTCTTAAACACTTTAGTGTAACCAAGTAACGGAGTAAATACCTGGTCCGGTACAGCCATACAGTGGATACTCCAACCAGCAAGCGCCCTGATGCACTGAGATCACAACAAGACATGTCAGATGGGGATCCACTCCAGCCGCCAACCCAGACAGCTATTGGTGGTGTACTTATAATCTGCGAGCCTAGTGCGCTTGGTACGATCTACATGGAGTCGTCGAACATGCAAAGTGGCCTCCAAATTATGGTAGAAGCTAAAGTGAAGCACCGCGACAACGCTGAATGTAGGCTTTTTCCTCTTTTTGTGACGAATACGTTTCGCCAGCGTCTGTAGAATCGGAAATCCGATGTTCATTTTGCTCGTGGACAGCCCAAACCAAACGAAAGTGCGTTTAATTAGCATTTGGACCATGAAATTGCGATGCGTATATGTCCACTCAGTGTTATTCCAGAATATTGATCAGAAGGTCGATTACTTGGCAAAGCGGTCTTTAACGATATCATCGAGATTCCGGGTTATACGGGTCGCGTTGGAGCTTCCCGCTTCTGACGACCGCACACTCGACCGCTTGCACGATTCATTATGGTACAGAAGGTCAATGCTCCCCTACTTTTAAAGCGATTTGCTGAATTTGATGTTTCTACTGGCGTTTGCAGCATTAATAAAATGACAGTTTGCAGCTTAGGCGGGGTCGATGGCACGGTCGTACATGCCGTCTAAACCTGTTAAGTATGTAGTGCGGTTTTACGTTGTGGCTGACTGAGGCCCGCACTACGATCATTCACTATGGGATAACTCGTCCGGTAATACGCAGCCAACAACACCGGCTCAACGATACCTCAATCCGTTTTCATCGCTTCGGACTTCGCTCTGCAGTGGGCGCTACACCAGCAACAGCGTTGTGGTTAGCCATAGTGGTCCATCAAGCGAAGGGTCTTCGGTCACCAAGCGGCTATAGAGACATCGTTAATGACAGCTTCTATACGCGACATACGTTCGCTAAAACGATTCACGCTTTCACAGACTGTGAGATGCATACCATTTAAGCTTTACGACTTCATTTGATGGCCAAGTGGAAAAGGGCGCTGATGGAGACTTCTATTACACGAATGTCTGTAGCAGCGCCTGGGTGTTGTCAATAAGTAGTAGCGGTCGACCTGGACCCTGCCCAGACGAAAACGGAAGCTGTTCACAAGACAGCTCAGAAGCGTTTGCCTAAATACGATCAAACACGTACCAGCTCAATACTAGTTTGGCTGATCGAGCTGGACACGTTGTTTACAAAGATCGCTAGGTAGAATTCTTCTATAGTAACGACCGTCTGGTAACACCGTCGGCACGGACGCTAAGTGGCTCATGTTCTTCCGAGGAAGCTGTGACATGTTGTCACGGCCTCTTTTCAATTCATCGATGGACAGATGACCGAGAAAGATATTCATGGCGTCAGCATCCATAGCTCTGTACAGCCGATTTATACATGGTGTCGACCGTGTTGATCAACTGCGTTTTAAGAATCCGAATCGCGGTCGGAAAAAAAACGGTTTGGCATGACACTATTCACGTGGCTTGTGGACATGGCTACCATAAGTGATTACGCTCTCTTGAAGCGGGCAGTTATACCATCAACTACGGAAACGGCCATGTTACGTTCCCCTCCGTCGACACTGCTTGACTTCAAAATCAAAATTGCGGACACTCTCATACGCAACGGAAAGACTGTCCGTCGCCAGCAATTGCGTCGCCAGAAAAAGGGAAAGCGTGAAAGCTTTGAATAAGTAGTAGGAGCCGACATTTTGCTGCGTTCCCTTCCCCCCCCCCCCCCCCCCCCCCCCCCCCTCCCCCCGCTCGACCGAGCACAGCAACAGCAACTCAAGTGCTATATGTGCAGTTTCAGAGGTATTTCGAAGAAGGCAAAGTAGTGCTACACCAAATAGGAGCGTGGGTTTTAGGTAGAGTATCTCAGGGCGTTACGCTACCAAGATGACTTTAAAGCACACTCGCCTGCACTACGTGATGCGCTGGATGTAGTTTGTAGAGCGACGACAAATACCCTGTAGTATTCACGCGCAAAAGGATATACAAGTTCATCCCTAGCGCAGTAGCACTAGCATTACCGACATTATAATACTACACTTGCTATTTTACTGTCAGGTCAAACTACGTAGAGGTGGTTGTAGATACACGCAGGGACTTCCCCTTCCATGCTTCCGTTTTCTCAGTACATGGTACATTCGACGCAGTGTGAGACGAACGGATAGGTTCCCACGTCGTCTCTGTGACAGCTTACGCTGGAGGCGCCGCCCAGCCACTCAAAGCTCGCTACCGCTGCGCTGCTAGTCACACTGGGGGGGGGGGGGGGGGGGGGGGGGGGGGGCTTCAGAAAATATAGCAGATCGCAAATGTCCCTCGAACAAATCCTGTTGCAAGCTATAAAGTAGGTCGCACTAATTTGCTCGCATTTTTCAGAGACCGTTTTGGAGTCTCTGCAAATTGCGACATCGCAAACTCAAATGACGACGTCCAACCAAATATGAATGGACAGTAGATCGCGCGCCGCGCCGACATAGCTGTAATTACATCACAGCAACAAACGTTACAATGGTCCGAGGAAGGGGGTGGACAACGCCTGAGACGCTGTACATGCTTGGGCTTGTCGAGCAGATCCTGCCCTTTGGCGCGAACCAATGGAATGCAGTGCAACTCGAGTACAATACGAAGCTACTTGATGGAGTTTTCGCAGCTCGAGATGCTGACTCAATAAACAGAATAATTACGCTCTCAAGAATACGCGTAAGCCAACATGTGATCCGTCCTGCCCCGCGGACGTAGACAAAGCCAAGCGTGTGTACCGACATGAAGGTCGATGTGGTGTCTTGGTACGACCACGACACATCTGGTGTCTCCAACAGCTCCTTTTGACCCGTCTGTTGGCAATATGCGTGCGTCGCTGCCTACAGTAGCACCAAGCCACCTCCAACTGGCACCAGACAGGGAAACTTTAAGCACGCTTGCGGACGAATCCAACACGTCCGAGCTCAGTACGGTATGTATGTATGTATGTATGTATGTATGTATGTATGTATGTATGTATGTATGTATGTATGTATGTATGTATGTATGTATGTATGTATGTATGTATGTATGTATGTATGTATGTATGTATGTATGTATGTATGTATGTATGTATGTATGTATTGTATGTCTAGAGATGGCTACGTTTCTATTTTCTAAAACTAAGTGTAAATATGAATTTACCAGGAAATATCGAACGCGTATGTCGCTGGCATCGCCCGAACCGGCAAAACTACCGAAGAGCTGAAGCAGCTTGGTAGACAGGTCAAAGCTCGAGCGACGGAACTATTATTTGGGTCTGCCCGCAAGGGGCGACGGATTGACCGCCTCTTCGACAAGCTAGAGCCTGACGACAATGGGGAATGGTGTGCCGCTCTTGTAGTGACGGAAGTGCGTGCGGCCGCTCGTAAGATGAAATACCGCCGAGAGCGAGACGGCCAGCGTCGCGAAGATGAGCGTTTACGCAAAGAACGAGAGGAAAACCGTGAAGAGCGCGAGCGACTGCGCGAGAAGCGGTTTTCGATCCTTATTGCTGAAATAGTAAAGAAACGAGACGAGCAGGAACACTTTTAATTGGATGTAGCGCTGCATGAAAACAGATCTAATCTGACTAATTCCTGTTTGACGAACTCGGAAATTAAAGAGGTGGTGTATATTATTAATGCGTCTACCACGCCTGACAGGATCAAACCGCAACGATAAATGTAAATGTCGATAGCATTCTGGTACGCTTCGCGTGCCCCACTCTGCTGCCTAACGAAGCGATGTTACTACGTTGCTCACAGCAACCATTCCCAGCCAACATACAGCGGGCGCACGCTCCAGATCGCCGTCCTTGAGCAGCGTCACAATGCGACCTCGTGTTCCCTTCGTCACGGGAAAAGCATTGTCGGCAGCAACACCTGTTCTCGGAACCGTATCTCTACTATCAGCCAGTATTTTTCAGCTCATTTCGCCGTCGTTCCAGGAGCCTGGGCACTTGTGCTTTGTCCAGACAATAGTACCATCACTGCCGTAGCATAGCGTTCCCGTTACAAGTTCATAATGTAGCCAACCTAGCGATAATAAAGCCATGTCACAAATGAAAGTGTAAGAAATAAACATGTGTTGTATCCGCTTAATTCGTGCCTGAGCTATCGCAAGGTCGGTCTTGTGTTCCTGGAGCTTATGCCGCACAGCTCGGTTGAGCCTATGGGATATCTGACGGCTGTTGAGCTCGATAGCTCTTTCCGTCTACAAACCCCCACACACCGGGCACGAAAGACTCTCGAGATTGCACGGCCTTCGACCGCTCCAGTTGCATCTGCTTCTTAGGATAGCGTATTGATGCATAATGTAGCTCACCTAGCGCTTGCTCTAAAGCGATCTCGGCTGTAGTAATGACATTGGACAGAGTCGCTGGAGAAATCCCAAAATTTTCGCATCGACTTTTCATCTCCATTGCAGCCGAATAGTAGTGTAAAACACAGTCGAGAACAGCATGTAGAAAGCGTAGTTTAGGAAAACGGCCACGCTGAATTAGACGCCACTTATCCGTGTAGTACTTGGAAAACTCGGCTAGAAGAACCTCGAACGAAGCAAGTTTTAGCGACACCACCGCTACAAAGATGTCATAGAGCCCTTCTTCGTAGATCTTCAGCCACACCGAGTTTAGTGAATTATGTAAGCTTGACATGGTTAGATAGTTTGTCTCCTTAATTCTTCTTCTAAAAAGATGCAGCAGCAAAACTTTCCTACAGCGGCGTTTTTGCGCAACTAACTTTGTCGCAAGTATTTACTGCCATCGGCGAGGTTCGAGCTCCCGCGGCCAAGCAAGCTGGTAGCAATTTTGTGTGATTTTCTTTTAGAAATCTGAATTGAAAATATCGTCACAAATGCACTTGTTGGCTTTCGCATTTCTGCACGCAAATGCCTATTGAATTGTGATTTGGGTCCATTTTCTGATGGCCCCCACTCCAGCGCTCGGCACCAGCCGCACATACACGCCGCTTGATCCATGATGATATGAACGAGGGAGAAAAACAAAATTAAAGGGGGTTGTGTCTTAGCGTTAATACTGTATTAAAAATATCATGATTCATTCTATTAGGCGATTTCTTGGTCAGGCCTCATTTAAAGGGGCAGTGATACCATATTCGATTCAAATTTTATATAGCATCATGAGAGCTTCTCTGTTTTAAACACTTTCTTGACCCCCTGAGTAGGCAGAGTAACTTGGATCCTGACCTCCCCCAAACTAGAAATCCTTTCGCAACGACGGGCGTCGGATTGGGGGGCGTGGAGTTCTTGTAGGGGCTCAAAGACCATTGTTGTGAAGGCAAACCCGGTGCGCTTTGGCGATGTTCTCTTAAGATAAGCCCATCCCGGGATAGAAGCCATACAAAATAAAAGATAAAAGAAACGCACGGGACACCATTATCTCACTGATTTCCAAGTACCAGGCTGCTTGCTACGTTGTCGGCGCTCAGACTGGTTAGCGTCGTGACGCTACAGCCCTGGATGCAGCGCAAGATGAGCTGCGAGTAAACGCAAGCAAATATGGACCGCTTTTGGTATCTATTGGCATTAGCCACGATGGTTAAATGAATACAGTAGATAGCTCAGCTTCGGTCATCTCGGCCGAGAGTTGATTGTGCGGTCGGCATGAATGTAAAGATGATTATGATAAGCGGCTAATGGTCAACCAATAATCTTATGATAATATTGATAGTAATAGTACTTCGACGTACTATTTTCGAGATGAAATAGTAAGAGTTGCTAAACATCTAGATACGATGTAAGTAGCCTTGGCCCTACGTAGCAGTTAGGGTGCCTCCTGCTAGAACTATCAGTGAGTTATTCTTTCACTACTTCACAACATCCCCTTTTCTAATCTATTTGATTTCGATATAAGTTCATCGTTGCGGGTGCACTTTTGATATCGAACAGTACGAAACTGCTGCTAGATCAAGGCGAACATTTTCGAAACGTAATCAACGGAAGAGACATTTAATATCGCATACCATATGTGGCGTAAAGAACAAGTTGTAATCGGCTTAAACCGGTTAGCTTCCTTACCATAACAGTATAGCTGTATTGTATCTAGAAATCAAACGGGCAACTTTGCTTTCCTCGATTCACTTACTCACTTCGATTTTCCCCTCCTGGTACCGAACAACCCATCATATCGATGCGCGTGCTGTGTTTGGCGCTGATGGCGACGGCCACTGCTCTAGTACAGAGTCCTGCGTCCGGTTTGACCACGACTGTGGCTGACACCGCCCAGACGGCAACCAGCATTCTAACTCCTGTTCTAGCTGGGGAGCCGAACAAACACGTTACAACGCGATCTTTGAGAATGCATCCCATAGACGACAGCGACGATGGCGAAGAGCGACTGCTGAATGGTATCCAAGATTTTTTCAAGTACCACGTTGGAAAGATGAGTCCCGAGCAGCTTTACAAGTACTTACACTTACAAGGACGTGGTCAAGAAGCCTACAAAGACAAGAACTACGCTAGTTACATTAAGAAGTCGAAGAAGTGGTGGAAGAACCAGTAAGACCGTAGTTTCAAGAGATTTGAAGGATAACAAACAAATATTGAGTTGAAGCAATTGAAGACGCTAAGAAAAAATGCTAACGCTGGCTTAGTCCGGTTAGTTTAGTCTGAACTTCAGTGTATTCCTCGTGTGCTTAGGGTTTTGCTTCTGTTTATGGGGATGGAGATTTTTTAAGTGTTACTTTGGTCCCGAAATTAGTACAAGTAAGTTGCACGAATATCCCTCCTGGGAGAGGATACAAATTGAAAGCGACATCCATCAAAATCACTTCCAATATATACAACAACAAATTTGAATATGGTAAGCCCCACGGCTCATAAAGAGGCTAAGGCAACGTTGGAGCATCTATCATGCTATTCCAGTAGCAGGAAGGCTTGATCATCCATTGTGTGTGTTTTTCTTAACAATATATCGCCCCCCCCCCCCCCCCCTCCCTCGCACTCTCGCCGTATGAAAAATAAAATGACATGGCGGTAAGAAAAACGACGTTTTTTCGATAGTAGTATAATTTACGTGATTTTAATCCGCAACCTACACGCTAAATCATACTAACGCCCTGCTCCACACGTAGAATCTCTGAACGACATTACAAAAAGTAATGTGTATTCACTCTCTCCGCGCATAGATTGAATTTTGGACGAGATGTTATAAAACAATCGTACTTTAATGAATCCTCTGCTAGTAGAATTTAAATCCCAATAATATATACGTGTACTGTCTTTAAGGTCACGTCCGTCCGCGAAGCACACTCTCCACGAGCTCCTGTTTGAATTTGCTCCAATGTGTATCTCGGACTAACTGCTCTAACAGATTCGAGTTTCTTCTCCCTCCAGGTGGACCTCGTAAACGTGATACCAGCGACAAGTCTGTCTTGTACTTATGTTTGTTCATCGAGGCAATGTCCTGTAAATTACGATGTAGTTGCGAACGGCTATCAGCGGGTAATCCCTGCATGATATCTGCAGCCGACAAGAACAGGAGCTCTACTGTAGAGACCGATACCAACGCTGCCTTGGCGCAAGATATTCCATGAATCTGCTGTTTTTCTTGTCGAGACTGGCGCGATGGAACCCAGGATGATGACGCACAAAAACAATCTCCACGTTGCAGTGCCAGCGCAACCGGTTGCGTTGGCGTTGTCCCCCTTCCAGTCCCCATACCGTTGATAGCGACACTTGTTCGCCTGGTATTGGTAAATTTTGGTCGTGTAGTAGCAGCTCGCAGAAGCTCCCGCTGCTTGGACTTCACGTAACTTTGTGGAAGAAATCCATGATACGCCTCATTAATACGTAAAAAGCTCAGAGGATCCCCTGCAGTCTCAAGTTGTGTGTAAAATAGTCGAGCGCTTTGAGATTCCGATAGACGTCCACTAAGTGCGAATGATATGGACATATCAGGTGGTGTTCGTAATCCACAAGGCGAAAATTTGCAGAGTTCGCCTTCTCGAACCAGTATCAGCCCATTCACAGACTGGCCTTCACAGCACACGACTTTGGAGCCGATGACCTTGACAAATGTAGACTGATACAAAAAATGTAAGAAAAAATATTGATTAGTTTAATAGCGAGCGTACCCGGGTTGCAAGGTTGCGGATATCTACTACGGGGATATTATTGAACGCTGGGGCTATGGAGAGGAATCGAGCGGCGCGGTCTCGCTAAGAAAATAACACGATATTTAAAAAATATATTTACTATTGTACGATTGAGATTACTTACCTCGACTTCGTGTTGTGCACGGTCAATTCGACTCCACTGATGCCACGATAAAGCCCCTATCACACACGTTGTTGTCGTTGTTGCTGAATACGCTCTACAGTAATATTTGATTAGCATATTTTTTAATAGCGATTGTTTCTTACCGTGGGGCGTTTGTAATCCTCCCTTGGTGACCAAAAATGTCTCCGTGCTCAAGCTCACAGAGCTCTAATTGCGTTTGCTTCCAGTCCGAATTAACGGGTGTATGATAAGTATTCCATGGAGGTTCCCACGTGGACGCACCCATTTCAGCTTCATCCAGCTCTTCCTGCACTTTAAAGCGCTCTTCAGAGCTCACTGGGTACTCTGCCGACAGCTGAAACATTCTACCAGCAGTCTTTGAGACAGATACTCTTCCTTGACAAATAAAATACAATGACTTATCATGTGGAGCTTTAACACCATTCTGTTCCATAAAAATTGGTGTTCGGGCTGGAAGAGCTCCATCGGGACTTAGCACAAGATCACGACATAAAAGCTTGCAAACTTCCGGATTCAACGCCGCGCAAACTGAGAATCTCTTCTGCATAAAATCGACGAGGTATTGAAGGTCACTGTCGCTTCTTTCAGACGGTGGAAGTCGAGCAATCTCCAGACTGCGCTGAAGCGTCCAAGCTGTCAGTGCATCTTCAGTCTCTTCAGGTTCGCTTTGACACTCGTTTGTGTCTTGGTTTGTGTCAGGTTCGATCTCCAATCCACGTGCTATTTCATCGTTATGTACACTTTGTTGAGGGATTCTTTTCTTCGGAGATGTGGCACGCTTCACGGTGTTGTACAGGTGCTCAGCAGTGTACATCACACTCTCGTCTACCAAGGTAGTGGAGCCCCCTGAGTTCTTTTGAACAAGGTCGTAATCTTGTGCGGCTTTCTCGAAATCTCCATTCTTACGGTACGCTGCTGCTCGCTGTCGATAAAATACACTTGGGGTTGATCCTCTATTGGACCCTTTTTTGTCTTTGCTGACACTAATCGCACGTGAAAAATAGTCGATCGCTTGAGCTACTTTATCGACACGCATACACAAATTGCCCATATTATAGTACGCAAAGGCATGTTGTCCACCGGAAAGTCTCTGAACTTGCTTGTAAGCTGCTAACGCGGGTCCGATTTGTCCTGTTCGTTCTAAACACACCGCGAGCTGGAATTTCGCCTCAATTTCGCTCGGTTTTGCAGTCGATAAACTCGTGTAAAACTTGATAGCTCGGTCATAATCTCCATTTGCTCGTGCCTGGAAAGCTCTCGAGCGCAGACGTTCGGTAGCGTTCATCGCGGCTGTGGAGACGACACGAGCTCGGGACAATAACTCCATAGTTCTCGTTTCTACTCCATCACAATTGGGCTTACCATCCCGACCAAGTTGCCCTCGAGGCTCCACACTTCGACCAATGAGCGGGTTCACATACTGTTCCTGGTTTCGTTCGCGTCGAATGGCCTCTTGTATCGCTATAGTGTCACTTCTCGTCGTAAAAGGTTCCTCATGTTCATGATGACGGATTTGATTCTTCGAGGTTCGACTGGTAGCAGGTCGTTTGGGTAGTTTGATGCCCTCCGATGGAGCAGATACTCGAGCGGTAGAAGGCCTTGAAGGTCGTTGCTGATTGGTCTGCTGTGTGTTAGTCGAGGTCAGGAACGCCCATTGTGCGGTGGCTGGATAAGACAATTCGTGTCGAAGTCTGCGATGTGAACTAGCCGAAGACCCACGGGCAGATCTCACAGTTCCATCGGGATATGTCCTCGTTGATGGGGTACATCCTATAGATTCCGATGCTAACGGAGGTCCTTGCATTTTCGCTTGCCACAGTACGTGCTCTTTTTTTCTTGATGAGCATTCACTATTATTAATAGGTCTTGACGTTTATAAATACCTGACAACACTGCACTGATCAACCAAATTGATGCTATGGCTTCTTCTATTCCAACAGTAGCCGACCAGGATGACGACTTGGAGAACGCAGTATTTCGCGAGAAGCAAGGGATAGGAAGCGATGCTCCTTCACCAACCTTTTCGCGTTTATTATGCTGTCTACGAAGTCGCTGTCTTCGTGGAATCTGTGTGGGTTTTCCGTGTGTGGTATTTTTACTACTATTTTTAAGTCTTCCCTCCAGTACGGCGACAAGTACCAGACGAGTTTTCTTGATCCTAGCTGCCGTCCCACTGATAATTTACATTGCCGTTGGCATATCCACTGTGGTACTTGCGTATTGCACTCAAGTTTCGCTCGAAACGCAAAATGCTCAGGCAGCTCATCAATACTTGAACACTAAAACTCAACAGAGTAAAATCGCTGTTACTACAGGGCAGAAACAACAGAGCAGCAACTTTCCCGGTCGTTTCGCACTTTTTCTTGAGGCTGCGCGGTCGGGCGATGCAAAGACGGCGCAATTGTGCTTGAGAAATGAACAAATCGTGGACGAAGTGGACCATCTTGGGCGAACAGCTCTTCACTGGGCAGCGCTGTCAGGATCAGACGAGGTATTATCTCTTCTCTTGCGGAATGGAGCATCGATTGATCAACAGGACTCACTGGACGGGCTTACGGCGCTACACTACGCAGCTTTTTATGGTCATATCAAGAGCACAAGACTATTGGTCTGTGCTGGCGCCTCAATGACCATCATGGACAATCGACGAATGAATCCACTGCAACTTACCGAAATGGCGAGTCTCAAGCTAGCGAGTGTTCAACCTACGCATCAGATGATCATTAAATACCTGCGAATTGCCATGAAGGACGACGTCACATCACCACTCGAACGTGTTGCGGGACTCACTGTTTTGCAACTTGTTGAACGACAAGTGCATAATCTCCCGCAGATGGAGTGACTAAGCGTAACTTTTAAATGATACTTCGAAGTAGACAGTTTATAAAACCTATTATCACTACGTACCTCGGTATTCGAATTTAAACCGACACGTACAGTAGTAATAATACCAACGCTACTAGAAGTTTAGCATTTAACATGCCTCCAAAAAAATCCAACACTTAGTAGCTCTATTAAAAATGCAAGTACCATTGATATTTCCCCCACTTCAGTCCGTCACCCACTGCACACTCCACAGTCTTGCTATCTTGAAGACTCACGCTGCTCGTCTGGCTGCGTAGTGTTTTGACTTCTATCTGGTCGATTGCGACCTCGCTGTGACACAACTAGTGTCTTTGCGTCAACGCCCATGCTTCCAAATCGTTTTTATTCGTCTCTCATGGTTTTAGTCCTTCAATACTTCGCAATTGACGCTTGAAACCTCTTGCTGACTCTTGTCGATATCGCTCGGCCCAGATACAACTTGTGAGCAAGAATAAACGTGACTTTAGTGTTTGTTCCGCCATTCTGCCGACTTTTTCAAGTACTTCAGGAAGCTCGAGCTATCGCGAGTGCTTTGGCCCAGTCCATCTAAGCCCAAGTATGTGTGTAATTGCTTGGGATTCATCTTGCCCCTCTTGTACTTGATCCAATTTGCAACACGATTAAGCCACCGCTCTTCGTCATGGTCCTTGTGCTCAACATTGCCACCACTCGAGCGACCTGTCCTTAGAGCTCGCATGGCAAGGTCTTTGTTCTGTACTCCTGCGAGCAATGCGGACGAAACATCCGCTGTCGTCTGCGTCGTGTCGGCGTTAGCCATCGTCGTCAATGCAAAGGCATGACTGTACAAGAGCGCAGCGGTCGTTGATATTAACGTTATGTACAGGACACGCATCGCACTTTAGATAGTTGTGCCTAGTGGTCGTGTCTGGCGAGGGAAAAGGTGAAGTGGGGAATCGCATCAAAGAGAGGTTAGACGACACGAAGTGCAGAGTATGGATAAAATATACAGTTTATTTATACTTACACGACGAGCTCGTTTAATGTAAACCCAATTTGCAGGACCTGGGACCAAACATAAGTTGTGTGATGACGAGCTCGTTTAATGTAAACCCAATTTGCGATTCCCCAGGACCTGGGACCAAACATGAGCTGTGTGATGACGAGCTCGTCATTACACAGCTTATTTTTTTAGTAAGTAACCAACTGGTTAAATGTATGTTTATCTACTTGCGTCTAGTGGTTTACGCTCAGGCAGTCCGTAATTATTCGATCGAGGTTTTTTGGATCGCTGCTCTTCGAAGACCTCTCGTGCGTTGGTAATCGCGAGCGAGAGAGCCTACCACATCTAAGTGCGGAGGTGTGGAGTACATGTATTGTACCAGATGACAGCGTCGACATAGCAGCGACCAACACCGACAACCGGGCCGACACCAGCAGCGACCGTCACGAGGAGCGACCCTGAATCAAGCTGCGTCAATAGTAGGACTGCACAATCAGCTACGCTAACAGCGGCACTAACTTACATAATCTGCCGCGTAAGTAGCGGCACTGCTTAAACAAAAGGGGAGATGCTGCCACAGTCCAGTAGTGAAGGGCTAGGATAGTAAAAAAAAATATCACTCTATAGATCTATTCACTTTGCGACTACCTTTCAAGCTCAAAAAACATAGGAGGCTGGAAAAGGTATCGGGGTGCAGCGCTCAGTTACGCTCGTTCGCTCCGATATATCCGCCTGATCTGCTGAAGGGACTGGCGTACGCCCGTCCTCGCCCGTTAGTCTCACAGATGTCGCCTGTTTGCTGTAACGTAGCTGGTGTATTTTTGACTGTTCGACCTACCCTATTGCAAACGAATCGTCAACCATTATTTGAGAGTAAAAAAAGCTCAAAACAACAGCGATCCCGCAGATAATATAGTTTAATGAAATATCGTAGTCCTTTCGTATTGCGGTTCTCAGCAGCTCGAGATTCACACACTTGTCGAATGAAGCATTTAGCAACGCTAATGACGGCCTACACATGAGGGAGAAAGATATTTAATCACAAGTATACTGTAAGCATGGAGTATGTTGCTTTCCACAGAAGTGCAAACTAAAAGGGTTAACGACGATTTGTCCGACGTAGATTGGTGCAGCCATTTCACTGTCCCGCAAACAGCGGACTCAGTGTTTGCCGCGTTCTCGACTAGAACATTCTCTCCACCCGATACAAATTTGCTTGGGTTTTCTGACAGCTGCATACTAGCCAAGAGTTGTTTGTACGTCAAAACTCCCGCCGAAGATTCGATGAGATGACAAGCAACATGACGACCTTGACCTCGCCAGTGCTCTCAGTTACTCCCCTTGGCACATCTCGTTGGTGACCTTCTCGGCTACAGTCTGGGAGCTTATTAGCTCAACAGCAAGCTGCATGGGTTTTTGGACTTTCTTCGACTTGACCGTGGCTGCGCGAAGTATCCAACCCTCGTCAAAAGGGATGGCAAAAGTTGTATGGCGAAGTAATCATTTTAAAATACTTGATCTAAATAATATATTATTAGCGAACAAAGCCGGCGGAAATAATACTAAGAAAACTTATGCGCTCATTTATTTCGTATACATGCCCGTATTTTAAACATAATACAGTACGTAATGTAGTTTTAAAAGAGGTGCGTAATTTATGTTTCTTACTACGGTTGAAAAATCAAAGCTCTATCCGTCGATCGTCTAACCACGTGGGTGAAGGTGTCGATGGTACTGTATACCACTCGAAATTCTGCGCGAGGGTGGTATTTTAATCTTATCGACGCCTAACCTACTAATTTTCCAGCTGCAAACACAGCGCTAGAAACAGGGCTCCCGATTATGGCATGGTCTTTTCAATTATTTCTTATGAAATCATAAATATGTTTATTTCTTCGATTACCGGTACCTGGATGTTATTAATAATTTATTTGCTTAAAGAGTCATCCGAAATAATTTATGAAAAAAAACACTCTATCATTATGTACTTCTCACAACCAACCATGACTTTTCACTACTTAAATTCTCTGCTACCAGCACTTCTCTAAGCAGCTATACGACACAGCTTGCTCACGTCCTCACTTTTTAATTTGAGCAGCTCGAACAAAGCCCCTCGCTAAGCTACTTTGGTCCTTGCCACGCTTCTCCGCCACACCACCTTCACGCCAGCCCAGATTACTGTGTGCGTGTTCTGGGAGGGAGCCAAAGACTAACTAGTGACGAGAAGGCAGTGTTGCAGCCATTCCGCTGCCTGGAAGAAGAAGAAGAGCCTGCACGCACTGCAGCAGAAGCGGAAGACGGTGATGATGAAGGCTCACTCGTGGCGAGTCTACAAAAACGGCGCCGTTTAGCAGCCGTTCAGCCTGGGTACGACCTGCTTAGCTGCATTCCACCGACTTCTAACCTTGTTGAGAGATTCTTTACCGTCGCCAGGACGATGTGCGGGCAAGAGCGCCACATCTCGCAGCCTATTACATTAGAAATGGTGCTGCTCTTACGCCAAAATAGTGAATATTGGTCAGCTCAGACTGTCGACGAGGCCACTCGCTAATGATTAAAATGGTGTTGGGTTGCTTTACATTATGCTCTAATTTATTGTTTGTTCGCAGTACATGACATAATGTATGTGATGGCACTAGCTGCCCAATGACATTATTTATGGTTAAGGAGGGCTCCCATTAAAAAACAATGTCATAATCGGGAGCCCTGGCAAGAAAGTCTCCCGTTCGACTTCAGGGGAAATTATTTGGTGTCCATGGCAGAGTTGGTGGTGTCTCCCAAGGTCTTCGAGAGCTGGTTGCCAACTGAGAGAGTGCGTACTGCCACGGGGCGACCTTCAATATTACAAGGCCTCACAGCAGAGGTATAGAAACGTGAAGGATAGTAACACTCGGGTATAAATGTCAGCATCCTAATATTTAGATTACTTAAATCTAAATATATGAAAAAGTCGCGAATACGTCGAATAGTAAGGAGTAGATATGTAATTACTTATTACTTCCATATCACCAATATCAGATACATATTATTGTGCATTTTAATGCTTTTGTCCTTTTCACTTAGGTCGTTTTGTTAAATCGAGGTCTATAAAAAGTATAAATTGATCTAGCTAGACTGGCTAATAAATCGAGCTTTGACAGCCAAATCTACCGGTAGGGATCGATCAACCAAATTCACATCGATATCCTGTAAATCGACCCTTTTTGCCGTTTCGAAATGGTAATTCGATTACAGATAAAACAAATCGATGCCTACCTCTTACCATCTCCATTTTACGCGTGCTTTTATGCTTCGATCATGCTAAATCTAGGCTATCAATCGGATGGAAATTCCGTCTGCAAAGCACAATACGTTTTTGCTTTATAACTTTTTACAACGTCGGTAGAGCCTTCAAAATCAAAACGGCAAAGTAAGATTAGAAGCTATCAGAGCATTCGGGACACAATTTTTTCTTCACATGTCAAAAGAAAAGTGTCATATTCCTTACCGGTGTACATCATGGCGTGCCGCATCTGTGTTGGCCTGTAGATTAGATTACTGAAGTACGCGTGATCAAGTAAAGTTTTTATTAAAGTATCTCTGCTCCCACCACAGGCTTTACTAGATTCTTCAAAGTTTGTTCTCAGCACTGTCAGACTAGTTTAAACGGTCCCGTAACAGACGATAGCTCGTAGTAGTTTACGCTGTCGCATTAGCAACGGAGACTGCTCATTTCAGGCATCTCTCTTGCTGCCCACTCATTTCGCCATTAAAGTATTTCACGTGAACGACAACTTCGCACACTACAGCTTTCACGTGATAGTCCTAACTACATTCGCCTCCACCATAGCATCACGTAAATCCAGAAAGACCCCAGTGAGGAGTAGGTTGCCATTGGAGTTCGTCATTACGGGTAAATAATGTTGTAGCTCTGCTTCTCGACAGGAGGAAACTTTTTCCAACTGCCCAATTGAAGGTATCTATCCAGCCTCTAGGCCTACGTTGCACACTGTGTTTCTCTGCACGATGCAGTGCTTGCCTGGTCTCCTTTGACATTGGGAGGTCTTCGTTTAGGATGAAAGGTACGTCAAGTAGCAAAACGAGTACTACTTTCCAGTATGATATCAATATCCAGTGGTTTTATGAAAACTATGAGAAATTGGTGCTCAATAGCAATATGCGACTACTAAACCCAAAACGAGATACAGTTACCCTTTGCTCACAGCTCTTGAGTGCATTTTAATGAGTCTTCAAAGTCCGTGGCGTGCAGTGCCAAAAGATCAGATTGGGCTACCCGTACGAGTCCACGTAGCCGTGAGGCTGCCTATCACTTCTGGCTGCGAATCTTTCTCCCCGCCGTCTCCCCAGGCTGCCGCAAACGCCGGTGCCGTGATGGCTTAGCTGCGTCTACAGAGCACTCCTAAATGTGTACCCAAATGGACAAATATCCTCGCTTGTTTCGCCGTTGTGGTGGCTCAAAGATCTGGTCACTGTCGCGCGAATAAAGTTACTTCGAAGTACTAGTTTTAATAATGCGTGTGCGGCTTGGATAAATTGTTTCTGGCCGGTTGCAATGCATTACCATTGCATACAAGTTTAGCAAGGTAATTTGACTTCATCTTTGGTGGATGGGTCAGCCTACGTGCATAATATTATTTATGCAAAGGAAGTCATTTTTTCAAAGACTGCTTCAGCAGAACACAGAAGTGAGCCAAAGCTGTTATGCCAGGGAATGCGAAATCGCCGGATGCTCTGGATAAATCCTGAGAGCTTTCGTAGACAAAATTTCAGTTTAAAAGTACCGAGCCCATAGACGGGCTCGAAAATAGCTCTATCGCTGGTTAGGGTATAGCTTAAAGGGTTGTAGCTCAACTCCCCTATTCAGCTTCAGTGGAGAAAAAAAAAACAGCACTGGCCAAGAAGGTGCTCGTGGCGCCCAAACTGACAGCAGACTAAGCTTCCACTATCATTTGCAGTACTTGGGCAGCCGCCAGAGGTAAAAGAAAGCGAGTCTTTGCTATCATGTCAGCTCGTATAGAAACCCATTGTTTTCGTCCTCTCGTGTGCAACCCTCGGATCAACTTCAGCAACCAGTTCGACCTAGCAATGGGTGACTTCACCACCCACATTCGCTACAACTTCACGATCAACGACCTCCGCTTTTTTTCATACGGGACACTATATATTGCAGCAGAACGTCGCTGTTTTTGTACGCCTCCGTATTACCCGAGGCCCGCAGCGAAGCACACTGTGCCTACATACGCACTAGTCGATAAAAACGTGTCCGTAGAGCTGAGCTATCCTTCCTTGAAAATCCAACGACAGCACGGCACTTCTCTGCTATTATCTCAAACGCCTTCATGGCTCCTTTTGCCGTGGCCACGGCGTCCTCCCATGGCCTTACTTAATTTACAAAAACGAGATCGTCAGTTGCTGTGATGTTCTTTCGTACACGGGGCAATATGTCCGCGTGTATGGCGGGCGGCTCCGGTACCTGAGCTCTTGTGTCAGGCACCACTTCTTCAGCTGTCATCGCCGTTAATCTAACGTGTCAAGCTGAAGTGCTTAGTGGATTTTCAAAACGAACTTTTGGTTGGCGAGCGTTTTCCTTTAAGATTGAATAAAGCCACGCATTTCTACCAAACATACAGGCGTGGAGGCACGTTTGGTTAATTTGGTTACAGGCCAAAGGCAAGAAGGTCCTGCCTCCCTGCCTTGATAGGCAAGGTGCCGAATGACAGCCCCTTCGGGGATGGTGGTGGTGGTGGGGGTAAATTCTAGCCGTCCACGTGCTTAATTATGGATGCGCGATGCTTATGGCGTGGAGTGTGCGACGATGAGCTCCAAATGAAGCACATGAAGCGAGGTGAAGGCAGGTGATTGGGCAAAGGGATATGTCCGTTTTCTGGTGTTTGATCGCAGAATATACGCAAATTAGGTGCCCTCCTTCATGGAAAACACGGTTTCCTCAACTTCGTCAGTCTCACGCACCCGCTGCGCGCCCCGTTACGCTACCAGCACACGGGAAACAAAACGCGCTGAAACTCAAACTAAAATCAACTGAGCTTCGAAAGTTCTATATTGTGCTTTTCAGTTCGTTCGTCGTTTTCACCGTCGATTTATAAAAAAATGAGATCGTTTTACTTCGAAGTATATTTCGAGGCCAGAAAAAAAAAGCAAATCGATCAAGCGAAGTTACCACAGACTAGCGATATATTAAATTGAGCGCACGAGATGGATATCCAAGCAAATCCCATCGATCTTCTGTAAATTGATTCTTTCTTGCGTGTTTAGAGACGCGCAGATAAAATAATTTAATGTCTGCCTTTTCCTATCTCATCTCATGTAAATGCATGTTTTATGTGCCGAGGGGTCTACTACGATAGTTCTATTTGCTTACAAAGGTCAAGTCAAATGCTTGCAGTAATACATTACATATTGCTGATAAATGTATTGCTCCGATTTAATACTACACAAAAAATGCACTCTCACACCGAGTTATGTCACACCGCGATGTGTTAACCCTTTTTTTTGCGGTGTGAGAGTGTTGTTTTTTGCCCTTTAATACCTTTTTAAACAAGGTGGGAAATGGCCCTCTAAAAGGGCGAACAATCGCCCTTTTAGCATTTACTCCAGCTCTGCCTACCGTGTTTCATTACTACCGATCACAGCAGTGAATGCAATGAGGGTGAGGGTAATTTTTGGTCATCTGATCACCGCATCGTATTTTATTGCTTCAACGATGTTAATCGGCGCTCTCTACGCAGCCGTGCCATTAATCTAAAGGTCAATCGCCCGACAGCCAGTCACCAGACCATACAAAATGTAAGGTACATGCTCCCATTCTGCTTTAGTATTCTTAAGTCTAATGTGCACTAGTTTCACATACACAGAAGACAAGCTTCCAGTTCGAGAAGGAGGGCTTACGCTTCACATGGGACTACGTGGTCCGCCAAATGAAGACCAAGTGGTCTGCCCGCCAACTGCAGCTTCGGCCGGCCAGCCTCAAAAGGACGCTCGGGAAGGCGATTAGCGGCTTCCCGCCATGTTTTCTAAGCGGTATGTTTTCAGGACGTCCTCTCAGAGAGATGAGATCACCACCATCACCACCCCTCGTTTTTCAGCGACCGGTAAGACCAGGCTGCCGATCTCCACCTACTACGTCGAGTGCAAAAGGTCTCTGCGGTGGTCACCACGCGCCAGGTTCGTCTGCTTTGGGGAGACGTTTGAGCCGTTTGTGAGACTGATGTCGCGCTTGTTGGCTAAGGTGACGGTCCACATGAGAGTATAGCCAGTGGCGGAGGGATGTCAGACAGCAAGGAGCACGGGGGCCAAGGGGGCTGTGATCAGAATGCAGGAGCTAATGGTGACTGTATGGAGCGAAGCTGTGGGGGGTGCCGTCATCCACCGGCGCCTAGAGCGAAAAGCCCATCGGGTGAGTCTCAGATTGTCAGTGTAATAATTGACGTTGACAATACTAGTCCAAGCTTTTTGTGACGCAGAAGCCGATATTTGGATGATGTGGAGACAATCTAGACGACGTCCAAGGTGCTGAAGCGGTGGATTAAATTATTGGAGGTATCAGTGCTCATGGTGTTCGCCAGCCCGCTGGTCGCTCTTATGACAACGCGGGTGAGGTGCTACCATCCGGTGTTACTCTCCTATTTGCAGCCGTTTGTCCACTCAATGAAGGGGACGTATTTGTTGATGTTGGGGCCGGTGTTGGCAACGTGCTTGCGCAGGAAACACTTACGAGGCCGGTCAGAACGCGCATCGAGGTCGAGCTGCGACGAGACCTCGTCTCTCTAGGTGAGCGTTGCATGCAGCAGCAGCTCAAGCAATATTCACGGCTCAGGTAGGTACTGCTCAAACAAATGGATGTTAGAGATGTTTCGAAGTCACGGCTTCCTCTCCTTTGTGAAGCCACTTTTGTCTTCGCTAACATATTCCTATTTGAAAAAGATGCCAAGCTGATTGTTTTACGAGAGCTAAGTGCAATGTCAGAGGCACGGATGATTTTTACAACGCCGCTCTTCTGCCCGAGGCATCGTTCATCTTGCACCGAGCCATACTGCAAGTGCTGGGAGCTCGATCATCACATAGAAGTACATGTTAGCTGGAAGGCAATGCTCCATCCACTTTACATATGCCGTAAGAAACTATGATTCGTTTTATCATATTACACTTGTCTCTCATGCGTATATCCGCCTGTCCGCGGGCGCTGGCTTCACCACGACCTGCACCACCAAGCCCAACTTCAGCGCCACCAGTCGCGCTAGTGGCACCACCAAGTCCGCCGGCGTCACCACAACCTGCACCACTAAGTCCAGCTGCAGCATCATCGCCAAGGCCGCGCGCCAGCTTGTCCCAGTCACAGCTATCTGCATCATTGCCCCTAGGTCGTCCCGTATCACGGCCACTATTTCCACGCACAGTCTCTCGCGCAGCCCCGCTGCTTATTCTGCGATCAGTCCTTTCACACTCTCGTGCAGCTTTGCTGGCATTCACGCCTGACGGACAGTAAGCGGCAAGTTTGTGCGTGGCACTGCCGTTCGGACCGAGCGCGTCAAGGCCTTGAGAATCACCTTCGCTGAGCCCGCCGCCACCGAGCCCGTAACCAATCTGCCGAGCAGTCGCTAGCCGTGGTGTTTGTGATCTAGGCGCATGCTCATCTCTCAGCTTCACAAGATCACAGGGACGACGTGCATTTCCTTTATCGGTAAACAGACCATTTGGAAAGTAGAGCTGGTGAAATTCATCCCAGCATGTAGATGTTATCCACGGACACATCCATGGTTTCGCGGGGTGGTCATGTACAACCCGGTATAAACACACACCGTGTGTTAGGTAGTAATTCGTGGATAGAGCCCCTCCCATCTACACACAATACAGCTCCAGCGCTTTCGGCTCTTCTCAGCGTGAATTTGTCTTAACGATACCGATGCGCACGCCGTTGTTGGTAGCACTGCAGTCTTGTTGGGTTGTGTCCGAGATGAAGGTGTGTCAACTTGATCTACATCTCTGTTGCCGAGCATTTCACAACTATATAGCACTCTACCGTAATTAGGTGCATTTCTTCACTGCCCCTTCAAAAGATCACCGATCAGCTCCATCAGGAACGATCTGTGGGGGTGGGTCCATCTTCACCAGTCGCCACGTAAGATATGCGTTTGACCGTGCAACGTCAATATGCGCGAGGGTCAGCTTCTTGTCTCATCGTTTGTACGAATGACTATCCGCAGTAGAGAATAGCTCTCGGATTTGATCAAGGCGATCAACACCTGGCATATTTGTGTTGTACTGGGCAACACATTCTGGGGCTGGATAGAATGCTTCTCACTGCTAACCATTCGAGCCACACTAGTGATATTTGTAGAGTCCGCATTGGACACCTGGTTGACCACGTTTCGTCACGCCATGACGCCGCTAGCATGCTGTGGTCGTGTGAGACGGCTTGACGACAATCTCCACGGGTGCAGTCATTTTGTGCAAAATATTGTCGGCTGGAAAATGCTTGCTATTTGCACTAATCGTGCCACGGCCAAAGAGACCCTTCAATTGTAGCTCCTGAAGTAGCTACACCGATGTGTAATCGTTGTCCATGTTGACTACGCGAATAGTTCTAAATAGTGGCCTCGTCACTTCTAGAACGTGTTGTCTAATTTTGGAGACATCTTTCACGTCTTCTCTCAAGTCTTGTGTTTTTAATGGATGAGCCACCCCATTTAGCCGATCTACGATGTAGCTCCGATTACAAAGGAGCTTATAGTTCAGCGCGGCCCTTGACGTAGAGCAGCACACCATATAAAGCCGGAAGTGGTACTTTCCGGTCGGCCTTATGAAGCTATACACAATCCAGTGACGGCCTTGGCGTGGCCGGCATGCAACGCTGGCCACATCGAGAGAAACATTGCGCCCTTCGTGAATATACTGGCCTCCCGTAATCTTTAGCAAGTTGAGGAGCGGTCGGATGCGTGCTGCCGCGTCCTTCTCGATTGTGTTAGGGACCGCATTGAAGCTTGGACACCGACGCAACAGTTTAAATTGATGGAGGGTCATGATACCATCGAGCGACGTAGTATTACCACCGAAAATCAAATCTTCGGCTTGTAACCCCCAGTAGTTGGTGTACTCGCCTTTGTCGTTCATGGTCGTAAAGAACAGGATGCTCAGAAAATCATCAACTCCTCGAGAGTGAACGGTGTCGCCATACGTATGTTGTTCACGACGGCGTACGTATTGGTATCGTGCAGCACTTGACATCAAAAGTAGAGGCAAATAAGCTTGAGCTAGCTGAGTGCACGTGCAGATGCCGAAATTCAGGGCGCAGGTACGATTGCAATGATCCATTCTCATGCTGGTACAGATAGGAGGGTCCATGAGCTACCCCAGAAAGGATGAAGCGCATGTTTTTGATGGCCTCAACCTGGACGAGACTGGTCGGAAACAACTACATGAGGTCAAAAGCGTGAAGTATTTCCTCCTCTTTGCAGTCGAACTTATCTTCCTGGAATCAGTCTCGTCAGCAGGGTCGGGGCGCACAAGAATCCGCCTGTCCGGGTTCTTCACTTGAGTTAGGGCAATATAGCTATTAATGCCGAGCTGCAAGAAGCCCACGCTAATGTGCTCAGCGGCACTTTGAAATTGGCTGTCCAGCCAGCGAAATTTAAACAGAGATGCGTTCTTGCCCTTCTTCATTTGACGGTACACACATCCAATAATGTAAGCTGTACCAATAGGTCGGTAAGCCTTAGCTTTTATCCATTTCCCTTTATCGGGCGAGAATGTCACCAACTTGCTTGTGTAGACATCTTGCAACATGGTGGGGGGTGCACGTGTTGGCGACGTAGGGACGCCTGATTCAACACCCGCTTGGGGTGTTTCAAGGACAGTATGATCACTTCCGACGTCCACGCTGGCACCATCACTAAGCTCACTGCCAGCCATTTCGTCTGCTGAACCACAAGCAATCACAACATTATCCACATCATCGCCCATCGCTGGCACCAGCGGTTCCTACGTACATTCTGAAGTGGCCGTGCTCGTAAATCGGCGAGCCTTCTGTCTGTCCACGACCTCCTCAAGATCCACGACCCCGCACACCACGGCCTCCGCCCACCACGGTCACCACCACCACCAACACCACCACTATCCACGACTGCATCAGCTTTAATAATACGGTTAACCACTGCAACCCCAATGCAATCAATTCACGAGATGTCCACCTGCCGGGCTTGAAGCTATTACCACCCGCCGAGCTGTACGACCTTCACGTCTTCCTGCCTCGCGTACTCGTGATGCACGACAAGCGACGGCAGTACGACCGGCAGCGCCGCCGGTGTCGACACCGTCGCAAACCTCACGGCCTTCAGCCTGTTTGTCTAGGCCACCATCATAGTCAGATACACCACAGCCAGTAGCTAGTCGAGATCAAGTCTTACCTCCACCTGTACGCGTGCTTGAAGCTTGCCGAACTCCCCCCTTCTTTCGATCTCCTCGCGCGCCATGCCCAGCGACTGCTTCCTGGCTGGCAGCTTCATCAACGCCTACACCAACGTCGCCACTAGTCTCAATACCGTCGATGTCATCCGCTACATTACATCAATCACACAGTTAGTCAGCATAGGACCATGCCCGACGCAAGACACGAGGCGCACCTGCCGCTCTTATGGAACGCCGAGCTGTAGCCATGCCTGCCGGCGTCTGTCTGGTCGACCAGCGCCACTACCATCGAGAACAGCTTCTGCACCAAAACTCTCACACATTTAGCTAAGCTACTAGAAGAGACGATTCCTCGAGCGGCACCTTAACCCTATTGCTGCCGAAAATTTACTTGGATTTTGTATGGTAAATATCCCACAGTAAAATGCAAAACATGCATATATGCTGGGTTTTACTCCGCACCCCGCAGCATATTATATCATATTGCTTGGGTTTGTCAAAACTTATTGCCATTATTGTAGTAGAACCAAGCAATATGCTTGGTTTTCCGCAAACCACATGATTCGCTCAAAACTTTGGCTGAATAAAAAGTGTAAAACCAAGCATATTGCAGGGTTTTAGTGGCAACGGCAGCAATAGGGTTAATTCTCGCCTGTGTTTTGAGCAGCTTAATTTTGTAGCGACTTCAGAAGCGCAGACGTCTTCTATGAACCTTAGGACAGCCAGTTCACCGAGGAGGAAATCTACCCCGTCTTCACCATCGTGTCGCCGTCCAGGCAGGATATACTTGAAGTGCGTATCGAGAGACTTATTTGTCGGGTTCTTTGATGTCCAGCCAGCTTTCGTCAGCACCGCCCACACGTCCTTGAACGCTGGGACGCCTCCAAGACTCGTCGCGCTTGCGTTTCCGCCCAGTCCTCGCGTCTGCCATTTCCAGCCAGATTTCTAAATGAGGACGTAAAAAGCTGGACGGCTGACATGCATCGTCTATTCGTCAAAAAAAATAAAGGGTTACCAAAACAGATATTGCCCCCCCCCTCAAAAATGATGCATTCAGAAGGTCGGGATATCAAATTTTAATGTGCTCGCCAAATTTTGGGTAGAAGGATTTGGCGTCAAAGCTCTTTACAAAGTTTCACTTATCCATAAATAGCGTAAGATATATGCACCGGTTGACTGCAACCCACGGAACTGTACAAAAACCAGCGTCGAGGTTCTGCCTCGTTTCCAGCTAGCTAAGTAATTGCTAAAGATGCATCTTGAGCATTATGTAGCAGTCCTTATATGCCTCCATCTGATCGCGGCCGTCTGTAGGCTAACAAAGGCTGCATTAGCTCCGTAGACTTGTTGTTCCCACTGCTTATTTGATGTTGACACCAAGCGCGCAGGCGAGCATCATCCACTGATCAACGCCACTGCGTCATCATTCAGAAACTGGTCGCTGGGGTAAATATCCTAGTATTTTTCGGCGTAATGTTACCGAGAAGGTACGTTGTACCAGTTGTTTTGTCCAGGCACGATAGTTGTGGTCGCCATCGCCTCAATCGTTCCTAATGTTCGCTTATTAGCCAATCAAATAAAACTGTAAAGGGCAATGTTTTCGCCCTTTTAGGTCGCAGGCTAACTATTCCAACTGCACGTCTCTATCTCCAAATTTCCTTAGTTATCACGTACGATTTGTTATGACATTTAGGAGGGATTCAGTCAATCAGGGGCCGAACGGGAAAGACCTCCTTGCATTCTTAGCTATCGCATTCAGCCGTACGAACTGCCTTTCTGTCTGTGCATTTTGCCATCGGATGGCTTCTACGCAACGCCGCCGCCCAAATGGGCGACCACGAGCCGAGGCCGTAAAGTGAGAATTAACCTCGTGACATCCTTCACAGCGGCGCACAAACTAGAGGTCCTTGGCCCGGTGAAGACATCAAGCGAACAATCAGTAATTTGTATACTGATCTTACTCAGTCTAAATATGACAGCCGCCGTACACTTATTCATTGTTGGCTCCGGACACGGCCCAAACTCGAAAAGCTATGCGGCGAATGTGGCGGTGCCACCAAGAAAAAGCCACGAGCGAAAGGTGGGGGCACGGTACTGCCAAAAGATAAGGAGATTTGTTTGGTACGCTGTATAAATGATTTGAGGGAGGAATGGGTTTGATTGAACGTGGTGGTGGAGAACACGACGAAATTGAACCTGAAAGTACCCCAGTGCACGAGGATGCAAATGACATCGTGAATGAAATCCTTATATCGGAGGATTTAGACATGGAGATAGGAGAATTTACACTGTTTTTATAGTTTGGACGATGATTTTTACGACATGTTCCGAACCGTTGCAGATATTAATCTACAACAATTGATTTTTTAACACTTTGGATAGACAGTACATGCAATTTCTGGTTATGTGGGAGCACTTTTTCTGAATGTCATAGCTAAGGGAATTTGGAAAGGGCAAAACAAATGCCATTTTACCTTGATTTGACTTAATCTTGTAGAGTATAGCCCCGACGAGCTTATAGCTGCTCCTCGCGAAAGGGTTAAAGTGTGTAGAGTCACATCTCTCTAAGTGATACAGCTGTGCACCTCGTTTCCGGCCCCGGTATAATTGTATATCCTGCCAAATCCTATAATAACATCTAAATAAGGCGCAGCCACCGTGCCCATCCCCCTCAGCTAATTTAACCTCGATGGTATTCCCCTCCTGTAGGAGGGATGACACCACGCAGACCTCCGCCCTTCAATCTTCGCGCCAACAGTTCTATACAAAACCTCCGTTTCTATTTTTCCCGCCTAAATCATGGAACATCGCCCATCTTCTTACTCAACGCTGACTCTCGCTAAAAAAAACTCTTATGCTCGAAGTCTGCCTCCGAGCCGTCTCGGACCTTCGCCCAGATCGTGCACTGGGGATCCCAGCAGTTCCAAATTCCTGTCAAGCGCTCCACACTCCAAGGTATCCTGAGCCGCAAGCGAGACTACTACAATCTTCCCGAGCCGCTCTCAACACGGAAACGCCACTGGCCTTCCCCCCAACGTGCACTAGACGACAAACTACTCCACAAGATCGACGAGTACAAGGCCTGGCATGCTCACGCTACAGTTACGGGTGCTACCGTAATTGCCATTGCGGTAAGGGAAGGCATACAGCTCCCCTGCGACGAAGCACCAAGTCGTGGGTGGCTTTATCGCTTTTAGAAGCGGACGGGGTTGTGGTTTTTGCTGCGGCACGGAGAAGGTGGATCGCTGAACAATGTGGTCGTGGAGGAAGAGGCGAAGGAGCTTCGGTCCATTGTGTCCAAGTACAACCCGCGCGACGTGTACAACACGGACGAGACCTCGTTCGTTTACAGACGAGAGCCTAAGGGAGCACTGACGGCAGGGATGCCGAATACGGCATTTTACTTAATCAACGAGGGAACAAGAAAATAAGTTATGGTACTCCAGTACGAATGGAGGTAACATCAATTATTTGCATTGAAAAAAATTGAAAATGAATTATGGCTCTGTTAAAACTGCATATTAAAACGACAGAGCTTGAGAGTAGAATCAGATCGCACTGTCAACAGTGCGGACGTCCCGGTACGTCGTGTTTACACGTAGAAAGAGAATCATCTCTAATGTGTACGGGTTCAAACGATGTCGCTCGTGGCCGAACGTGATCCTAGCAAGGCTGAAAAACCTCTCCACCATATTCGAGGTTGGAGGTACAGAGGTTAGCAGGTGATACGCCTGAACTTGCTGAGCGCGCTTTCGCTTGCGCTCAAGCTGCATGACAAACGACTCATTTTCGGAGTTATTTGTCATGCGCGAGGTATCAGCGCTGCTACCTCGTTCGAACGGCTGTAGGATGTCCTTTTCCGCGCGATTTAGCTCTGCAGTTCCCCCATTGAGCACCTTGACGCATCCAGCCTCAAAGTCCGGCGAGTGAACAATATCAGCTCGAGCGTCTAAATATATATATATATATGTATATATATAAAAATAGTTAGTGCTTGTTAATTGTGAGACAACACAATGACAAAATTAAACGTACCCAGGTAGTGACTGAAGCTTGGCTCGACTTCGACTAGACCGTCGAACCAGACTCGGACATCCAACATCGTGATACCGTCCTTTTGGAGGGCCTTGCTCACGTTTTCAACGCGTGCAAGCTCCACCATTAGTGTCTTCAAGCGCTTCAATGTCCTTGGAGTCGGCAGGAGATCCGCGATCTCGTCGTCATCCTCAGGAAGGAACTCAGCCAGTCGAAAGTAGCGCTCCACCATTCGGTATGCCGAGCCCCACCGTGTGTCTTGGCGAAGAATTGGTCGGAGAGGCGCTTTAAAACTAATGTGCATAACATAAAAAATAATTAAAGGGCAACAAAATAAAAAATAAAAATTACCGTAGCGCTGCGGAGAGGTTCAGCGTCTTCATTTTACGCATGAGAGCTTGTATCTGCGCCAAATCGTCCTCGTAGGTGCTCAAGTACGCCTGCACCGCCAAATTCAGGCGGTGGCTGGCACATCCGATTAGCGGAACACCCATGCTGGTTGCCAATCGCTTGTTCACCTGGCAATTATCTCCAGCAATAAAGAGACAGTTGCTCACTTGCTTACCGTAGTCTCGCTCTAGCATTGTAGCTAAGAATACTTCGTGCGTGCGAGCACCATGGTCATCGTCCAGTTCGTTGATCAGAGGGGCCATGGACAGTAGTGGGTATTTCGCGACTCCGTCCACTTCGTAGCGGGCAAAAACTGCTAGGAAGTGCTCGGAGTCGTGCGGCCATCCGTCGATGACGAGACCAAACTGGTTAGGCATCTCGTTCTTAATCTTGGCATCTACTGCCAGCGTTACCCCTTCCATGGCCCCGCGCAATGTCTCGACAGAAACAGGAGATAGGCTAGTGTAGCTACACACAATTAATTAGTCGTGAAAACGATATAGCAGAAAAGACACAGTATCTTACCATCTCGCCCCAGCGTTCTCACAGAAACGGAGCGGTAGGTTGCTGGATATTATCCAGTCTAGCCACCCGTGTAGGTCCCTTGCACGTTGACGAATCCATGGTTCCAGGGTGCCGCGACCGGTGTCCGCCTCGCGCATCACGTCCACGTAGTCAGGGTGTTGGCTACGTACGTGCTGGATGAGGTTGGTGTACCTACTTCGGGGTGCTTGTCGACGAACGGTACCACACCGGCACCGATAGAGACCCTCAATAGTTTTATCGAATGCATCCGTGACGGCTGAAAAGTAGAAACCAGAGATTCGAGTGTTGGAAAAGGCTTGGGTGGCCATGATGCAGATAGCAAAGTGAGTGTACGTTAGACAGAAGAAGGTGGGCTCTTAATAGCCATCTATCTGCGATTTCCTAAGTTAACAGTAAATTAAGGTATTCATCCACAAGATTAGGTAAATTATTTATGGTCAGCCTTAAGGTCCGAAAATAAATAATTTCAGGGTCGTTATTGTATTGTACGGGCAATCAATGTATTTTTTGGCATCCCTGACTGACGGTGGATAGGACTGAGAAGGGCAAAAAGCAGAGCAAGGAGAGGATTAATGTGTGCGTAGCCACCAATGCAGATGGAACTGACCGACTTCCTCTTCATTTCATTGGCAAATCCATGGTGCCGCGGCCACTGAAGACCCGAGATGTCTTCTCGGAGCTTGGTGTTACGTACATGTGCATAGCGAAGGCATGGATGAACACCTCCAGGTACTGCGAGTGGCTAAAGCAGCTAAACGAGAACGTGCGTGAGCAGCAGCGGCATGTGCTGTTGCTGGTGGATAATGTGTCGTCCCACAACGACGAGCCGGCTAAGCTGTCCAATGTTGTAGTACACAAGCTTCCGCCGAACACTACCGCCGCCCTCCAGCCAATGGACCAGGGCATCATCAAGAGCCTCAAGGACCACTACCGGTCTAAGAAGCAAGAGGCGGAGTTGGACATGTTCTACAGCGGTGTGCCCTACTCACGAATTGATATATACAATGCAGTGAGGTGGTGCTATGAGGGCTGGTGCGATGAATCGCCTAAAACTATCCAAAGCTGTTGGCTCCATACGGATTGTCAAAGATGAGTCTAGATTTTATACTGAATTAGAAAAAATGAAACCCATTTCATTGCGAGTGGTGCCACGTCTCTTGTGTTTGCAAATTTGATATGGTCCACCCCAACTGTACCCAATTGGTTCGGCCGAAACCGACTTTTATATTAAAGAAATGGTAATTTATAGAGAAGCTACATGTAGCAATCTTGGTGAAAAAAGCAACCGCGACGTTTGCGCCTGTGTTTTATGACCTGGGTTCTCACTAAAGTCGTCAGTGACTTTAGCAATGATTGTTCATGCTCTGTATCCCTTTCATACTGATGAGGAAAATACGAAAGCTCAATGTAGCGCCCGAGTTCTATCGATGCTAGAATAGGTGGGTCTGGTAATGTCAGCTTCAGCATGTAAGCGTTTTGACAGCATATCGTTGCGTGTTTTAAATAATATTTATTATGTGCTGCCATACATTGGTTACTGTTAGTCGAAACTGGCTGGCTGTAGTTTTGAGGCTAGATTTTATATCACTGTCTATGAGCAGCCAATAGGTCGGTCATCCGATGTGATTGTGCTGGTCTCGTATTTGTGGAAGAAGTCGACCAGTTCCTTTCCTAAAAAAAAGCTTACTCGGCGGCGTCGTGTAGCTGACATTTTGGCACTACAAAGGTTCCCTAGTTGCTACTTTAAAGAGAAACCACGTGGTGATTCATTTCGTTAAGTTTAGGTAAGTAGTTTAAGATCTATCGCGGCTCAAAAGTATTAATAGTGTATCATTTTATCGTGAGTACAAACTATAAAACGGAGCGACATTCCATATACAGTCACACCTCTCTAACTGAGCCTCTGTAAGTGACCATTGATTCTTTATTTGACTACCAAAGCTCCCAATATGTTGAATGTATGCACTATTTTGAGAACAAAATATATAACAATCGTTAAAATTGGTAGAAATGTTTTTATGGGCGATATATACAGTATGTGCATGGCGGATACTTCGAGCCACGAGGGGCAACCAAATTTGGCGGCAAATGCCGCGGAGACGGCGTCGCATTGCATACATGTACTTCACTTACCCGCCATGCACGCAACCTGTATATCCAGGAAGCCCATGTGTTAAGCAACCCATTTTCATGTTTCGTTGCAAGGCATTGATATTCAGCATCAGTAGGGTCCAAAACCCTTTTAAACCTGTAGTACAGGTGCGATTTCTTGATAGTTAGTGCTTGCAAGTTGGCACATATACTTTACAGAAGCAAGCGGTTCTATCTGTCGATGGGTTTCCATCGTTTCGTTTCGATAAAGTTAGGAGCCCAAACGTAATACTTCACTGCGTCAGTACGACAATAATCAATTATTGTAGTGAGCCAATTCCGTAATTATTGGGTTTTAAGTTTTTTTTTATCCTGACCGCCATCAATGGTCCATGAGTTGATTCTCGATTTATAGTTTGTCCCGCCACTTTTTCGACTTCGCCAGATAGATCGGGTAGTTCTTGTGCTGATAGGCCGTTTCGCCAAGGCCATCTAAGCCCAAGTAGGTGTGTAATTGTTTAGGATTCATCTTGTTAAAAAGGTACTTGATCCAATCCGTAAATCGACGAAAAATTCGTTCTTCATCGCCTTCTCGGTCCTCAACATTGCTAACTCTCATGTGGTCGGTTCTTAGGGATCGCTTGCCAAGGACGTTTTGTTCTCCATCGAGAACTGGGTACATAATATTCGCTGTTGTGTGCCTCGTTTCAGCCGCAGTCATCGTCAAGGCAGGGATGTGTAAAAACACAATGGCCGCTGCTAACAGCATCAGGTAGTCGGTCCGCATCGACAATAGGTGCTCCTAGTGGTTGGTTTTGTTTGGTAGAAGGAAAAATGCGAAGTGCAGAACTCGCATGGGTGAAGAACAGTGTATGATAGTACAGTATACAGCTTCAGAGTTTACGTCTGAGCTAAACACGAGCTGTGGATTACGATATCGTTTAAACGTAATAAAACATCCCAGGATTAGCTTACATCGTGTATTAAAATACCGGAATTTACGGTATTTTTGCAACCGATCAGTTTTTTGCAACCAGTGGTCCGTAAAAAGTCTGCAAAATTAACCTGTTTGGCATCAAAACAGTGTCCCAGTTAAAGCGCACCTTTTCTTACAATATTGTGAGCAAAGTGACGGTTTCAAATGGACAGGAGTATCTTGTGCGAGATTTTACGCCTTCCGTCGATTTTACGGTTTTGACTTCAAGGTACTTTTTACACCGGTTGTAGAAAACCCGTAAATTCCGGTATGTTTGAGAGATTGTTTTCTACACGCAACATAGCTTACGAAAAAAAAATGCAACTCTGTAAAACTATCACCCCAAGTAAAATCGTAAAAAGGTAAAAAGGCATAAATATTCACTTCGTGCTTCGGTATTTCTGCCACGGGGAAGAAGCTTTGGCGTTCGTCGTTTTTTCGGGCGCGTGAAGTGGACCAGTCCACCAGGAGTTGATTGGTAACCACAATTATTGCAAGGGAGCTATCCTCACAGCTCAAAAGAAAGCGTATTGTGACGAAGAGCGGATACTCGAATGGATAAATGAGGTTTGTCGAAATAGATTTTTATTTTCTATTTCTTAATATTTTTTGTATCTGTCCTACTGTATTTAGGTGTAGAAACCAAGTTTTTGTCGTTGGGGCACCAGACGAGCTCAAAAATACTATGATACAGTAGAAGAGGAAGGCGATAATAGTGAAGATTAAAAAATTGACTTATTCTTTGGGGCGGGGTGTCATCCACATGATTTTTGTCGTATTAGATTTTTGGTCGCGGTATTGCATTTTTTTTCGTCGATTCCGGTACATGCAGGACTTTAGTGCAAGAAATTAGCCTTGCTCGTACAGAACAGAAGTCTCCCTCAATAAGCCTTTTGCTTTAAAAGGATTAAATGAAAACTGTTATGCAAAGTGCAATATGGTATCTCCGGTGTTCAACTGTGGAGTGCATTCTGCTTGTCCTCCGCTGCTAGGGGGTATAGAGGTTCACTGAGTCCACTTATAGCAGGGTTACAGTCCACAAACGACCAGATACTCCCCTCAAAACCTGCCTCCGCTGGATCCATAAGTTGTAGAGAATAATCAGAACTTGTTACAGTACTGAAAGAACTGGTTAACTTCGTCGAAATCCTCTTCAAATCGTCACAATAAACTGTGTTTCCTGCATAGATCGCTCGTGGTATGCTTCGAATACTGTCCCGCCCGAGAATTTTATCCATCCACGACCAAAAGAACGACATCCGTGTACCTATTACGTAGATTGACGAGAGTGCTGGTGAGAGTTGGGTCACGTTCTGAGGAAGCTCTCGAATATTTGTATCGCCGATACCCAGGTCTGTCAAACCTTCAATCTCAAAAATCTCAGGCGGAAGTTCGCTGATGGGGTTGCCGGTGAGTGAAAAATAGGATGGCATGACGCGTAATAGAGCTTGGGGAACGACCTGCAGTTGACTGTATTCGATGATGACAATCGATCCTGCTAGCCACTTTAGGTCGAGATCGTCTGGAACTTGACGAAGATTAGTAACACAAAACTCGTAGTCGTACAAGTTGAGCGGTGTGTCAATGGATTGGAAACCTGTCGGCAATTGTCCGTTTGTCATGTTGGTCCGAGCGACCATAAGAGTCAGAAATGCCGGGTGGTTCGTATTCGTAATTGCAGCCGATTCTCTCCAGTCGACGATTGTCGAATTATATATTTTAACGCTGATGAGTTCGTGGAATTCATTGAATGTATCGGGGATCTCGACCGAAGAACAATGTTTGATAACCATCAGAACCACCGTAGATCCGTCAAATTCTCGCCATTTGGAGTCGACTTCTTCCAGTTGACCAGAAATTTGGAGGCGATGGCAATCGAGCGATACCAAGAAACAGCACGGTCGGACAGCTGCCCACGGTCTCACTTGTAGTGTGCGCTGCTGCAATGACGGTTGCACTGATGCATGGATGTGTAGACTAAGAACTCCAACCCCCCACATAAAGAAGACGAGATGTATACCATGCATCGTCACTTGCCACCAACGCGACCACTTCGCTTTCCTTCCATGATGCTTCTTCGGTATCCCTGGGACGGTATTCGGCTTTACGTTTTCAGATTCAGGGATGTCCAGCGATGTGTCTTTGGAGTCTACAACTCGATTTCCATGTCGTGGAATGGGGCACAGTAACTCTTTCATGTTGGTTATTGTCATAAGCAAACCGAGTGAAAAAATCACTCGACTGGCTAGATCGGACCACGATACAGCAAGCACCATCTGGAATTCGTTCAGCGCTTTCGCAGCCCATTCATCGTTGTACCATGGGTATACACCAAAATCTTTAGTCTCAGGGGTATACTGCCCCACGTAATTCAGCACTACGATGAACGTCACGCCCATGCAAGAGAACAGATCAAGCGCGCCATCACTTACAAGGCTCGCAAATCTTTTGCGAGCTTCGTCGCGCCGAAATAGTAACACGTGGATTAGTACTGGAGACCAGCAGTTAAGAACAATACCTGCTACGTAGAATCGGTTGAGTAACATACTCAGGAGTAGGCTACTCATACGGTAGGCTTGGATGGTCTGCAAGGCAGTCTCAATGAACTCGCGGAAGATCAAAATTACGTGAAAGTATTGCCCATTGACACCCAGAATTCCGTATCGGTTTGTGAAATGTGCGGTGAGCTTTGATATCCCTTTGGGTATCCCCGAATTGACACGACCGGTACTTCTTGACTGTACTTGAATAACTTGCATTGGCTCTTTCTCCTTGTACTTGGACAGAATACTTGGATCTCCCCATGGTGTAAACGCAAGTTTCCGTAGCCATACTGAGCTACCGATCATTAATACGATGCACAAGCCATGAACTGAAGCCATGATCAGGTGAGCAGTTGCAATGATGTCGTAGTTATCTGGTGGCATCCCGATATGATAAAAATCGAGGTATGGCCAGATCTGCGTGTCAGTCACCCACCAATAAAAGAGCGCGTACGCTGTATTTTAGCCACAGATAACAAGATGAACTCCGAGAAACATGAACCACCAGAGCGTAAGCGACCACCATGGCACCAACACTACTTCATGGGGAGAAATCCACGGGGCCAGCGCATATACAGCCATGGGCGCTACCTTCCGCTTAGGAGGTTGCTTGTGGTGCCTCAGTTAAAATTAGAAACCGTACTTGTTTTCACTCATCTTGGTCGGTTGGCACAATAAAAAAAACTTGTGCTTCCGATAACCAACCAAAATATTTTCATTCCCGTGTGCTTGGAAATTTGGATTGACTTTATCGTGTAGCTATTAATATTAATAACTGCGAAAGTCATCTATGCGTAAGCTTAGTCCGCTTGGATAAAAACCTATAATATAATTTTTTCTCATTTCTTACTAATCTTTTAGAAACGGTTTTGGTCGGTTGTTGCTTCGCACTTCTGCGAGTAGTCCACGTACCTCTTCCAGCCAGGGTGATGGATGGCCATTTCGTGAAGTCCATCTAAGCCTAAGAACGTGTAGATTCGATCGGGATGTAGCTTGACTTGCCTGAATTCGGGGCGTAGCTGCAATAGCTTGTACCTCACCCAAGACTCGAAGGTTTTGATCAGGCGCTCTTCATTCTTTTCGCTGTCCCCAACCTTGTCGTCTTTCATGTGGCGGATCCTTAGGTGCCGCGTGCTAAAGTCTTTGCTAGGTTTTCCTACAAGAACAGGGACCGAAAGGCTAGGGGTCGTCTGCGTCATGCCGGTAGTAGATGTCGTCAATGCGGAGGCTGGACTGTGTACCAGTATAGCAGTTGCTGCTATCAGCGCCAGGAAGAGTCTCCACATTGGTAGCGGTTGTTGCTGGTGGTCGATACTTGCGAAGTAAGCAGGCAAAAGCGATGGGGGCTCCTATGTAAGGTACTGTAGAGGGAACCGTCAACATAAAGTGGTAAGCAAATTTAGCGTTTACGCTCAATGCTGAGTCAGTTAAACCGTAATTATGGTTAATTAACCGAAAATTTGCCTCGGGCATTCAGCAGATTTAGTTTAAAAAGTTTGTCCTCCTATCAAATTCCTTTGCACTATAAAAATAGAGAAATGGTTGTCACATATTTTCTTTTAAAACATAAACTTCCCGTAATTTTCGGTTAATTGATCGCTATTTTACTTGTCCGAATGGTTAGCGGCTTCGATTACCGGCTTATGAGCTTTCAGGCTATCCCAGTATAAAAGAAAACTTGTAAGCGGGTGACTCGCTTAATGAGTGATCATATTTACGGTGGCTGTACCGGAAGACTCACGTAGAAGCACAATAACCAAATAATACGTTAAGAAACGTCGTCATCAATACTCACAATCAAGCTAACGGCAAACAAAAAATTGGCGACCTTTGTACAAGTTCGTACTTTCGAAGTATTCATTAAGTAATACCACTAGTGAAGTTGGCTCTTGGATCTTAGACTTTAAGTAACTTGACGAAGTGCAGATGAATCGCAAATCCACCCAGTAGATTCTGAAGTTTGTTGCAGATTAACCGGACGACATGAGTCACTGAAATGCCAGTCCCAGATCGGTAACGCTAACTTCCATCCGTCTACTTGTTGTAGGTACTTAGAAAGTAGTCATTGCGTCAATTCCAAGTACGGGTGTTCCAGCAGGATTGCCTGAGAATCAAAGCCTTCAGATCTGTATTCATTTAAAAACAACACCATCTCAAAATTGCCGTTTCTAATAGCTTGTGTCCTTCCCTACGGTTGCAATAGAGCCACTTTACGATAGAAACGTGTCCAGTTCTTGCAGCAGCATCCATAGCTTGAGTGGTGCATCCTTCAGTTCAATTAGTGTGTAGCCATTTCCCAGTTTCTAAATGGCCACTTTCTGCTGCCCCGTTCATTGCTTGAACAGTACAACCTTCCGTTCATTTGTGCTGTAGCCATTTTACTATCTCCAAATGTCCAAAACGAGCATCATCATCCATCGCAGCAGCAGAGCCCTCACATTGATGTTCGTGTAGCCATTTGACAGCTTCCAAGTGGCCCATCTGAGCTTTACGAAAGATGATAACTCATCGATAGTGTAGTTCTCATTTATCCACTTCATAACGTCCACACAGCCGCTTCTAATTTCTCGATTCATTGTCGGAGCATCGCATTTATCACTGCAGTTGTCACGTAGTCATTCGAGAATTTTCAGATGTCGCTCATAATTTCTATTTCCCAGTCTGGACAGTTCTTCTCTTTGAACCACTTGACCAGCGGTAAATGTCCTTTTCTCGCTGCGTTTCTCGCAGCCTCACTATTCAGCGGCAAGCCTACTTCAACATGTAGCCATTCTACATGTAGATCATCCAAATGCCATATTTGGACACCCAATTTCAAGAGAATAAGCAAATTTTAAGAACTCCAGAAATCCACATCGAGCAGCACCTTTCCAATCGATCGTCGGGTCGTCCATCTCGCAATTTTCGAATATCCATCGAGCTGCGTCATACTTCGCTTCCAGGTGAGCACTCCAAAGTGCAACTTCTGCTTCGACGCCATACTCTACAGACAACCATGAGATGATAGCTACATTTCCTGTTTTTTTCCTGCTGCTTGCATGCTTTCACGTCGAGGTGGGGCATTCCTCTTTAGCCACTCGATAGTTTCATAATTGTGGTTAGCTAGTGCTTTATACATCTCAATTCCTCCCCAACACGCTCGCTCATAGTGTTGTAGCATTAGCTACAGAGTGTTTATGTTGTTGGGGTTGTGCCCACCAACACCAACACTCCAGCGGCAACACAACGGTGGAGCAGCGGACAATTTCTTCCGGAGACCAGGCATGAGGAAACAGAGTGAGTAGGGTTAACGACCAAAAGCTCAATACATAAGCACTTTTACATTTTCATTGGAGGCGACACAACAAAGAATTCTTTAGCTGGGACAGTCGCGCCCAGTATGGAAGACGACGAAGCGATGGTGCCAGGCTCCACCGGCGAGATGCCTATCGCCGTCTACCCTCCGCTGCCTCCTTACACAGAGCACGACCTACGACTGACGCAGGAGACGACTACAAGGACGGCGGTAATTCAGGGAAGTGAGACGAGACGTCAAGTAGAAGCCCTGGCACAACACTCAGCGGCGGCATATCAGCAGACTGCTGACCAGATCGGCCAGGTGCAGCGCCAGCAAGACCGACTTGCGGCGCAGACCTCAGAGTACTTAAAAGCGCAGCACGACCGACAGTCGTCGCTACTGGTGCAGCAGCAGGAGATGCGTCGTCGAATGGACGGGCATCGCCAGTATTTATAGGAACAGTACAAGGTACTACGAGCGGCAGAAGAAGCAGTTGGTCTTCAAGGCCAGAAACTGGAGAGCTTAGCCGAGGCCGTGCAGCCTCATTTGCAGGCTCGGTGGGGTGCGTTTGCGCAGGGAGCAGCACCTCCAGCGGAAGCTCGACCTCAAGAGCAGGCTGCTGTCACTGTGGCAGCAGGAACGAACTTGCCCGTACCGCCAATTTATCGAGGAAGCTCCAAGAAGGAAAAAAGGGACTTCATGGACAGCTATGCAATCTACACTCCGCGTATCCAAGCGCTGAATCAAGGAACTCAGGCTAAGCTTTTTGTGATGCCTCTTAGCGCTTGTATCGAGCAAGGGACATTGGTTCGCATCTGTGGTTTCGAGCTGTTTAAAGAGGAAAGTGATGTCACGGAGACTGAGTGGAAAGATTACTTTTTGACGGCAAGAATACCAGAAAATACAGCGTACAAGACACTTGAAAAGGAAGTCAAACGTCTTTGTATGGACATTGAGTTACAGGATGCAGAGTCCAGACTTTCTCGTTTAATGGCGGAATTTTACGAGATTATTGACCATCTCAACATGGAAGACATTGTTCACACTGAGCCAAAGAAGGTTGTTGGGTATCTTGTGGACGCACTAAGACCACCGGCATTTAGAGCAGCAGTGAAGGACCAGTTGAGTCGGCAATGTCACAAAGCAACTAAGTCAAACTTGTCAACGTTTCTGAAGTGGCTAAGAGGTGAGTTGGAGGGATTTATGCGATTTGAGGTACATATTGCTTCACAGAATCAGCAAAAGCCTTTCGCGAAGCCTGCTCAGACGCACAGTCAAGGTAAACGGAACTTTGGACGTGGTCAGAAACCGAGCAAAGTGCAGACTGCTGATGACCGATTACAAAAGAAAGAAGGTCACAACTCTAAGCAGAAATATACTGGCAGTAGACAGCCGAAGAAGTGTTTCAAATGTGGTGACCAAACCCATGGGGTGTTTCAGTGCCCAAATATTTCAAGTCCGATGGAGGCTAAGGAGATCTACGAGACTACTACTGGGAAAAAGGTTATGAAACCTGTGCTGGCGGTGGCTCCTGAGAGATCTCCTGTTGCATCTTCCACAACTACAATTCCGTGTACCGTCATGGACATTTTGAAGACTGCGATCACGCCTGACAGTGCAGCTGAGGTCTCCGTGGTTACGACAAAGCTGTTAAGAAGTTTAGTAACGAAAGGAGCGTGGTTAAATCAGCAAGAAGTTGCAGGAAATGCTGCTGTCACCGGAGTTGGAGATAAACCCGTCACAGTAAAGAGTAAAGTGAAGCTGGATCTCCGGTTTTCGACACCAGGAGGAGCATTGGTGCTCCGAAATGTGATTTGCTGGGTGACAGAGTGCAGTTTACCTTCTGGTGTCGGCGATTTACTACTCTCAAAGTGGATTATGGAGAGACTTGGCTACGATCCTAAGAAACTACTGGCTGATGCTCAACAAGTAAGTGCGGAATGGGATATGAGTGACGTAGATGATACCGGGGTGAGCGGTGTAGCGAGCGTTCTCGCTTACGCTGGGAACATGGAGACTCCCTCAACTGCTGAGGAAGAACGTGCATTGAGAGAAGATGAAGATCGCACCTGTTTCCCGGAGTTTACTAGTGACAATGAAGGCGAGGAAGATGAAGTCAAGAAAATACTTCTTGAAGCCATAGACGAAGTTCGTCGTGTAGGGGCTACAGCCGAATTTGTGGTGGAATTGGAAAAGATTCTGATGCAATTCATTGATGTTTTTCGTATATGGATTGGTCGTGATCCACCGGTGGATATGCCACCCATGAAGGTGACACTGAAGCCTGGTGCCGTGCCAGCAAAGTGCAAGGCACGCCGATACTCTCCGGTACAACGAAAATTCCTAAAGAGTCACATTGCAGCGCTGATTGCAGCCGGATTGTGCTACCGGAACCCGAAGAGCAAGTGGTGCTCACCACTCCATGTCGTTAAGAAGCCCGAAGCTGGTAGTCATCGCATGACGGTTGACGTTCGGGGCCCAAATGCTTGTGTAGAGCAAATCGTTTGGCCAATGCCGATATTGGAGGCGGCATTCGAGCAACTTCGGGGCTCATCAAGATACTTTTCGTTGGATTTCTTTAAGGGTTTCTGGCAATTTGCTATGGCTGAGCGGTGCCAAGAGATATACTCTATCCTGACGGACGAGGGAGTGATTACACCGACCAGAGTGTTGATGGGCGGAACGAACAGTGCTGCTTACGTAGAATCAACAGTGCAGCAAATGTTTGCTGACGTGTTCAACGATGGTTTGATGATTTGGATTGACGACTTACTTGGATACAGTGACGGTGATGAAGGACTTCTTGTATTGCTGAAGAAGGTTTTAGGCATTTGTTTCGACAAAGGACTTAAACTGAATCCAAAGAAGTGCAAGTTTTATCAGCGTGAGGCACTGTGGTGTGGACGTGTCGTGTCCGGTGATGGTGTTCGACACGATCCAGCTCGAATTAACGCTCTCACAAACCTTCCTGCTCCTACTACGGGACAGGAACTGCAACAGTTCGTGTGTGCATTGAACTGGATGAGGTCATCCTTACCAGCTTTCAAAAAATTGATCGCACCGTTGACGAAGTGCATGGAAAAAGTGTACGAACGGGCTGGTGGGCGCAAGAAATGTCAAGTGCGAGGCGTCCAGCTTTCGGATGTGGGGTGGGGCGACATTGAGACAGAATGTCTGAGTCGTTGCAAGGTAGGTTTGCAAAACTCGGTGCAATTAGCACACCCAGATCCCGACAAGCGTCTGTCCGTGTACACGGATGCTAGTGACGAGCACTGGGGTGCTATGATAACACAAATTTCGCGCGATCAAGCAGTCAGGCCGTTGAGTGAGCAAGATCACCAGCCTCTCATGATGTTGAGTGGCTCATTTTCAGGAGCTGCAAAACGGTGGGCTATCGTAGAGAAGGAGGCATATGCCATTGTGGAAACGTGCAGACGTGCGGATTACATGCTTCACCGCCACGATGGCTTTGCATTATTCACCGATCACCGAAATTTACGTTATATCTTCGATCCACATAGTGTATCGCCTTCGGTGCCCAAGTATACAGCGGACAAGTTGCAGACCTTCTATCGAGGTGGGGCTGCACACTTAAGACTATCTGTGCTATTCGACAGGTGGCACTGCCAATGTCTCCGCAACTTGATGAAACGTTTGAGTGGCCGACTTCGTCAGCGATTATTGCGGCACAGAAAGAATCGACACCACCATCGGGCTATAGCAAATCAAAGGAGGATTCTCTTTGGAGAGACAAGAAGGGTAGGATCTGGATCCCTAATGAGGCGACGGACCTACAAGTTCGGGTGTGTGTGGTGGGTCATTTCGGCATTGCGGGAGATAGAGGCAGTGGGGTGACTTTGAAGCAAATTAGTGACCGGTTTGTTTGGAATAATATGAATCAAGACGTGGAGTACTTTGTCCAGCGTTGTTTGCACTGCGCCAGCACTCTCGGAGGGCCACCTCAGCAACGTGTGCTGGGTGAGGCAATGCATGCCGAACGTCCAAACGAACTATTACACTGGGACTTTTTGTACATGGGGGAAAGTGACACGGAGCAGACGTACGTGCTAGTCATTAAGGACGATGCCTCCAAGTTTGTGTGGCTTGTGCCGTGCAAGGCGGTCGATGCGGACACCACTTTAAATGCTTTGCTCGACTGGTTTGCTTGCTTTGGGGTGTGTCGGACCTGGGTAAGTGACCAGGGGACCCACTTTAAGAACAAAACCATTGAGGCGCTTCAACACGCGCTCGGAGCGCACCATCATTTTACCACCGCCCGCTGTCCGTGGGCGAACGGTACCGTGGAGGTGGTAATGAGAGAAATATTCCGCTGTTGCCGAGCACTTCTATCGGAATGGAGATTGCAACCGAATGAATGGCCGCGAGTGATCAAGATTGTGCAAATGGTCTTGAACAACTCGCCATCACCAGCTCCTGGAGGCGTGGCGCCTGTTACTGCAATGACCGGTTTGAAGGCAATGGGGCCGAGCGATCACATTGCTGTTCCGGGACCAGTTAAGATGGCTACACTAGACACGATACAGAATGTGCAACGAGAGAATGTCGCCAAACTACAACAAGCTCTAGAACGTATGCACAAAAGTAACAAACAGACAAATGCTGCCACCAGAGCTGCTGGAAGGAAGGGTCACGACAAAAAACAAGGCACTACCATGGCCCAATTTGATGTCGGGGATTTTGTTCTTTATGCGGATGTCTGGCAAAATACACGCAGCAAGTTGCGTGTGAAGTGGTGCGGCCCAGCACGGGTGGTGGACACAGTGTCCAATTGGATCTTCAAGATCCAGAACTTGATCACGGGGCAATGTAAAGAGGCCCATGCGAGTCGTCTAAAGTTCTATGCGGATTCCTCTCTCGATGTGTCGGGGGATCTGTTGCTGCATATTGCTCATAACAGCGAGGGGCATGTGGTCGATACTTTACTAGAGGCCCGCTACAACCAGCAAGAAAAACGCCACAAGATTAAAGTTCATTGGCGCGGCCTCGATGCTGTGGAAGACTCCTGGGAGCCAGCAGATGTGCTGTTACAAGACGTTCCTGCGACCGTGAAGACGTTCATTAAAGGGCATGGAAAGCAGCCAGCGGTGCGAGAGCTTCGAAAGGCGTTTCGCATTGCCTAGCAAGGCTACCAGGAGTCTCGGAAAGCGACTCAACGGCAAGTCGCGTGCATATGGACTGAATTTCCGGAGAGGGAAGTGTTGTAGCGTTAGCTACAGAGTGTTTATGTTGTTGGGGTTGTGCCCACCAACACCAACACTCCAGCGGCAACACAACGGTGGAGCAGCGGACAATTTCTTCCGGAGACCAGGCATGAGGAAACAGAGTGAGTAGGGTTAACGACCAAAAGCTCAATACATAAGCACTTTTACATTTTCATTGGAAGCGACACAACACATAGCAATTGTCAAATAACCATTGCAAAATTTCGAAGTGCCCTCCGGCTGCAGCTCCGTTCACTGCTTCAGTCAAAAATTCGTGAGGTGGAAAACTCTCCACTGGCCACTTGACAGCGTCAAGATCTCCTCGCTCAGCTGCGAACCACGTGCTTCGATTAAATAAGCAGCGACGGTAGAATGGGTCCATTGAACGACTTGGGAAACGTACTGCATCAAGTGCAGACTACGAGATTTCGAAAAGGTCTCGACGAAGTTCCACGACGGAGAAAAAAGTCGAGAAACTCATCAATGCATTGCGTCACGTGTGGCAACTCACGACAATGAGTTGGCGAGAAATTATTTGCCTAAGATCTGGGCACCATCGATTCATATTTCACTGTTATCTTTGGAATTAAAGGGACAATCATAAATTTTAACTTTAGATTTAATTTTTAATATTCTGGCAGATTTTCCGAAATTCATCTTTTAATTACGTGAAAAATGCTGCGAGCGAAGGTGCTGCCGGAGGTTCTGGGTCAGATCGTGGGCGACGGCATCACCGCCTGCATGTATGTATCACATATTTATAGCCGCCTTTGTCTTGCAATCGTAACACTGCAAGTTGCAGCTCTTAGCTCTCTCTCTGTCAATAATTATATGCTCTTAAACGCATCTATTCCCCACAACTCAATGGCTCCGTGCTCTCTATGTTTACTCCAGGCTGGTGACGCTGGAGGGTGCGCTCGTGGGCTCCGTGGGTGACGGAGAGGCTGTGGATCATAAGGTGGTGGGAGCCATCGCCTCCCATACCTGGGGCGAGTATCTACATGCTGGCAAAGAGGCCAATCCTGCTGGAGATCTGCGCACCATGCTCGTCGAGCTCGAGGCAAGTGTTATACGCAACATTCTACCGGTTCTTACCGTCGCTACACGTGACTGACAACCACAATGCTCGTACTTGAACCAGCGTGGACGTCTGGCGATGACAGTGGCGGGCAAAAGCTTCCTGCTATGTGCATACTCAAGCACCGAAACACCGGCTGGACTGCTCAAGGCTAAGGTAACCATGCCGCTATGTGCCGTTAATGAGGCTAGACTAAATGTAGTATTATCTAAAAAGGTGGAGACGCTGGGAGCGTATTTGACAGCGTCGCTGGACCAGATTGAAATGTAGTCCGAGAACGTCAGATCAATAACTCTACCTCTTATTGTCTTGCATTTATCTTTCTAAAACGGTGTAACCAGACAGCAAAACTACTTGTTGCGTTCTACAGACGAAAGTCGTCTAGTGTCTTGCCTCCAAGTTGTTCAAGACGCTTCTCAAGCCACAGTTGAGTAGCAGGGGTCAGACCTCCGTCCATAGTCTCCAAGATCTGCAGCAGTCGACGGAACTCGGGGTAGTTGCTAGCGTCTAGAAGCTGTGCCAGTACAGGCACGACGGTCTTTCCAACAGGTTCCACGCCGTACAAATTGTACCAGTCCTGCAAGAAGCCGATGAGGTCTTCGATCGTCACAGGAGCATCCGAACCAAGCAGCAAACTCCGCGCAGCCGCTGCACTCTCCGCACTACGTTTCTCATCGTCGCCATCCAGTTTCAAAGCGTCACGCAGTCCAAGCTCCTGCTCGATAGCTTCCCGGTCCGACACATTCAGCATAGCCGACAGCTCGTAGTCCAGCGCTTCCTCACGTGACGTCGACTCGTCTTCCTCGCTCTCTTCCGCTTCCTCTTCACCATCTTCCTCCGTATTAACCATAGTAAACGTCTCTCCATTCGGCGAAGCATGACGTTGGTACAGGAGTCCAAGCGCAATACGATGGATCGCTTCTTGCGACGGCTTCATGCCTGCATTGTGCATTTCTTGCAGCAAAGAGTGGGCGCCACGTACATCCAGACTCGTGACACGTTGGAAGATGAGCTGGTCGTACTCACGCGGAGCCAGTTTTGTCGTGCCTAGCAGCCGCTGTTGCTGACGTACAAGAGCGTCCGTCTCTTCTTCGCGCCAGAACCGGACAGCAGCACACACGGCGTGCTCGAAGAACTTGGTCAGCTTCTCTCTCGTCTCGGGGTCTTGCATGTCCAGGCCACCGGATTGTACCGTTCCAGACACTGCGTTGGCCTGTGTGAAGACACGTTGCATCATGTGCAGACTCGCGTGCTTCTGTCGTTGCGTGAGACGCCTATCCAAGCGTCGAGCTGCCTTCATGTACTGCTCCATGAGTTTTACACTCACATCCAAGTCGCTTTCCACGTCAAAGCCCGCGTCCAGCAGCTTATCCAGCACGTACTCCACTGTCTTGTCCCCACGCTTCAAGTATTCTTTGATCAGCAGCTGGTTGGCCTTAAGAACACGCGCGTTATCCAGACGACGCTCGACTGTCGTGGCTCTTCTGGACTCCTGTCCAATGATCTGGTTCGCGTGGTTCTGTTGACTTAGCAGCTCACGCAGCTCATTTTCGTCCAATGCCGCATCTTCCGCGTCTTTTTTGCTATTGATCTCGTCGAAAGTCTTCTGCGCTTTAGTCAACGTACGCATGATACGGTCGTACATTAGACGCATCTCCACCACACGCGGAGATGTCGCTACGTCTCGACTCTCGGCACGAGCCAAGGCGGACTCACGTGAGAGCATCAGAACGTCCATAAGCGACCATGGGAAGATCTCCAGAGCCGCTAAAAAAGGCTGCTTGGAGAGCACGGGCTTCTCTTCCGTACTTAACGGAGCATACTCGATATATTCGTCCAGGATCCTCTTCACAGGGGCGATGAGACCACAAGCTGCCGCAGCCTTGGTACGCATTGTGTATACCTCATCGTATTGAGTGGATGTAGCGTAGTTGAACTTGGGGAAGGCACTGGAGAGCTGCTTGTCCACGAACATAAACACCTTGCGTAGTTGGTCCACGTCTCTCTTGTATACACTCGCGGACAGTGAATTGAAGCGTTCCGTGCTTGAGTATACGATGGCTTTCATCGCGTTAACCCACAGAGTGCGTACGTGGTCGCTGGAGGCAGCAGAAGCTGCAGACGTGAGCTCTTCCACTAGTTTCGAGTCCAGTAATTGGCTCAATGTAGCAGGGATCTCGTTCCAACGTGCACCTAATAGTAGCGCCTCGTAAGTCTCCACATCCACTACAATGTCGCGTGTCACCATGAGCTGCAGCATACGGGAAAACTTGACGCCGTTGTCGGCGTATACTCGAAGAGCCTCGTTGTAAGGCACTGTAGATCTCTTAAGCTTCAGTTCCTTGGCATTCGAAGCGCCGAGTGAGCGTTCGTACTCGTCCAATTGCGCTTCGATGCCGCCAATAAGACGTTCGTGGAAGAGCGCGAACTCCTTGTCCGTCTTGAGCTGGAGGGGGCGTTCCTCGCGCTCCACGACGCTCATGATCTCGCGCTGCCACATGTCTTCGCTCACGTCCTTTAGTATCTCGCGTAGATCTTGTAGCGAAGTGTGCTTGGAGCTGCCAATGAGCTCCAGCGCCACGTTGCGGATGAGATATTGACGTATGCGCTCTGTGGGACGGACGCCGAGTTGCTGCATCTGCTGCGTGAGCTGCGCAGCCAGCTCAAACTGGCGCTGCTTGGAGGCAATAGCTACGCCGCTCTCATACGCGCGCGCCACCTCTTCGTATAGTTGTGGTGACGCATACTGACGCTGTAGTGTCTGCATGTCATGCAGCCACAGCGGCAGCGCCTCGTCCGGAGACACGTATGCCTCGTTATCGTCGTATAGAGCGTTGCATCGCGCCTTTAGTATTGTCACAACGCTCTCGCGCTGTTCGTCAGTCAGTTGCGGGGTTGGATGCTCGACGACGGAGGTGAAGGACCGTGTGGCAAGATGGAGAGGAACACTGCGACGCGAGTTTTGCAATGATGACGACTGTGTTGACCGCAAAAGAACAGCACGAGCTGTTGCAGATGAAGACGAACGTGTTGCACGCCAGCGCGGTAGCACAGTGGCCGCTGAAGCGCGACGCAGACGCAGCGCGCGATGCATATCCCTTCCCAGCCAGACGATGGGGGAGCTAGTGTACCCCCAAAAGTATACCCTGGTTACTCTTTGCAAGTGACTTGATCTTTGTAAGCTTCGATTTGAATTTCAACTGCTGTTTTAGCCTGAAAAAGTTGATACTTGCCTCTCTTTAACTAAATACTGGTCTTACTTTTGTAATTTTCTATCTAGACCTCTATCTGTCTAAATTGCTTCTTTCCTTTTTATAATTACGTGCTCCCATTATCGTGTCTACTTGTGAACGAACCGAAATTACTCAAGGCAACCAAGCTAATGGCACTCACTCGGTCGCGGGCGTCGACGACGCCGTTGGCGCATCCTGCACCTCCAGCGCCCCCTATGAGCTCCGTGTCCATCCCCATCCGCTTCCAGTGCCCTCTGTGTCTGGACGTGCTGCGTCGTCCCATTCAATTGCCCTGTTGCCAACGTTACCTCTGGTAAGGGCAACCGTCTCCCTGATTGGAATGTCGTCTCTCTCTAACTTATTATATCTTCGCAGTATGGAGTGCTTCGAGCGTGGCTTGGAGCTCACAAGCGTCAACTGTGGCTTCTGTCGCCGTCGCGTCGTCGGGTTCGCGCGTACCAAGCAATACAAGGTGGACGAAGCTATGTGGACAGCCATTAAGACTCAGTGTCCGTTTCTAGGCGACATCGCAGACGACAGAGAGCCGCTGGTCGAGTTCTTCGATGAGAACGCTCCTCCATTGCATAATAGCGGCGAGGATCGCCCTACTACTGCAAGCGACGAAAGCTCCGGAGAGTTCAAAGCCTTCTACGAACAACAACTTCGCGAGCATCAATCCCAGGTCCACGAGGCGGAGCAACGCGCACTGGAGCAAACGATCGAGTTCCTGGAGAACGATATGGAGTTTTCTGCATCCCTGGCTGCGTCTCCAGCGTCCTCCACGTCCTCGTCGTCATCGGATCCTTCACTTCCCAGAGCTAAGAAGATGAAGGTAACAACTCCACCGATGACGACCAGAAGTTCAAGTCACCGACCTGTCACACGCTCATTGAGCTCAGTGGACGACAAACAGCCCAAACTGGACAACTTTTTCGGGTCCTCAAGGGCTTCTTCGAGTCATTCAGGACACAACTTACGTCATGCGCATTCTACGAACGCCGGGCTCTCGTCTCCCCGTGCTACGACGCACTTGAAGGTCGATGAGCCACACAGAAAGTATTTCCTGCGCAGCGCATCGCACAGCCCGACTCCGACCAAGCAGAGACGACAAGTAGGTAAAGGACGCAAGCCACTTCTCCAGCTCACTCTGGACACGACGATCTCTCCGATTGCATCACACACCCGTAGTCGAGACCTCATGCGTGCAAGCTCAGCTGACTCCGAGGAGTCTACCAAGATGCTGACACGTCAAGGACGACGGAGGAGCTCCTGGAAGTGTGCCCAGTGTACCTACACGAACACGTGCTTTGACAGTCGATGCAGTATGTGCCGTAGTCTACCTCCTACTGAAGCGCACATTTCCCTCAGCTCACACTAATTTAACAAAAAGATGGTGTTGTTATTCCTGCAATGATACCAGTAACTTTTACTGCATCTTCGTCTTTACTCGTTGCGGCTTCCTTGAAGTACAGCACCACAATACAAGGCGGGCACAAGCAACAGTAATACGAAGCCAGCAACTTTAGGCGTAGACATGTCGATAATAGATTGTACATGGCGTTGGAAGGCTTCGTCGTAGGGTTCCGTTACCGTTTGATCCCATTTGAAGTTGCCATCGCCGGAGAACTCGAGGATTCTATCATATCATAATTATTAGTACAGCGTATCATATTCATGTGAGTGAGCTTACCCATAATTCCTTCCCAGAAACACGCGATCGTACTCGATATGCCATGGTGAGCTGCGTGGTAGAAGTGACGATAGCAAGGGGATATACCGCGCCCAGGAGCTTACTATCTCGAATACTGGCGTAAGCTGTGTGATCAAATAGTAGTACGGGATCAATTTAGCGTCTTGAATCGACGTCGAGCCGTTCGTGACTCCACTTGTGATCAGCTGATCCAAGCAGGTAGAGTTAGTTCCCTCTGTCCCGCACACTCGTGAGTGAGCCAACATGTGCAGGTCGCCACCGACGAGTAGGCGTATCAGAGGTGACGCCGTCAGTTGGTTATACGTCTGGAATATCTGATAAAGGTCCTCTAGTCCAGATCGCTGCGCTGCCATGCCTGGGTACGTCTCATGCTCAACGATGTGAGCTATCGCCGCCGAGAACGCTGACTGGAAGAAAAGTGGCATGCTGGAAAACACAACTGCGGTGTTGTCGTTATCACTCCAGGATTGCAGTTTTCCATCTAGAAATCGTCTCTGTTCATCGCTAACTAACTTTGGTTGATCGTCTTCCAGGTCGAAGAAGCTGCGCTCAAAGCGCACGTCAAGGAACAGCAGTTTAAGTTGCTGCAGCTCCACCGCAAAGTACACTGGATATGTACGAATAATATCACCAAGTGCACCTTCAAGGAAGTCTACAGTGTCCCAAGGAATGTCGCGGTACAGTTGGTATTGGAATTCATAATACGCTTGCAGTCCAGCTCGACAATGCAACTGGAGCGCCACAAGCCGCTCACGTTCATTTTCACTAAACGTTGGGCTCTTCAGGTCTTGAAAAGCCTTCTGAATGAGCTCTACGTTGAAGTTATTGATGATCTCGTGGTCGTCAGGAAGCATCCAATGCGCTCCGACACGCAGCATACGCTGCGCTGCTTTCCTTCCGAACGTGTTCGTGTAAATAAATCGGAACTCCTCTAGGAGAGCGTCATATCTCGCACGACGTTTCTTCCTGTCTGCCATGTCCTTCAGTGAGAATGGTACTATCTCAATACTGAGCTCTCCAGCATCTGCATATATCTGATCGCCAATGTGAGCCGTTCCAAAGTGCACCGACGACGATCCCAAGGCGTCATCGTGCGCTTCAATGTCACTCGCGATACGTTCCATCAACACGTCGTCGTGGTCGTCCACAAAGCGATCGCAGGAGACAACGACCATTCGGTCCGTCCAAATGTCTCCGTCGCTCTGTGCTCGTGCTGTGTGGAACATGATCGTCGCAACCTGTTTCAGCTCGTCCAATGATAATTGCACCACATATCTGCGTCCCGGCTCCAGATCTTGTAACACAACCACTCGTGGGCGTGTTTCGGTCTCTATTGCAAGTAAATTAAGCGTCTTAATCGCTGCAGAGCCAGCTAGATCGCTCTGTGTCGTCGCCATGGTATCGTAGATATGGACGCTGAGTTTCGTGGCTGACAAAGGCACTTGGTCGTACAGGATACGCGCTGACGAGGAGGTCACATCCCCTACGATCAACAGTAGTGAATCATTGACGTCTCTAGTGATGGATTGAGTGGCTATGGCCGCTATAGCTGCGTGGAGCCAAGCGCACAGCAGCAACACCACCGCGCTCCGCGTCATTCTGATGCAGTCAATGTCAGTGACTCGTATACCGACTGTATACCTGTATAGCCAATAGGTCTTCTATTCGAGTCAAGCATGGTACACAGAATCAAGATCCTTTATTAGTGTCCGACACACGAAATTGATGGGAAGGTCAACCTGACACTTGCTTGCACATGACATGACGACAACACGCATTCGCTTATGCTGCTGCTGACTGGGAGTCTGCCTGCTCGCTAAGCTTCTCTTTTTACACAATATAATCGCGTCTCATAGATATATCTGCCTCCACGTGGATAATGGGGCCTGTTCACTCACTGGGTTGCAGTCAAATCACCTGTAGTTGCCGCTGTTGCTGCTGTTGCCGTAGCTGTATCGCGTTGATGATGAGCGCCCTGCGCTCCGAGAGCGATCCTGAGGCAGTGAACTCGAATGATAGAAACCTCTTCGACTCCCTGAGCTGCTGCTGGGTCCGTTGTTGTAGAAGCTTGAGGGACGGTGACCGCTCTGAAATTGCGGCTTCATGTCCATCATGCTCTGACTATGACGCCACGACGGCCGGTTGGATGGATACTTGGCGAAGGACTGTTGGTTCGCCGCTGCGGCAGCGGCACTGACAGGTGGGTCGGCGACAGGGCTGCCTCCTTTGCGCGGATCGCCCACATCCCAGTTCGATCTGCGATTCCTCCTCCGCTCAGCTCGCCGCTTGGCTTCCTCAGACATGGGCAGCTGTTCCGTGATCTCCAAGCTGCGTTTTCTCCCTCTGTCTTGATAGCGCTCTGATGTATCCCTCCGAGAACTATCCTCTCCTTTGCCCACACTGCTACTACTACTGCTCTTCCTCTCCAATCTGGGGGCTGAGTCCCTTCTCGAAAGTTCCTTTTTCTCAGTCACGGGCTTGTCCTGTTCAGAGGCCGCGGGGGAGAACTTGGCTGCTGCCGCCGCAGCGGCTGCTGTGTTGTTGTTCGGAGTATCGCTGTCCTTGACCTTGGCCGACGGACTAATCGATGCTGTAGTGGTGGGGCTGTTCCGCTCCAGCGGAGGGGACAAGTGCGACGACTCATTGTTCAACGGCGTCTTCACACGTAGCTCCGACGAGACGGTCGCACTGGCTGCTTTCGGCGTGATTAGCGCCTTGGGAGTCGTAAGATTTACAGGCTCTGTAATCTGTTGCTGTGTGCTCAGTTCCTGCGGTTTTTTCTCTGTCACAGTACTAGGAGCCGGAGCGGGAGGTTCTTCCTCCTTCTTTTGCTTCGGGGACGGCGCTGCTGTCGGCTCAGCCTCCGACTTTTCTGGGATCTCCGGTACCTTCACCATCGGTTCATCAATAACGAGCGGCGCAGGAGGCGCAGCAGGAGTCACTTTGACCTCTGACACGGGCGACGTGGCAACCGCAGACGTCTCATTCTCGACTTCGGCATCCGGTTCATCAGACGAGCTACTGGCGTCTTTTTCCTTTAGTGTACCCAACTGGGCGTTCCAGAGCTGGATCCAGCGCTTCTTGGGCGTCAGTTTACGCTCAAACGGAGTCCTGGCTCCCCCTCCGACGGCCGTCACCGTAAGCTTCTTGCCAGGCTTGGTCTTAAAGCCGACGATCTTTCCTTTCTTACTCTTTCTGCCGCGACCGCCCTGTCTGAGCAAGTCATTCGCGTCCTGTGTCCGGTTTGAGTCGTCCCCAGATGCGCGCGCCTCCTGTTCCATGCGCTCGATACTAGCGATGATCTGCGCCATCTTGCGCTCCTCGCGGCTCATTCTGCTCCTGTGTTCCGTGTGATATGTGTCTGTATGGCCTGTTGTCTCTCTGTCCCTTTGTCGACCCGCTGCGTCGGTCAGTCCGCTTCCTGTCTGCTCCGGCGTCTCTGTATGCGCGCCTTCTTCCGACTGGGAGGGCCCCAACAAAGAAGAGCAGGTGCCAAAGCCCAAGAGCGGCACACTCTCCCTGCATAGGGAGATAAAACCTCAAAGGCGTGACAGTAAAACCTCGTGCCTTACAAATTCCAAGTGAAAAAATACGAGTCGAGACAAGACCTAACCGCGAAGTGGGATCTTTTCGCGTGCGCCACATCAATCAAGAAACAGACGAAAGCAACCCACGACCATCACTCTCCCAACTTCAACAGCAAGTTTTTATTGCACGGATGAACACTCAATTTTCTATTCGTAATGAGCTTACAGAGTCACACGTCCACCTGGCCGTCCTGTATCATTTGACGCATCAGTGGACTCTCCATTCGACGCCAACAAACCAATCGGGTCGACCAAGGACCGTTTCGCTGCCACCAGGTCATCTGCTGGGATTCGATTTCGGATTTTCGCTGTTGTCGTCGAAGTGCGCTCGTGACAAGCTCCACGTGATATAGTACGTCGCTGAAATACTTCGCTCAATATTTGCAGAAACTGCTGACCATCACTCTTGCAACTTCAACGACAGCAACTTCTTCCCTATTATTAAGTTGACCATTTCTAAAGCTGCCTCAGAGCAGCAATGGCGGATGCATTTAGGTTGGAGCGAGGGGTGACACCGCAGTCGGCGGGGGTGGACGGTGGATGGTTTATGGATGGGGAGACAACTGCAGCAGATGCGGGTCCGGTTGTTGTAGCTGAGATGGAAGCCGTGCTGGCTCAAACGCCAGAGGCTATTTCACTCTACAAGTCTGAGCTAGAAAAGCTGTTATTGGCCTTCGTTAAGTCACAGGAGAGTGAGCAGCGGCTGGTGCACCGCACCAAGGAGATCGTAGCGGAGATCCGCTCAAGTCATGACGCCATGGTACGAGACCAGGAGGAGGAGAGTGAGGCGCTAGCACAGAAAAAGAAGACTAAGGTAGAGCTAGATGCCATAGTGCAACAGATCGCTTCGACGAGGCAAACAGAACTGGAGAAGCAACTGAAGGTCAATGGCCTTCGAAACAAACTAGAGTCCCTGCAAGAAGAAGTTGCCAGGATGGCCATGCCATCCGGGAACGGTGGTGACATCATGCTGAACGAAGAGCAGGAGCTTCAGATCTCCAGCCTCAAGAACAAGCGTGCAGAGAGCGCACGTGATGTTGAGGCAAAGACAATATCACTGCAAGATCTACGACAAGAGACTACTAATTTGTTCTCCCTAGTGCAAGAGGAAGAGGCCAAGAACGCGAGACTCGAAGAGACTCAAGCAAACGTCGCGTTGCAGATTCAGGAGAAGCAGAGCCTCACGGAGCGGGAAGTACGGCGCAAAACGCGACTGGAAAAGGAACTCAAGATACTCAAGCAAACACACGAACGACAACAAACTGAAATTTCTGCGCTGGAGACACTCAAGAAGGAGAATGAGGAGAATCTACACAAGAAGGAGCTGACGATGCGCGAGTCCAAACAGAAGATGGAGAAATACTTGAAGCAGTACGACGGGCTATTCCGAACGACACACTCCTTGACAGAAGCGATGCAGTTGCAGTGGCAGAAGAACGTCGAGTTGCATAAGGAGAATGTGCAAGTCGAGCACGAGCTGAACGTCAAGGAGCAGCAAATCCAGACGATCACACGAGATGCGGTGAAAACTGACAAGCTCATGGAGACTGCCAGAGAGCAGCTACAAGATGTCGAAGGCAAACGCTCTGATTGCGAAATAGAAAAGGAGAAATACAAACTAGAACTCGAGAGCCTTATCAATCTCACACTGGAAGCAGAGAAAAAGCAGAGTGAGTTGCTGACGAAGAAGCTAGACGAAATGCTCCGAGAGCGCGAGGTGCTCAACAAGATGCTAGTGAAGGTAAACGACCGAACGCAAGCTACGTTTGACTTGATGAAGATCAAGGAGAACACAATGAAAAACCTCCAGAACGAGATTAATGGACTCAAGTCTCATGTAAAGAAGCAACGTGCTCAGATCCAACAGCTTGTTGGGGAGCGTGAAAAATACGAAAAGGAAGCTGCCAACGCGACGCAAAAGTTCATGACGTCGTTAGAAGAGGCAAAGCTGCAGGATTTGCAAGTGGTCTCCCTCCAGCAGAAAATCGTCGAGAGTGAAAGTCGTCTGAAGCAACAACAGAATCTGTACGAAGCGGTTCGCACGGACCGAAACCTGTACAGTAAGCAGCTTATTGAAAGTCAGGAGGAGATCGGAGACATGAAGCGCAAGTTCAAGATTATGAACCACCAGATCGAACAACTCAAAGAAGAGATCACATCTAAAGATCATGCTCTTGTGAAGGAACACTTCGACCATCACAAAGTGGACAAAGAAAAGGAGATTCTCAAAAACGAGCTTTTGCGTATCAAGAAACAGATCCAATCATCGGAACAAATAATTCTCAATCAGGAACAAGAGGCCACTAAACTCGCCAAGATCATACAAGAGGCAGACGAAGAAAAGCAGCGGCAAGTTAAGGAGTACGGGTGTGTTGTCCATGATCGCGATACTTTGCGTCAACAACTTATCCAACGGAACGAGGAACTGAGTGTGCTATACGAGAAGATCAAGATACAGAAGTCAACATTATCCAAAGGATACTTCCAGTATCAGGAGAAGGAGAAAGATGTCAACAACTTACAGTCGAGAATCCTTGCACTTACACTTGAGAGAGACTCAAGCAACAACCAACTGTCACATGAAGGTTCACTCAAACAGGAACTTATCCGTCTGGAGAAAGAATCACTCCAAGAGAAGACTAAAATCCGAGCTCTTTCAGAAGAGCTTGACCATCCGCTGAACGTCCACCGTTGGCGGAAACTTGAGGGCAGTGATCCGAAGCGGTTCGAGATGATTCGGAAGCTTCAGACGATGCAGAAGAAGCTGATTCGTAAGTATGAGGAGACCACTATCAAGGATCTACTTATCCTGGAAAAGGAGAAACTGTATGTTGAGTTGAAGACGATTCTAGCACGACAACCTGGTGCTGAGGTGGCAGAGCAACTAGTCATTTATAAAGAAACGCTCAAGGGGAAGCAAAACCAGATGAAGCAGATGGAGGAAGAACTTCAAATGTACAAGATGCAAGTGAACGAGTACCGTCACGACCTTGGTCAACTGGAGAAGGAGAAGCAGCAGATTCAGCAGGAATGGATTGATAGACAACTGAAGTCGTACAGTAACCAGTTTGACCATGGACAGGAGGGAAACGCCACGGTATATGGAGATCCTGCATCTTACGGCAACCCTGAGGACTAATAAATTTCGGATTACACGTAAGAATTCGTCGAATTAGTGAACTGGTGAGGGCAGTGGGTGTACTGCACTGCACTGTGCTTCGCTACTTCCCAACGAGGAAAGACTGTCGGGGTCACCTTGAATGTAGACACAGAGTATTACTTGTTATTGCCAGCTGCAAACATCAATACAAAGTGACAAAACTCACCTCGAATACTTGAAATCATTGATGAAACAATCGATATTTGAGGCAGCAACTCGTTCCACAGACACTCGCAAGTTCGTACCAGCGTCACAGAATTCTGGTCAGTGCTGGTAGCGACAATAAAGTCCCAGGTCCCATCTACGCGCTGACGTAGCAACTCTTCCTCTTCAACCAGCACAAGTAGCTGCTGAAGTTCCTCGTGGTAGCTCTGCAAACCAGCAACAGTAGATTAGCTATCCAATAAAACAACACTTAAGTACTGTGTACCAACTTCGAGATGAATCGAATCTTTAAACAACGTAGGAATGTCGAGGCCTCGTTCCTTCTCCAGGAAATCTAATAACATCTTCGCGTATTTGGTTTGGACTTGAGCTCGAGTATTCGAAGAGAATACAATCCACTTTGTACACGATTTGACTTGCTCAATTTTGGCAGCAGTGGACTCCAACATGTACAGCATTCGCTCGAGCTGGCGAGTACGCTTAGAGATGCATTGAACCACTGAAAACGCGCATGCAGTGTTGACGGCGTTCATTGCTTTGCCTATTAATACCAGACAATCAGAGCGGTTATTAAATATACTTGAAGTAATACATGTACTTAATAGGCTTCTATTTTAATCTACATTACAGTAGTACATAGTCGTACCTGTATCATGCGTCCAGCCTGAACAATAAGAAGTTCACGTGTTTCGCAATAAATTTGTTCGATGTTTGAAGTTAAAGAACTACTACAGTATTACCTAAAATCCTAACGTGTTCCTAAATCTTACTGGTTTTGGTTTTGCAGCGCCGCGAGTTCTTCCTGGAGTCCCATGACATACTTTGCCATTTCGTCCCGTGACGTGCACGACTTCAAGATCATGTTGCGCAGCGCGAGGCGTGCCGAGTCGACATTTGGGTCCTCAGCGGCAGTAAATAGCGGATGTCGAGCCACTGACGGCACCGCACTAGGCGATCCCGTCGAACCACCCAGAACTCTAGCTAAGTGGTCTGAGTGATCGTCCTGGTTAGACACAAAGTCTGCGTGTAGTAGCTTCTTGTTGCGTGGCGAGGTGGACGCCGTCGAGCTCGAGTATGAAGACACGGCAACGCTCGTAGGCGACATGGGGCGTCTCATGCACAGCAGATCGGCGTTCTGCTTCGCCGTGGCAGTAGGCGACGCTGGCGCCTGCTGTGCCTCAGCATCAGCCAGACTGGCTCGAAGACCGACACGCTTGCTGCCTCCAGCGCGGATGTGCACGAGCACGTAGTCTCCCTTCTCTCCAGTGCCAACCTCATCTGCGAGCATTACAGCATGCATGCGGAACAACTTCTTCTTAGCAGACACATCAGTGGCACGGCTATAGCACGTGGCGGTGATGTAGCGCACGATGGGCTGTTTCTTGGGCAGACCAGTGACGAAGCTCATCTTGCGCCATTCAAAGTCCTTGCTCGACTCTTTCTTACCGCCTTTACCCGCAGGTTTCTTGCCACTAGTGGTGGTAGTAGACGTCGCATCGCCCGTTGTCTTTTTCTTGCGTGGGAAACCAAACGAACCCTTGCCGAGTAGACGCGAACACTTCAGGAAGTACATGCAAGACACAGGCTGGCTGTAGATGAACTCTGGGTGTAGCGGGACGCCCCGTGGATCCAAACCGAGGTCGTAAATGGGGATCTTGAGTTCACTCTTGGGCGTCGAGAAGATGTCGAAGTATTGACTCGCCGAGGGCCAGGGCGTCTTGTCTTCCACCACGACCTCCTCCTCTTGTGTCTGGACATAGGTCTGCTCCTGCTCGGATGATACGCGTGACAACACGTCCAGCAACGCATCAGCTGCGACACCTTCGTTGCGTTGCTTCTGTGCAGCCAGCAACTCGGCCAGTCCAGGTAGCACCATGAGGCGAGGCGCTTTATCTGGCGAGCCGCGTGCTGGGAACGCGTAGGACTCCGCATTGCTGTCCGGTGTGCGTGATCGCTTGCGGCGGATCAGCTGGAACTCAGGCGCGCACTGCGTATCCCTCTCCTCGTCGCTTGGCATGATGGGCTCCATTCTTTCCTCGACGTGGCTCTCACTCGGCAACTCGCGTAATGAAACGCTGCGCACCTTGTCAACCCGGTGACCTTCCGACACCAGTAAGCTTGCGTGCATACGAATCGGCAATGCGAGGGAACGGGGAATTTCACCGTGTTTCCCTCGCGTATCTGGGGTTTTCAAGTAATGGCGACTGTTTTGAAATTTGTAAGAATTTTACGTAATCCCGCTGAATTTAGTCTGCGAGACCAGAACAGTAAATCCCAGAGCAAATAGCTGGGATTAAGTACGCGCAGCTTTAGTCCGCGAGAGCAGGCTTTAGTTCGGATCGTGTGAATGCAATGGCCCCAATACGTTTTCCAAGTGAATCGATCGATATGCGGTTGCCCAGGTGTTCGCCACGCGCAGCTAATGCGTGCGATGTACAAGAAATCGTGGAACACGTCATTGCAGAACCCGGACGCGCTGGAGACTCTGCAGATCGTGCGCCAGATTCCCTGGTTGCCGTTGGCCCGACATCTTTTGCTGGTGTGCGGTCATTTCGCCAGTCTCGCACTTGGCGGTGGGCGCTTGCAAGACCGAATTTCTTCTAAAACCTTATGGTAATGAAGGTTTTTGTAGTGGCCTCCTCGCCTGGAGCTAACCTAGACGCTTCTTAGTGACCTGATTTCGTAAGACCTGTCAAAATATTTGAAAGAGTGACTTCGTCATTAGCATTAAATTTTAAGGGTCCAACGGCAGGTTGCCTTTTCGCCGCGACATGATGGATCGGGTGGTGGCGAGGACCGCTCCAAAGAGCTGCAAGCTTTGGGCTCGTCAATCGCGGTTGTTGCCCGTGTTGCCGGTCATCCTATCAGGGGTGTTTGATAATCAGCGTGCATACGCATCGCTGTTGGTCTGGTTTGCATTCACGCATCGGGTGGTGAGCAGCGTGGCGTCCGGCTATCCGGATAGTAGCTACTTCGTAATGTACATGTATTAATATCGCGAAGGCAACACCAGTGGTGCCATGATGGCACGGTCATCACCACTTACTTGTACTTCGGTACTACAGTATAGCGGCTGGACTTGGATTCCAGGACTCTTCTGGTCCAGCGTGGTGGACCACCACGGAGCTCGCATTTGAAACAAGGATGTTGAATCGTTGAGCTCCCCATCGCGTCGCTCACCTGGCCGCCGTCCCGCGAGCCGTACATTTATCAACTGGATGGGAGGGAATGGCGCGCTAGACTTCATCGAAGACCAGCATTATTGCTGGCTGCCGCACTTATCGAGCGTCGTCCTTGGGTGCTGTGACGCTGTACTCGACGGAAAAATCTTTCCTTCTCAGTGTCGTTCAGATCAAATCGTTCTAAGTGCGCGCAAGGATCAATCTTGAATCCAGTTGGTGCAAGCTCACGCGGCAAATGTCACTTGGCGACGCTGGTGTCGTGGTTACAGCTTTGCAGCGGCAATAATCTGCGTTTTGGGCCAGCAAACGGCGAGTATACCTACCTCGATGCTCGCATTGCTTTCATCGCACGTGTGAAGCGCATTGCGCCTTTGTGACTTACAGATGCTGAGGCGGTTCCCATTTTCGTCGACAACAACGCGGTCGCCGTGTTTAATTTGGCCGTGTTTCCACATCGCGTTTCAAGAGCATCTCGCGACTTGTCCAATACATATATTGGCGATGCATTCGCGCCGGCAATCTGCATGGCAACAACGTCGTGGACGCCCGCTACATGAACATGAAGCGCTTTTTGCCAGGAAGCGAGCGCGAAAGTGTAGACGAATGCAATTGTGACCCACAGTGGTACTGCCGGTCAGTTACAGCGTGCAGCACCAGTTCCAACGATTTCGCTACGTACCAATGGTACGGTACAGTACCATTTTACAAGGTCCATGTACTGTATTAATACATGTACAGTTTGACAAAGGTCGCTTTATTAGAAGAAAAAAAAATGTTCAAATGTTCTGCGAAGAATTGTCAGCCCCGCAGCAAGTTGTTGTCCCCATTGACTATCCTCACGACAGTATCCATTATTTACAGACACAGCATCATGCTGTCAGCATCCGATGGGAGATTCAAGCTTCCACGGTTATAAATACCGGTACGTAGACGAATATAGGATCAACTGATTAAATACTTCAGCGAAGAGATCCACCATTGCGCTGCTATCATGACACTAGCGCACTGTTGCACAGTTCATTGTACATGTACTTGTACAGTATTGAAGAGTGAGTCATCAGCGCAGCCATTGGTGAAAAAACGGCGGTGATCAGGGAGGTAGGGGACGAACCATGTGGCGGCCACATGCCCAGGTATCCATGTAGCCTACATTGTAGGGCCCAGATCAAATCGAGCCGATTTCCCGGGAGAGACAAGGAAGCCAGTCATATCCCGCCCTTGCCCTCGCTGCTGTCGCTGGAAATCCATAACGGAGACTCTGGCGACGTCTCATTTTCCGTGTTGGCTCTCAGAAAGGGTGCGCCAAATTGTTCCGACTTACTTGACTGCCTGCGTGGCAGTACGATCCCTGATCCCTCTTTGATCTCCGTGCAAGACCCCCCTTCCTCCGACATCATGGGTGAAAGCTCGTCGTCCTCAACGGGATTGATCATCGGCCTCGTGATTGCTGCAGTTGTGCTACTCGCTGTAGGAGGCTGGTATCTACGTCATTGCCGACGTCACAAACGCGTCAACGGACCCAGAAGTAGTCACAGCCAGAGCACGGAGTACGTGGACTGCGTGTTGACCCCTGACCTCATGGCGATCGTGGCTGACGGTAGTCGTCGGTCTTCCAGCTCAATGGGGATCGGCGGCAAGTGGTTCCATCATCTGCCACGTATCACTAGTGTACCGCCCATGGAGTTCTTCCACCACCTCAGTACAGGAGGCGGACGCGATTCGATCAGCGGCGCCACCACAACAGCCACCGGATCGTCCCCTGTGACCAATGGAACGCAACTGCAATGGCTGGATAAATGTGACTCTAGTGACGAACTGGCATGCTCTGCTGCGGCACTAGAACAGAGTCGTCTACCTCCAAATTGCGTCGTTGATGGCGAATTACTACACGAAGGCAGCTTCACCTTAGCCTTCCGCGCTACACTACGGATCGAGGGGCAAGCGAATCGCCAGGTCGTCGTGAGACGCCTACTTCCAGAACTCACAGAGCAGCAGTCGTACCGTCAAGCGTTCATGGCAGATATTTCGCTCAGTGCCTCACTGTTACATCCACGGATTGTAGCGTTCATCGGGTTCTACGACCCAACACAGCGCGTGTACGACCTCGATTCACCGACATCACCTTCACACATTGTTCAACAAGCAGCTCAGCCCTCAGCAGTGACAGAGTACATGCCTAACGGGGATCTACGTGCACTGCTTACACTGCGACCTCGCAACGCGCAAGACTTTGGGTGGTTCCATTCCGTCTCAGTGCCCAAAACCAAGGCACATCTTGCGCTCGATATCGTGGATGCACTTGTGTACTTGCACTCTAGACCAGCAAGTGTCAACACACCGCTCCATCCTCCACAACTTAAGGCTCAACGTGTATTATTATCGGAACTTTGTGACGCGAAACTCTGCGCGTTCGGGGTAAAACGCGCCCAAGCGCCGTACACTCGAAGCGATTTTTCCGTCGCGTGGTTGGCGCCTGAACTACTGCGAGGCGAGCCGAGAAGTGAGCAAGCGGACGTGTACTCCCTAGGTGTGTTGTTTACTGAATTAGACACGTGCGAGCTACCGTTCGCTTCGGGTGTTGACATGGACGATGGAATGGATGAGCAAAGTCAACTGGCTCTGCTCGTAAGCTCAGGTTGCATCCGTCCTTCACTGTCGATGGATTGCCCCGTTCAGATCCAAGAGCTCGTGATGCGGTGCTTGAGCTTCTCGCCGCACCAACGCCCGCCTATTATCGAAGTGCAACATACACTACGGAAACTTATCAACGGCACCAGTGTTTGTGGCACGTCACAAGCCTCGCTTCCGTCCAATGTGTCGTCTCTTCGGAGTACACCGGGGAATGCCACACTCAACACACTCTTCACACCGTGAGGAGATTTTGTTATTGCCAAAAAAGCTATCAATCTTTTTCTGTAAAAAAAAGTAACAGCTCAGTACAATATTACAAAGTTCGTCTTCATTAGCATTTTATGGGTTGTGCGGCGATGTCCCAGAACGAAATTGAGTCTAGTCGCGCGTCATCTAGACGACACACAATCGGTTTGTCTCCTACAGCAGCGAAACCATCTCTCTCACGAAGAGGGAAGACTACCACGCGGTAATTCCACAGATGATGTCTTTGATGAAGTGGGGCCGTGTTCATGATGACGTCCCACGCGTCGAAGGTGAGCAAGAAGTGACCTCCAAACACCACGTAGCCCAGTCGGACCAATTCGTAGCTATTTAGTGCAATTTTGGTCCGCTCACTTTTTTCGCCTCCATAAATGTAAAACTGGCGAACATCCCAGACCTCCGACGTTGCTGGCACGAATGGCAAGAGCTCGTTCGACGCCTTGGAGCTCCGTGTCTGGCTGTTTGACAGGAGGAATGTATCGAGCAAACATTAAAGGCAGAAGGTTGAGCCCCACCAGCACGAGCTTGATACACATCAGCAGTGTCAAGTTCGCGTTCATACGAGGCCCAACGTCCGAGATGAAGAAGTCAACCAGTTGCAGCTCCTGCATCTCAGCTGAATGTATTTTGGTTGCCACTCGGCCATCCACACCCGGTAGTGCACCTGAAGACGCTAGTAGCATGCGAATACGATGTAGTAAACAGAGTAATGCCAACGTGGGCGTGAAAAACCTATCAGTGATTCTTCGACGCGTGATCTTGGCAACAATATTGAGCAAGCTGTAGTATACAAGGCAAAACTCCACCAGCCCGGGATAAATCGTCGACCACGACTCGGATAACGCGATCTGTTCACCGTCAAAGTAACACCCGGCAGTCCAAAAAGAAGCGATCGTAACTTTCAGGTGAGGTAGTAACACCATCGGAAGCATGTTGAAACTGCGTGATCCCGACACACAGCCCAGTCCGCCAATGAACCATTCGCTTCTCCCCTGATAGAAACCACGATGAAGTGCTGCCATCGCCACGATCCAACGTACTAGTAACATTCCCAGTGACACATTTGCAATCAATGTTTCCCAGTCATAAATCACTCGCACGGTACGCTCAAAGGTGCTTGTGAATAGAAAGAACCCAAAGTGTTGCGACGAAGCGATCGTGATCGAGGTCATCGTCAGTTCCCGTTCTTCAGTAGACATCTTGTCTCCCCAGGTTTGCGATACAGACGAAGTGAAACATTCCTTTCGGTTTGTAACACCGTCGAGTTCTTGCTTTGTTAACGTGTTAAATTCCCGTTGAGTCAGTCCATCAATAGACGCTGGATCGGAGCTGATGACATCCGAGAAGTAAGCTGTCTCCGATTCATCTCCATTCCCAACATGTAGCCATCCGTGTCGCCACTTCCCGTTAGGTGCCTGTAGCCATTTCTGAGTAAAATACTCTCTAACTGATCTGTTAACCGCAAACATCGCCGGGAATCCATCCGTTAAAGTTGAATCGACGTATTTCCCTGTTAAGCGAAACATACAGGCTGATCCATCCGTGCCAGGCACAGCATAACGCGCAATTGATGCGTTGTCCCAGAACGGCATCACTAGCACTGGTAGAGCGTTCTTGATCATGTAGACGGTGTCACTAGTACTACCAGAAGCCTTTTCACCGTCTACTACAATTCGTAAGCCATCTCTTGTAACACTGTAGCCGAGATCTTTGTCACAAGTATCTAATATCATATCCAGAGTCGTGGAAATCAGAGCACAAGTGTCCATATAAGTGGCATAGGCGTCGTCATTAAGTGTAGCACCGCGACGACGTACGACTCGGTATCCATCTACCTGGGGATGGGTACTTTCAGGGACTAGAGTAGCACCAGAAGTTCCAAGCACATCGTTTAGTAGGACAGGCTTGTAGTAGGGCCCATCAAGCACACAAGCCAACACTCGATCGGTGACGAGTTTGTCATTCTCGCCGTCGATTTGACCCATTCCTCCTGCGATTGGGTAACTTCCGTTTAATGCCCCACCTTCAGAAGTGACGCTGTTCCAGAAGAGTCCCAAGGACTGCGAGAGTATCAATACCGAGATGAAGATACACGTTGTCCAGTGATACAGCGCAGTCGCAATTTGTCTGGGTGTTGGACGTGGAGGGGAACCTCGCTGATCTTGTGACGGATACGCTTTGGCTTGTTGAAAGCTATCATCAGTAACAGTATCAGCAGGTCTACTAGGCTCCAGCTTGGGCAGAATATCCTCATGGGTACATGTATTCACGCGGTGCAGACCCTCGTCGCTGCTGATGCATGTACTCGCCATTGTTTTTTTTAGAAGTGACTTCATTGTGGCTTAAAATAACGACGTGAAGCCAACTAACTGACGAGGTTCTCTGGGTGTGAATATCCACAGATTTGTCGAATGGTTGACACTTTTTGGGCTGATCTTTCATACTTCTCAAGCATCCCAGCTTGCTTTGCAGCCAGACAAATCTGCAGATGTAGTGTTTCCGTGGTATGATAGCAATCCGGCAGACCGCAACGCGTCCAGATCTCCAGTAACATTTCAGCAGCTTCGATGACGTTCACCCAGTCGCGTTGAGCTCGAGCGAGCTGCATCTCAGCAGTGAAGAGTGCAAACTGAGCCTCAACACTGCGCTTAAATACGTTTTCATGCTGCTTTTTCAAGCTAGCAATGCGTTGTTTCACGTCACTTTGGTTTGCGCTCACAAGTTGCACCAATTGTTCCATCACGCGAGCTTCATCCTGTTCGTCGTCTTCTACAGGATCTTGCTCTCTCGCTTCAGTTGTACAGCGATCGCAGACACAGTCAAAGCCGAAACCTTTCAAAAGCAGTGACTGTCGTCTTTTTCTCGTCTGTAACAAGTCGATGTAAGAGTATTCCACGGCGTAACCTTGAGGTATCTCCACAATAGCGTGGAAAGCGAGAGTTCGGGTACGTGGATCAAAACTTGGCGCCACATTCGGTATACACGAGTGGTTTAACGCCATCGCTGCTTCGGGGAACACACCTGTACCCACACAGGTGACGCCATCCAAGTAAAGCGGATGCGCATTGCAGCGCACACGCTCAAGCGTATCTCGCGCATGCTGTGGGTCTTGAACTCGATTTGTCATGTTGATAATAAACTTTACAGTAGCGCACGTCTCGCTCTCTTCGCTGTTATCTTCCTGACGATGGACAGCCAATAGGTTTAACGCTTGAGTGTTCTTCACAAACTGCTCCATACTTAGTACCGCTAGTGCTAAGCGCACTGTCTCCACGTCTCCTACATTGCAATCGCCACGCTTTAACGCACAAAGTGATTGGCATTGAAAGGCATGTAGTGTTGCGTCTGTATCTAGACAAGCACGAGAGCAGTACCTTGCGAACTCGCAGTCTCCACACTGAAGAGCCTTCCGACGCAGCACTGCAAAGCACCAATGGCACCGTCGTGGGGCTAATTTCTGTCGGACAATTACAGCAAATGCTGCAGCCTGGAAAACACGCTCGCCTGGGTGGATATTTTGCTTGGCAACTGTGAAGCGGCCCATGGAGCTGCTGGTCGCGCTCCAGAGCGACACGCGAGGATTGTCAATCTCAAATTTCGAGTCGTGGGGGCTGCGGCCTAGTGCAGTATTGGCATCAGGTGATGCAGGACGAACGATGCATATGTGGCATTGTGGAATCCATTGGGAATGGAGCTTATTGAGCTGTTGAGGGGCGTTGGGCATGCTGGTGGGGGGTGAAAGGGACGTGCACTTCCAGACCACGTAACTGAGCCCAGCGAGGAGATTGACGCGCAAAACTTGTGCATGTAGTAGACACGATGATGGAAGTGAAGAGACACGATTGGTGGGGCGTGAATGAAGTTGTGGGCGGCAGCACGCAGGAAGCGAGACTCCCGTCAGTAGCGCATGAACGCTGGTGAGATTGCTGGTCATAATCAGGCACGCCTTACCGTAATTATTAGCAGGAACCAAATATCATATGATCAGAGATTGGTAGTAGCGGTAATAGTCTGGTAATATGTAATAGCCAAGTAATAGGGAGCTAATAGTTCGACTATTAGGAGTATTTTAAGCTCGTTTTAGTAATAATAGAAGAGTATTATCTAAAATTGGGGTTAGATTGTAATAGTGGAGTACTATCTGGTTACACTGGCAATTCCCGCTTAGAGCAACGGTTAATGAGCAATGCAGAACTGATTCGTAGCAAAACCATGGCACGAGTAGCTTTGGCAGTGCCAAATTGGCACACAGGGGTGAAGCTCGCTGTACGCCGTCAAACGAGTGAGCGGTTCGTCCCACGAGAGCCCTGCGGTTCACAGATCAAGGCTCATAAAATCTACAAGCAGCCGCTGGAGCGATGACTCTCATCATTCTTCAAATTTCCAGAAGACCAAGATTACTACCAGTACCAGCCCCTGCAAGCCGACCCCATGAAGTGCGCGAATCCTGACTGCACGTGCGCGGAGCTCGCCACGACTGATCCATGTATCGTTTGTGGACGTGGTGTTCACCACATCTGCAGTAATGAGCTCTATGAATCCGGGAAGTTGTCGGAGCATTTTTGCAGTGCGGCGTGCGTGTACCAGTGGAAGACGGTGACATCGCCTCCATCATCGGCTGCGGATAGTGACATTGAGCCACGGAAAACTCTGGTCCAACCAAGCCAGGTGCTGCAACGAGGCTGTGACGGAAGGTAAAGCTCTTACGCTGACGTTACACGAGCAAGCGGACAGGGTGCTGGAGGAATGGCTGCAATATACGGTTGACTGGGTCGCCACTGCTGTGCAGCAGGCACCGGAGAAGATAAAGACCAGTGACGACTTCACACCGCTTCTGTTGGTACGCCGAAACGGGTCCGTGTGTTGGCGAGTCGAGGCCGTCTGTGAGCATGTAGATATTCTCCGCTGGTTTCGTGAAGTCGGCAGCTCTCGCTTCCCATCAGTTGCAGCGCTGGCTCGGATTTGGTTGGGAAGAGCCCCATCCAACGCCTTTCAGGAACGCGTTTTCTCTACCGGTGGGATCGTAATGAGCAATCGGCATACTCGGACGGATAACTACCGAGCGGAGATGCAAGTACTCCTGAAGCACAACCAGAAGGTGGTTAAGCATATCGAGTCCAGCGATGCTGAAAATGTGGCTCTGTAGGTATCTTTAGCTGCTGGTGAGTAGCTGGTGGTCGGCCGTCGACCACCAAGATCAACAGTAGTAATACTCCACTAATATAGCAGTAATATTACTTAGACCAGTCAGTCAAGTCGGTAACACTATCATGCTATTAGGAGCTAATTATGTGGTGGGTATTACTATATTACTTTTGGTAAAAAATCGCTCTACTATCAATCTCTGCATATGATTTTTTGATAGTAGTAGTACTATTTTCGAAATTAAATAGTAATAGTAACTCATTTTTGCAAAAGCTAAAATGGAAAAATAATATTTAAAAATGGAGAACTGAAAAATATTAGATACCCCATGATATTTTACTACGTAGTATGATATTTTCCCACTTAAGTACGTTTCTTGCCACCTGTACCGAGCGGAGCCAAGTAATTTTTCCGATCAGGTTCTAGAAAAGCAGTAGGCTTTAGAGTATTTGCTCTAGTATTTCACTGTGACACAGACAAAGGCGATCGAGATGGAAAACTGCAAACGCTTGCAGCTGTTTAGCGTTGATAGAGCGAAATCAAGACATTTGTTCTTGTTCTCTACGATCTCCTCATCCACATCGTGCGTCTAATAAACCTGCTGCCGATGGCGCTAGATTAATGCGCTCAGCAGTGCCAACAACCTTGCCGTCACTCTCCCTCCCTCACGGTTGATTAGTAATACTTCAGCTAGTCGAGCGTTAACGACATCTGATTGGTTAATTATGCCTGATTACGCAATCTTTGAAAAATATAATCGTATTAGCTAATATTAAGTTGATATTTAATAATATCATATTGTCTCAGAAGAAATATTAGGTGATATTTTTTTATATTAACTGGTCTACAGGTGATATTTTCACAATATTAACTTCACCGATTTTGGAGTTACCATTAACCCCCGATTACCGGTATTAGTGGTCGCCAGCTCTGTCACAATTTTTTTTGCTACTGGTATTAATTATCCGAAAATAGCGTACTTAATCAAAAATAGACAAATTAAAAATGTTATGCAAAATATCAAAGGTGATTTACTGATTTATGAAAAATCCGGAGATTAATCATTATCGCCTTAACGCCTAAGCGGCAAACACGACCTACCTTCTGATCGGGTTCGTCAGAGACTCTGATTAGACCAAGCCGTATTAGGGACTTTGCGGATGGAGCCTTGAAGTTCGTTTTGTACAAGAAGTGGGCTAGTCTTTGTGCGCTCTGCATCAGAGCTCGCAACGGGTGCCCGAAAGATGGGTACCCGTGGTTTTAGCCATACCCACCAGCACTTCGGGCGGGTGCGGGTAGCCGAAATCTGGCAAACAGCGCTATGGATGGGTGATGGTTACCCTAAGCGTTTTGTCGATCACAATTACCAGTATAAATAAAAATAGCTCACATTATTGTAGGCAAGTTTAACTCGTTTAAAATTGAAAAGATGATGTGGCTTCAGTTTTAAATTTACGGGAAACCAACATCAGAACGGCCTTTCACACAATGAACGCTACGAGTGACAAGGCTTCTCAGCTTGCCGCGGAGCGAGCACGCAAAAGAAAAGTTAGAAGGAATCAGGAAACTACCCCTAACAGACCTTAAAAGTGCAGTGCAGAGAGAGAGCTCTACGCCAAGGACAAGACTCCACTATTTGTGATGCGGGAGAGTGCCAACTCCAAAGCAAAATGCTGGGAGAAGTTTTGGTTCGTGTACGAGAAGGCTACTGGGATCGCGTTTACGGCGCACGAGACTGGGTTTGCTGTGTGTCTGGGGTGTCATGCGATCTACGCGTTCCATCGTAAGAACGGAACGTTAACGCTAAATAGCCACAGCTCAATATGTACGACTAAAAACCCTGATTCTGATTCTGGTTCGATTGTTAAATTTGCAAGCAAGCAAGATGTCAGTAGCGCTGATAACAAAATGGTGGTGAAAGCAGCAGTCAAAATGTGCTGTATTGATTTACGTCCGTTCGGCACCGTGGCTGGGGAGGGGTTTAAAGAACTTGCCGCAGTTCTTTTTGACGTGGGATTGCGATCCAGAAGAAGTTGTGATATTGGTGAACTACTCCCTGCACCAAACACAGTCAAAAGATACATTATTGATGATGCTGCTATCATCAGAGCCAATCTCAAAATTATATGCTGCGCACACTTTGGAGATTACAATAGTGCAGGATTTACTACGGATCTTTGGAGTGACTCAATTTGTAGCCGGTCATTCATGTCTATTACCATTCACTATATCTCAAGCACGTTCAAATTACAAGCGAGAACTTTGCAAGTGAAGGAGTTACAGGCACCCTCACACACAGCGGCGGTACTACTTCAACATTTTTCAGCTTGTCTACTTTCGTACAAAATTAACGAGCCATCGAAATGTGTTGCTGTGGCTGACAGTGGCTCAAATGTCAGTGGTAGTGATGGTTTCAAGTCAATTTACAAGTGGTTGCCGTGTGTGGATCATAAGATTGCAACATTGATCACAACAGTGCTCAACAAGACCACACGAACAGTTAACGGCGAGAGGTCGAAGCCATTTTATCGGTTCTATGACGAAGTGCCGGATATATACAACCTCATGGACAATTGCAAAGACCTTGTAAGATACATGAAGCAGAGCAATCGTCAGAATGAACTCACCTGGACACTGAAACAAGAGAACGTGACGCGTTGGAATTCTTTGTTACGGTGCTTGGAAAGTATTTATGCGTCATACGGGGACGTGATGAACGTTTTTTTTGCCTCGAGGCAAGGCTAATCTCATTTCATGCATCGACAAGAATTTACTTCTGGGGTTGATTCGGTTCTTGATACCGTTCAGAGACGCTACATTGCGGTTGGAGTGTTGGAAGACACCTACATTGCATCTGGTAATGTACGAGCGATACCAGCTCTTGGAGCATTTGAAACCAAAGCAAGCCGCGATGATTACGACGACTCCGAATTCGAAAGGTGGGACTTCAACAGAGGAAACAATTCCGGCAGATAGCTCATCTATTATCGCTGTCAAGTCGTTATTCAAACAGTATGCACTTCCGAAATGGAGTTTGGACCCATGTCATTACATCGCGGCGCTGCTCGATCCAAGACAAAAAATCGACTTCATGTGTTTGGAGTGCCCAGTACAGAACTACAAAGCGCCAAATCAGCACTCCTTGATCAAATGAACCAAGTGGTACAAGGCCGAGTTCAAAATTTCCGAATCTGTGCTGCGAGAGAAACATCCAAAAGACGAAAGACATCTCAAGCTGCTGCTGCAAACTTGTACTCATCAGACGAAAGTGATTCAAATGCCGAGACGTCCTCAAGCTCGGTAGAGCGTGAATTTGAGGCATACTGGACTTTCAAACTGCAAAAAGAGGAAATGAAGAACTTCGATTTGCTGTAGTGGTGGCTTCAAGTAGGTAGGACTGGCTTTCCTAATCTTGCGAAAGTTGCCCGGTCGATTTTATGCGTCCCAGCGTCTAGTTCAATGTCAGAGAGCAACTTCTCCAGTGCGGGTAATTCTCTATCTAAGCGCAGGAACGCCCTGAAGGCTTCGGTACTCGACGACATACTACTCGTACGTTCAAATTCGGATCTACTGTAGAGGAATGCTCTAAGTTTGTAATAGAATAATGATTAGTGCGGGTGCGGGTACCCGAAGTGCTTGGAAAGGCTTTGAGGTTACGGGTACGGTTGACCGCTGTAAGCTATCGGGTGGTTTGGGTGGACCGCGCTATCCAATTTGCGAGCTCTGCTCTGCATATTCCGTCATCAGTTCTTTCTATTTATGACCACTTCACCATGCAACAACCTGGCTTGTCAGCTTCATTCGAAATTTCTTATCGACTAGAGAACCACGACAACAGAATAAAAATGATGAAAAATACGTTCATCACCAAAGGTGGGGCCTAATCATGACAACGCAGAGTCTTCCCTCGTGCTTAGCTCAACAGCTCTTCCAAGCTCGTTCTTTGTTTTTAAGCTATCCAATGACTACTTCTATTTGTATCGTCCAGTAAAAGATACTTCCTCCGGTTGATAATGATTGCAGGAAGGCAATATGCCAGGTTAAGAGTTTTTTGTCTGCCAAAACTTATTGTGCAAGTGATATCTATTTTCAGATCATATTGAAGGTGTTAAATGGATGAAGAATCAAAAAGCAGTGCGCTGCCACGGCCAGCAGCTTTAAGCAATGCAATTGCTGTCTCGTATAGATCCCTGCTACACGACAAGCTAACAGGCAACATCTTGGCTCGCCGGAGCTTTGCCTTCCTCGTGTGTGATAACATGTACAAGCTACATCCCTTCTGTCGCAGGATTTTCAGTATGCATGCCTGTAGGGACAGGAAGATATTATCCATCGTGTCAGTCTTCATGTCTCGATACGCCTCCTCCACCGACGCAATAAGAGCTGTGATACCCTTTCTTGGTACACGATGATGAAGGCTCTGCATTGACGCGAATACCCCCAGGTCGAGACAATTTAGGTCCGGCGAATTAGGAGCTTGACACCAAATCCTGATGTTCCAGCCTCCTTTGGTTCTCGCCGCAATGATGTTCGGGTCGGACGGTGGAACATGGGGCTTCGCGCTATCCTGTTGAGCAAAGATAATCTGCCCGCGATCCTTTCTTGGCCATTTTTCCTTAATTGCCGGAAACACTTTAGTCAGCAAGTAGTTCTTGTACGCTGTCCGATCAACCGTTTCGATATTGCGAGTGCAAATGTCACCTTTGGATCTGTTCTTGCTTCGCCGCTTAGCCGCGTACTGCTCCGTGAAATACCATATTCCTACTTTCCCATCCCAATGTTGTTTACGATTGGGATCGTACCTAGCCAAAGATATAAATTACAAGAGGTTATTAAAAAATTAAAAATAAAATTCAAGATTTATCGTGGGCGGGCCAGTGCGGTCAGAAACACTGTCTTGGGGATAAAACGCTTGCTCTTCCAGGCCCGCGGGGAGAGTTCTTTGCCGTCGAAGACAAGGTAAGAACGCCGGTTACGGTCAGCGTAGAACCATTTCTCGTCAACGTGAACAAGATTGGTCATAGGCTCAAAGTGTAGCGCTGTATCGTCGATGAACGACAATGCGTGCTCGACACGCTGTAGCTTGTTTTGTCTGGTTAATGCTGGTTTGATGAACGTTACTTTTCGTGATACGATGCCTTCGCTCACCGCGCGACGTACGAGATATCTGGAGATTCCAGCAGTCTCAGCGACGCGGCGCTCAACCGAACGCTCTTCAACAGGAACTTTTGCAAGCTTCTCTCGCACCTCATCGCGGTTTTTCCGCTTCCCACCGCACTTCTTCTTGATCTGGCTGGACCATACACCCCCTACGACACCTTCGGCGACGGCAACGGCGTACCGCTTTCAAATTCGAGTCACAGTGGTGGGTACACAGCCAAATTTCAGACTAACCTTAACATACACTCCCGAGGGCAAAACGCCGCTGTCACTTAGCTTTAGAAGCTCGTCAATGATGGCTTTGCGCTCGATACCTGTTAGATTAGGCTTGGACATGTTTTGAAGTGGAGGTGGGCAAAATTGCAATTGTGGCGGGTGTGGCTTCAGATTGTACTTGATTTCTCGCGGCGCAAAACTTGTAATGGTAAAAGCTACACGCATCCGTTGGAGGTGAAACCGGTGGCTATGGAAAGAGGGGATCTGTGGCTTTGGCTTAAGCCAATTAGACGTTGTAAATACGTAATTTTGGCTGTGTTATTAGTCAAAATGTCTGAAACCAACCAGAGGAAGTAATACCGGTTTTAGCTACTTACTCCTCCGCGCCCATGCATTGCATATGATCAGCCACGCCTGTGTCTCTTGTGCACACTCATGTCCTGTGACTCTCGCTCCGCCGCTTCAAAACGTGACAGAATCTGTAACGCATCGTCTGTCGTCGGCCAATATTGAAGTATATTACATATCGCAGACCTTTTGCTTCTGAATACGTTGTTTTTAGCAGGAGCGACAAATTCGAATGGAAGCAAGGAACCCCCACGAGAGACTAAACCAGACGAGATGGAGGGTGGGTCATGAGAGTATTGGCAGTACATGACCCAATATAATCCGAATAGTTTGTTTCCGAATCTAGAATTGCCGTCTTATCGGTGGCTGCCAACACCGCTACATGTGAGCGGCTCTTTAATGAGCTGAGGCAAATCCATACTGCTTTACGTTATTTTATGAGACCCAGTAAGACAATTACCATTCGTACTGCTGCAGAGCATGTTCACCAGTGAGCCTTGAAGATTTCGTTCTACACATCAAGAGAAATTATTGAGCTCACCGAAGGAGCGTGGCATTCTTTGCGATGCACGCATCACAATCTTCACTCCACCACCACAGTGAGCGCAAGATGCTGACAGCTGGCGGAGAATAGCGATGAAGAAGACCCGAGAGATGGTGTTAGTGATGAGGCCGCGCTGGTGCTGTGGGGGATAAATTTACAGATGGGTTTCTAGATGAAGAGCTTGATATTGACTACGCCGAAACTGGCGCGAGCTCGAACAATACCTGCCGTTCAGAACAAAGTCTTGGAGATGATAAAGAATTTTAAGAAATCCCTGCATCTAATCTTCACGAATTATCCGCATAGAATGATAAAAAAACCCCTCAGGGGTGAAACTCTCTGGGTTTAGAGCCCTAAAGACAGCTCTAGTGATGCTATTAATATTTCCTGAGGCCTCAACGTAGATGAAGAATGTTCTGTCTGGGAGTGTGCTCTTGCGGAGAGAAACATGCCACGAGAAAGAAGCATCAATACGACGATAGCTTCGATGCCAGTTTCGCAATCAATACACCTAAATTTGATGGCAAAAAATGATTTTTTTATTTTTCAACATTCTTGCTTGTCTGTCTACAACGGTTCCTGTCAAATGGAGTCACGTAGAGTCACAACACGATGGTAGTGACTGCGACCTCGCGCTAGTCGTCTTCATCCAGTTTATCTTCGCCATCGCCGCGCTGGAAACGAGCAAACGAAACACAAAGCAAAGACAGCCAGGGGTTCCGAAAATGTTATTTTTATTAAATTTAATTTTTATTTGCAGTAAAATGGTTTATTTGCGAGCTCCCATTTCAAAATCAAATAATTTATTCCGCGCTCTCTCCAGGCAATAACCTTTAACCGAGCTCGATGGAGCCCTACGGACCAGCGGTCCAGCTGAACCGCAATCTACAATCGATCTGCTGCGCTCTTGCCCTCTCATTTTGATGGTTGTTCGCTGAACCGAGCCTACTGCAACGCTGCCACAGTCCGGAAGGTTGTGCGTGGTGAGGCTCCCACCGACTAGACGAGTATCAGCCCACTGTATATTGTATGCAAAAGCACCAATAATTTTTGCATCCGTGGTGCTCCAAGCACTTAAAGTTATTTTTATTGCTGTTTTTGCCAGTCTCAATAAAAATAACATTTTCGGAACCCCTGAAGACAGCGAACACTATCTATTAACACTATTCACGAAGGTGTACATACTGTCTGATATATTTGGCTCAAAAGCAAAGCGCAGCACTGTATCCATCTCTTTGCACATGCACCATTCGCTTTTATTCCCTTCTCTCGATATCACACCTCTATTTCGAGCTGACAGCGTGGGTTGGCATCTCCTTGATCTTAACCCCCGGCGACAGGTAGACACGCTTCTTGTAGATAATGTTGTGTGTGGACGCCTAGAAGTTCAGACGCGCCGGCTGCAGAAACGTCTTAGTTTCGCGCTTTAGCAGCGCACGCAGTACTGGTTAGCTGCGGAACTCTGGCGTGATACTACCGCCACGCCTCCGCGACCTTAAAGGCAGACTCGGAGGCTCGCGAGGCTTTCGAGTCGGGTGCGCTGACTGTCATGACTGAGCAGTTTAATGGCGTGTCTTGGATCGCGAACAGGTCATGAGTACAGGTCCACGATCGCCTTCAGGATGATCTTACTATTGGTCTAAGGCCCATGTCCAAGACGAGCTGCGGCTTGTCCTCTCTTCTCTCAGCTGCAATCACTAAATATTTTAGTCCAGTGCTGGCAGTGGAAATATACGACGTCTTTACAACGGACATGTTTAAACAGTGTCTAAAGTGTCCATTGTCTTTTGAAGGAACAAACAGACGTCTGTTCAAAAGGTACAGTGTACTATTGACTACTGTCAGCGACCGAATAGTGGACTCTGCGTGCAGACGCAAGTAAAAAATCAGGATGGTTCATCATGAGCAATATGCCGATTAGCGGACTGTCCCCCATTAAACATGATAATCAATTCAGGTCAAAACCGCACCCGTAATTACCCAAAGGTGTCTTTTGAGTGTTATTAATAAGGGGAATAGACGTCCGGTAGAAATGATCGAACAAACGGACGTTTTAAACGTTCTTTGAACAGACGTCTCTACCAGCACTGCTAAAACCTACACTTGTCAGCAACGTCTTCTCGTCACCTGAAAAAGTGTGAGTGTTGGTCTTCTCCACACCACATGTAAATCAACCTCGTAAATATCATAGATCTAGAATCTAAGTTTACCATCTAGAACTAGGTTTTTACCAGAATTCTAGATGGTTGGTTGCCGCTCCGCCATGCGTCTGGAGCTCACCGAGCTCCAGCACTTGCTCTCTTAAATCTCAATCTCACTCTTCTTTTTAACTAAGTTCTTCCCTAGTGTTCTTTTCTTTTCTTCTGAATCTGCCAATGCCGAGTCCTATGGCTCGGCAGGTTATCAGCCCACCGTTGGGGAGGACCAGGGAAGACTTCCCGCGCCTCAACGGATCCAACTTCGCTGTCTGGGACGCTCGTGTCCGCGCTGCTCTCGACGGTCAAGGCCTGTTAGGCTTCATCGACCAAGAAGACTTCGATGGAGACTCTGACTCGGCTGGCTCTGAACTTGACGAGATCGACCCCCTTCCCACCCAAGACCGACGCTCCACCGTCGCCGACGTCGTTTGAAGCCCTACTTGACTCTGACACCGGGACGCTGCCGCCAGACGACAGCCCAGCCGAAGATGCTGATAATGACACCGCCGGACGTCAGCCCGACCCGTCATCCTCTGAAGCTCCATCGGATTCGTCTTCGGGCAACTCATCCGACCCGAAGGTGGATACGCCCAAACCCTCCCGCCCGACTAAGACGACCTCCAAGGCTCAGTCGAACCTACCGGCGATCAAGTCATTCGCCGACACTAAACGGGAGAAGGAAAGACGCAGAGCATTGCTCCGCGCAAAGGCCAAGCAAGCTCGAGCAAATCTTCGATCTGCCAAGAAACGTGCCGCTCGCAAGCCGAGCTCACGTGAAAGACGCCGCATGGAGCGCAAGACTCGGTCTTTTCTGATCTTCACGATCGATGATGCGCATGTGCTCCTTGTTGAAGAATGCACGTCCGCCTACGCGATTTACCAGAAACTGCGTGATCGCTATGAAGGCTCGTCAGCTCACAGTGACCCCTATTACATCAATCACTACTTGATGATCATCAAGTATGAGGAGGGTAGCAATCTCATGGCATTCTTCCTTGAGTTGGAGCGTGCGCTCAAGGATGCTGCGGAAGCTACTGGTATAGTGATGACTGATGAACAAAAGTCACTGTACCTGAACCATGCCATGCCCAGTTCGTGGAAACCAGACCTCGCGATCTGGAATGGAGGCAAGAAGTTCATTCCCTACACCGATCGGAAGACCAACATCGAGCGAGAGGTGCTTGATGACTATGCCAAGCGCAAGTACATCATTGACAAGCGTAGCCCGGTATCTCGTTCCACTTCCAACGAGACTGCTCTCAAGGCAGTGCACAATGTCCCGGATGGTCGTGACGATCCCGCTCCCCCAGCCAATGTCTGCACCTTCTGCCAGACGCAATTCGTGACTGCCACGTGCTGCAGAAGCACTTGCGCACTGGTACTGTGAAGGAAGGAACCGTCCTCCCCGCCAATTTCGCCAGTATTGAGCGGAAGCCGCGAGATGACAAACTCCCGTTTCCTGCTAAGCACCCTCGCTATCAGCGCTCCGACGACCGCCAACGGCCCTCAGGACGTCCTGATCAAGGCCCCCAACCCTGGAAGGAGCTCGAAATCTATGATCGATTTGGCAACCCGGTGAGTTATTAAAACCTCCAGCGCAAGTATCACTCGCGTGGAAGTGAATCCAGCCTCATTGCCTATGCGACCATCTTAATGCCTGACATCGGTCTCTCGGCTACGCCCTCTGATCCTCATGACCCTACGTGGACTGTCGACTCGGGATGCACCCGCCATACTGCCTACCAGGAATCTTGGTTCAAGGTGATCCGGCCGTATACCGGCGTCATCATGGTTGGCGACAAGCAGCAACTCCCTATTCGCGGCATCTGTGATATCATCCTTGAGGTGACTGACTTCGAGGGTACCATTCGCCAGCTTGAGTTCTGCGATGTGCTTTTCGTGCCGGACATGAAGTTCCATCTTCTGTCTATCGCTTAGTTACTGAAAATGGGCATTTGGCTCGTCTTCAGCCGCACGACATGTACTTTCTTCGTGAGCAAGGATTACAAACTTCATGTTGAGCTTGCGGCCGACATGGATTTGTTCCAGCTCAGGGCCAAAACAATACCCAAGACGCCTCCAAACGCGCTCGTGGCCTCGGATTCTGCGGACTACAACCCCGTCAACGCCTTAGTGGCTCAACCAGGTATGGACCCTAATGTCTTATTGTGACACAAACGTCTCGGTCATCCTAACTTTCGTGTGATACAGACCATGTCTGAGACCCAAGCGGCTCCTGAACTAGCGTTCTCCAAAGCATATTCGATCCTCAAACACTTCTGCCCTTCGTGCATCTTTGCTAAAGCCCATCGTGCTCCTTTCAATAGCAATGTTGATCGCTCAAACGCTCCTCTTGACAAAGTTCATTCTGACATCAATGGCCTTCTTGCCTTACCCCAGCCTAAGTGGTGCTCACTACTTCATCACGCTCATCGATGACAATTCGCGCTTCATGCACCTATATGTTGTTGCGCACAAGTTTGACTTGTACGATTGCTATGAAAAGTTTTGTAAGGCAGCCAAGAACCGTCTTAGCACTGAGGTTAGTACACTTGAAACCCGGTTAACCAATATGACCCAGAAGTTCAACGGCTTCAGAGTGACAATGGAGAGGAATACGAAAACTAGGCAAGATCATTTTGATCGCTACGCCACCCATGCTCAGTTCACAAACGCATACACGCCTAAACAAAACGAAGTTGCGGAGCGCCGGATGCGCACCATTCTCGAACGAGTGCGAGCTCTACTGTTTGACGCTGACTTACCCCGCCAGCTTTGGGGAGAGTGCTGTCAACACGTCACTCATCTTATCAATGTGACCACAAGTAGCGTACTCCCAAAAGGAGTGACACCGTATGATCTCTGGCACGAGAAGAAGCCATCCCTAGCGTACATCATTTTTTTTGGTTGTGCAGCATTTGCTCTCACACCTGAACCGCATCACAATAAATTACAGGCACGTGCTCAATTGTGCATGTTTGTCGGCCTACCGCAAAACAAAATAGATACCGCCTTCTAAGCACGACAGAGAACAAAATCATTTATAGCCGCGATGTTACGTTCAAAGAGGAGACGTCCCCCAACCTGACGTATCTTGAACGCGCCACCCGAGACCCTCTTTACCGGTTCAAAAAGAACTCCTACCACCACTAAGTGCACTCCTCAAACGAAATCACGCCTCTCTGGTGGCCAGTGATGCTGACGTTTGTCCCTCTTCTCCAAAGAAAATCAAACATTAAGACGCTGATGTAGTGTATTCCAAAGCTCTATTGCTGAACGAGCCCATTGAGTTAGAAAAAGAACAAACCCAGCGTTATACCACCATCACTCTCTTAGCTGCTCGCTATGACCCGGAACCAAAGACTTATAAGGAAGCAATGCGGCCACCGCATGCATCTGACTGGCACGCCGCCGCTCTCTCAGAATACCATTTGCTCATGCACAATAAGACATGGACTCTGGTGCCTCACCCGCACAACCGTAAGGTTCTGCGGTGCCGATGGGTTTTCGTACGTAAGCGCGATGCCGCTGGTAGCATTGTGCGCTTTAAAGCTCGCCTGGTCATCAAGGGTTTCCAGCAGAAGTATGGCATTGACTATACAGAGATATTTTCACCTGTCGTACGGATGGAAGTCCTCCAACTGCTGCTCAAGCTTGCAGCAATCCTTGACTATGAAATTGAACAGATGGACACTAAAACGGCTTTCCTCAATGGTTCACTTGATGTTGAGATCTTTATGGAACAGCCAGAAGGGTTATAGTCGAAATCGCATCCTGGACTCATTTGCAGCCTTGGCAAGAGCCTCTACGACAGCAAGCAAGCACTTCGAGTCTGGTACTACACTTTCGCAAAATACCTCGAACGTTTTGGCTTCCGTCGCCTAATTAAGGACCGTTGCGTATTCTTTAAAGTTATATCAATGCACCCTGCTACATCTCGGTCTACGTCGATGACCTATTAATCATCTCACCGCCCAAGCAGGTCGTTGCACGAGTGAAATCGGCCCTAAGCTCAGAGTTCCACATGACCTATTTAGGGGGTATCATACCTCCTTGGCTGGACGATAAAAAGGAATCGTGCCACTCGCTCTATCTTCATTCACCAAATGAGCTATGCCACCAAAGTGCTAAGACCGCTTCAATATGTTAGGAAGTTATCCTACCAGCACACCAATCATACTAACGCTTTGTGCCAGTGATTGCCCAGACAGCGAAGCGGATAAAGCTAACATGGAAGCAATGCCCTACAGGGAAGCTGTGGGTAGCTATATGTACCTACTGACAGGCACGAGACCTGACCTCGCTTACTTCCTTCGCGAAGTCAGCGAGTACCTGGGCAACCCAGGGAAGTCTCATTGGAAGGCCGTCAAACAAGGTCTGCTCTACCTAAAAGGCACAACGGATTTTGGCATAGCTTATGGGGGAGCTGAACACTTAGAGCTCCTACAGTCGGATGAATACCTAATGACATACACGGACTCAGACTATGCGTCGTGCCAAGACACACGCCGCTGCATCGGTGGATATATCACCATGTTCTGCAATCGTCCTATTAGTTGGGTCTCACGCCGCCATCACACAGTGGTGCTGTCGACAACAGAGGCAGAGTACATTTCACTCTGCTATTGCATGCAAGAGCTGATGTACATTAAACTATTGCTAAGAGAACTAGGCTACGACAGCTTGAAACCCACATTGATACTGGAAGACAACTAAAGTTGCATCAAGATATGCAACAACCCCGAGCTGGATGGCAGGAGTAAGCACATCAATATTAAGTACTTCTTCGTACAAGAAAAAGTAGCGAGAAAGAGTTAACTATCAATTACTGTAACACAACTAAAACGTGCGCATATATCTTCACTAAATCTTGACTAAGCCATCATTTAAGAAAATGAGAGAGTTACTACGTGCTAACCGACCACACCCAAAGCAATAATAAATGAGACTTTATGTGGTGAGGGCAGTATGTTTATTGTCCAAGATTATAAAAACTCACCGTAAAATCCACCTCATACATACTTGAATATTTACTTACCCGCGACGATTGAAGACGCGAGATGGACGTACAAACGCGTAGAACACAATCCAATTTTGATCGTCGATGGACTCCTCCACAATGTTGCTGTCGGTGTCTTCATCGAATATGGAGCGCTTAAGACCGCCATCTGCCACGCAAAGAATTACACAGTGTCTGTAGAAGCTCCTCCCACCAAGGCGTATCCATCCTCGACATCCAGGTTCTTGATAAAGGCGGACCCACGGTGACCACCAGGCGCTTAGTTTCTGAAAGCAGTTGATGATGAGGTCACACCGAACGGCACGTAGTCGAGGAAGCAACTTTGCAAACTGCTTCCAGGTACAGCCTTGCAACAAGCCACGACCTTCCTTGAGCTCATCATCGAGGAACTTGTCGACTACGTCTTCAGGGATAAGACTTGGTCGTCCGATCACACGAGCGCCGATCTTGAGGCCGTTGCAAAGGCAGCTGTAGTTGTCACTAGTGTCTAAAACGCGCTTGCCGAACTCGTCGGTCTTGCAGAACTGCTGGAAGTGCTTGAAGCTGCTCTTCTTGAGACGCTCCGCGAGCTTTACTTCTTCGCCGTGAGACTCCATCAGCAACGCTACAGGTTCCCAGCGCCGATATTGCCGACTTCGAGGCGTGAGGCACCAGTCCCAAAGGACAGAGACCTCCGAGATCTCTCCCTTGCAATCGTAGCGGACGTCGTCGATCTGCCATATCTCGTACTTGGCCTCTGCATCATGCACCCACATTTTCTCCACGGTTGTCGGCTCGTCCTCGTCGCTGCTAAACGTGTCCTGCGAGCCAACTCTAACAGAGCAATCGCTCTCGAGAACATCACTGCAGAAGCTCTCTTCGACCGCTGAGTCGCTGCACGGCGAGTCCTCGCTTTCATCTTCCCCAGAAGACAGAACAGTCGGTGGCTGTTGGCGGTGCTTCTTGGTAGGAGGCTGGAGCCGCTGTTTCTTAACAGGAGACTGTACTCGCTGCTTCTTGACTGGTGTTTGGGCAGCAGATTTGGGCGGAATTTTGACCGTATTCTCACTATCTACTTCTCCTAAATCTGAAAAAGGGGCTCTGTCACAAGTCTTCCAAAACGTGTCGTAAAGCCTCACAGATTTAATTGTAAGAAGACTTTAGGAGCAATCACCCTTTATAGATTCTAGGTAAATCCAGATTTAAACTGGTCCCGTGTACCAACTTCCGAGCCGTCCATACAAGTGGTAGTGTTCGGCGACAGGGAGCGTGTGAGTGTTGGTCTTCTCCACACCACATGTAAATCAACCTCGTAATAATCATTGATCTAGAAGCTGTATTTACCATCTAGAACTAGGTTTTTACCAGAATTCTAGATGGTTGATTGCCGCTCCGCCACGCGTCTGGAGCTCACCAAGCTCCAGCACTCGCTCTCTTAAATCTCAATCTCACTCTTCTTTTAACTAAGTTCTTCCCTAGCGTTCTTCCCTTTTCTTCCGGATCTGCCAACGCCGAGTCCTACGGCTCGACAAAAAGGAAGCGTTTCCATATCTGCCACTTCTGACAACGGATCATTATCGACCTTGACCAGCCGTTGCTGCTGCTGCAGGCAATTCAGTACACTCTGAGCGTACCGGTATCACCTGAAGCGACTCAATGTATTACCATAGCACCTCAAAATTCGACCGGAAACTGTCATTGTGCACCGTCTGGTTTGAAATTCACACCAGCCTAGCCTTGAGTCATACGAGCAAAGAACGCCAAAGATCGATGTACACATTGTCCGGTCATGGTTCGCGGTCTCCATTGGCCTTGTAAGCTCGCTGCTGAAACCACGATCGGGAACACACTGGTACAGCAGCGCTTACCTCCGAAGAAGTCAGTTTCGCGACCGCGCTGCCGAACAAGAGTGCCTTCTGTTCCAAAAGCCCGCGCCCGAGGTCTTGCCTGTATCTAAGGCGATACAGCGGGGGTAAATCCTAAGGATCAGTCCTCGTTTTCTTTGGACTGTGATGGTGATGAGCAATAGCTTGGATTGAGTAAAGTTCAGTTGGGCGCAGCAACACGTGCCTAATAGAAAACATTATTAAATGGTTTAATTCAAGTAAGAAAATTATTTTAAAATGCTTTTACAAAAGCAGTACCGGTACTGTACCTAATCGGTTCTAACGTTATCGGTAGTTTTCTAATTTAAATTATTGGAAAAATAAAGCATTTTTAAGCTTTTTCCAATTGAAAAGCTACATTTCATTTTTAAAATGAAATGTATTACAGTACTGCACCCCGTTTTCGCACCCTTGGACTTTTGATAAACTCCCGGATGTGATGATTCTGAATCCAAATAAACTTAAGTTTGTAAGGTAAAATCTGATTTATTTGCAAGTTCTAAATGGTCCACCCCCGCGAAAACGGGGTGCAGTACTGTACCGTACTGTACTACGGGGTATCCGTCCAGAACGCGCGGTTACATGTACCGGTCCCATGGGGGGCCCCAATTAAGCGGTTCCGTGAACGGGTGGTCATGGAGAGTCTATTGGAGACCCTCAACTTGCGTTTCACCGGTTGAAATGATCTTTATAGTATTGGAAGACAAATCGTCCCACAAGGATGAGCATCGGAATTTGGCAGTCGAGTTTCCGCAAGCGGCGCATGGCATGCGCTCCCGTTGGAAGCGGAGGCCTTCCGTCTCTGCTGTGTGTTGCTCAAAATGAATCACCGTCATGGTGATTCAATTTGTTGACCATACCTCACAATGTGCTCGCCGAAGTCGAGTCGCTTCCTCCCATTACATGTACTGTACCGGTATGGGAGTCCCATCGTGCAACAATGATCGGCAAAGTAACCCAAAACGGAGGAGCTGTGCCAGGCAGCCGACATCCTCGCTGGCAATTTCCCAGCGGCAATGTCAAGATCCGACTGCTTCTTGCATGCCCCAGGATCTCTTTGCTGCTGCTATTAATACTGACGTTGCGATGTTGAACTCTGTTCCCGAGTTCGCTGTGTCCAGTTGGTGTCGCCGATCGCTGATGCGCATTGTCAGGTGTTTCCACCCCCAGAAAGGCAACATTCAATTTTTGCGGCGCCGCTCGTCATGTATGTCGAGAAAGACGATCCTTTCTTGAAGAATTCTTCCTTCCACCCTCGGCAAACACGGCGTTGGCACCCCCAACTTGGAAGCCAACTTGCATGCACTGATACTTGGTACATGTATTTATACATGTAAGCTGTGCCGTTTGCACAGCGTTTCAAATATGCACATCTCGCAGAGATTACAGGATCAGAGATCGGTTCTGGGCAACAGAGAGCTGATTTTTTTCCTGGTAGGCAATACTGTAAAGCACAGGTTCTCAAGATCCATTACTCAAGACAGGAACACGGTTTGCGACCGCTGTCCAGCTCGCCCTGGAGGGCCTCCAGTGGAGGCAAGCAAGGAGGAGCACTCCTTTTTGCTTGATCCTTGCCCCATCCCCCTATCACCTAAGAGAGCCGGCTTTGCTGCTTAAATGAGATCTAATTGGCCAAAACTTGGATTACGTATCAGATGGACTCTGCTCCTGCCACAACTGATACCCATCAATAATAACTGAAAAATCAGAAACCCCACATTAATGAGCTAGCAGCAAAAGTATCAGCATCCCAAGTTTTCTCGTTCTCCAAGATATCGCATATCGGAGGTTTCCACCTTGAATCAAGGCTTGATGATGTTCATGCTGGAAAAAGAAGAAGCGCCGCACCCTATCCCCTTTCCCCCCTCTCCTGCAATTTGCCTCAAAGGCAAAAAAGTTGCCAGACCTAGTCTCTCTCACTCACACGCAGGTCGCTCTTCCCCCTTGTCGGGCTCAAAGCGTAAATAAGTGCACCGACCGTAGTGGCCGCCCGCCACTTCCAGCAGCTATCACGCCTCTCCACCCAGAGTCGCCCGGGGGCACGCCCCCCGTCCCAGATCGCAGCGAGCCGCTTGCGATCCCCCAGACCGGCAAGAAGCCTCGCTCGGGCAGTCTCAGCGGCTTCGGCAGCTTTGGCAACCTCCAGCTCGCAGGCAGTTCGAAACGCAAAGGCAAGATGCAAAGCCCACACACATCTTCCGGTCGTCGCGGCAGTATCGGCTTGTCCAGCAGCGCTAGCGCCGAAGACTCGTGTTTATTCGTGGACAACCTAATCCGCGGCGTTCAGCAACGTCTACGCTCGGAGTTGGGCTTCCGCGAGGTGGTCGTAGCCACAGGCGAAGAGGCAAATGATATCGGTATGGACTCGGGTCGCTCACGTACGCTGTTGGCTGCCTCCATCTTGAACGACAGCGAGTCACCTAGTAAGAGCGAGGAACCGCAGCCCTGGGAAGCCACAGCCGCCAGTAAACGCCAGCTGCTGTACGGCAAGGACGTGGACCGCAAGAACAGCGACGCTTCGCACTGTAGCGAATGCACTAAAGGCACCGTCTACGTGTCCGATGGCTACGAGACCAAGCAGCGTCTTCTAGTCATCGTGCCATATCGAGAAGCCGGTATCTGGAGTCGCAGTATCTGCATGAACCAGTTCGACAGCGACAGTGACAGTGGCTCCATGATGTCGTACTTAAAGAAAGCACTAAGCGAGAACTACGGCGTAGTGATCTTGAACCCTGCGGCTCAGAGTTGCCACCCGCGCTCCCACGTCGAGAGCGCGTGGGACCAACTCGTCGCCCCCTTGGCCAGCGAGGTCTTCTTTGTCGCGTTCTCGCGTGGAGCACAGATGGTACTGCATCTCCTCAACTACGACAACGGTCTGGGAGTCATGCAGGACCGCGTCAAGGCCCTAGCGCTCGTCGAGCCGTCGCATTACGTCAGTGACAGCGACACGTACTTTGCTCGACGCATGTTGGCACGTCGCGCTGTGTCGTGGATCTTGAACTCGGAGATCGACGTGGGGTGTAAGATCCCACAGGGACACACACGTCACGGCTGTGTCTGTGTGTCAGCAGGCACGGTACCGTCCAATGTACTAGGCAGTAGCGGCGCGTACGCCTTGGAAATGGTCAAGAGCTCTGTATTCGGGTCATTTGCAGCTCGGTGCGACGAAGCAGCTGGCATTACCGTGAACGCCAATAAGATTAACGCGTGTGGCATCTGCCATCGCAAGCTTTCCATGCTGAACCGACGGATCCCGTGCACGTGGTGTGAAGTCAAGTACTGTAGTCGCTGCTGCGAGGACAAATTTGTGCCTGCTTTCGGTAGCTGGCGTGTGTGTTCTTTGTGTCAGTCGCTACCGTGTTTGATCGACCCTCGACGTAAGGACCGTAGCGCAACGAACCACACGAGTCCCACGGCTGCAACGCAGGAGCGTTGCAGTGTCTTCATCCGTCCTACAGCCGATGACGACGACCCCGTGTGTCTGGGAGACTTTGAGATCGTCAAACTTGTCGGTCGTGGCGCGTGTGGACGTGTCAAGCTGGTACGGAAGAAACACGGCTATGACGAAGGCGTGTTCTACGCGATGAAGGCGATCCGCAAGAAACTGGTGATCCAGCGTGGTCTGGTGGAAGCGACGAACGCGGAACGACGCATTCTGGACCGGATTAAACACCCGTATGTGGCTACACTGTGTTACGCGTTCCAGACCGAAGCCAAGCTGTATCTTTTGTCCAAGTATTACCCTGGTGGCAATCTGCTGGACCAGATGCGACTGGCACGGAGATTCACTGAGGATCGCACGAGACTGTACACTGCCGAAGTGGCGCTCGCTATCCGCCACTTGCACCAGAATGATATTATTTATCGCGACCTCAAGCTGGAGAACGTCTTGGTGGACTCGGACGGCCATGTGGCGTTGACGGACTTTGGAATGTCGAAGGAAAACATGCCGGACGAAGGTCGCACCACGACGTTTGTGGGCACGTATCAGATGATGGCGCCGGAGGTGTTTAGTGGCAAATCCTACTCGCGTGCAGTGGATTGGTGGGCCTTGGGTGTCATGGTGTACGAGATGGTCGATGGACGGACCCCGTTTAACGCCAAGACGAACCGGTTAATCAAGGAACGGATCGTGAACGTGGACTTGAAGTTCTCGCCGCGCTTTACGGAAGACGCCAAGGACTTTGTGTCGAAGTTGCTGACCAAGAACGAAGACATCCGCTTGGGATCGGGGGAACATGGCTTCGAGCATATTAAACACCATCCGTGGTTCAAGGGACTCGATTGGGCCACTGTGGAGCGCAAGGAAGCGCTGTTTGAAGGCCAGTATGCACTTATGGAGAAGCACGCCAAGGAGTGCCGTACCGAAGATATCTTTGAGACGTACATGAACACGGTGGAGGTGCCGATCGACACGCCGGCGTCAGTCAAGAGCTCGAATGGCGAATTGTTCAACGACTTTGCCTTCAACTACATGGACGGGCCGGATGAGGAGCAACGTGACGTCCCTGAGCCGGACGAAGAAGGCGAGACCGAGAGCCCATTGTCCCCCGTGTCGCCTGACGGCAGCACGGAGCGGACGTCCAAGCCTCGACCGCTTACTCTGAGGGAGGACAAGATGCTGGACACGTTCTTGTCGACCAATGGCTCGCACTTTGACTTGACGCTGCTGCGACCGAACCAAGCCACGGACTTTGGCGTCTCGGGCTGCTCGTCGTTGAGCTCGGAAGGCACAGATGACGAGGCGGCGGAGCCTGTTGAGCAGCTGGACGACCTGGAGACGACAAAGAAGCAGAAGAAGGCCAAGAAGCCGTCCAGTCCGACGACGCAGCCGGTGTCACCTTCGAGTAATGAAGGCACGGACGTGGACTCGGTGATGACCAAGACCGGAAGCGATGCGACCGAGGAAGGTGCCAAGGCCGCGTGGGTTTGATGTGGGTAAGAGATCCAGACGCCGGTAGAGCTGCGTACAAGGCTAGTGGAGATAACGACAGAACGCTGGTATTGAGTTTTAGATTTTCTTATTAACTGCCAATCACAGTGTCTTATTTCGATTTTAAACCAATCACCACGAAGTATTGAAGTTGCGTTTTGGAAATGGCGATGAAGGGCGTCGACACCGGACAAGGTGACGAACGAGTCGTCCCTTGTGCGCTACAGAGCGATTTAAGAGCGGCAACTGGCATGGATAGATGTACAGGCTTCTTGCAAGTGTATGGGTCGTTTATTACGCGAGAATTGACGCAGCAACACCCGCAATTCGCCCGTGCTTTGTGTCAATTGGAGCGAGATACACGTCTCGAGCAAGAACGACAGAGTGCGCAGATTCTAGCGACGCTGAGAGTGAAAGACGCAAGGATATCAGAGCTACAGAAAGTAGTGAGTGAGCAACGTGAGCAGCTGGACGTCGTGCTGGACGAATTGGAGCGGAGAGAGACAAAGGAGGACGCTGCAATGCAGACGGAGGGCGGCGTGAAGGCGACCAAAGAGATAGACACTCAGACGGAGAATAGTGAAGAGGAGAAAGGCGTTTTGGTGGTCTTAGAGAAGCTAGAGAGGGAGCTGAAGACGTTAGAGGACAAGAACTTGACGCTGGAGAAGGAATTGCAACAAAGAGTGAAGAGAACGGAGAAAAGAGAGACATTAGAGGACAACGACGAGATAAAAAACTGCCTGGAGACTTTGCAGCGTGGAATCCAAGCCATGGACTTGTCTTGTGGCTGTGTAGATAACCCATTAACCTTTTATGTTGGAGTACCGGAAGCAGCGACTATGTCAACGTGTGTGAATCTGGAACATCGTCTGGAAGCACAATCAGTTCGTCTAGAACATGTCCAAGAGTGTTTGTATTTGTGTCGTAATGCAGCGATGCAGCTGATGACAAGACAAGAGTGTTGTGACCATGGAGAATGGAGTGCGCCGTTGATAACTCCTGCAACAATTACTGGACCAGATGATCGTATAAAGCCTCATTGCTCTGTAGCTCTTCGAGGTGCGTTATCGCAGATCCGTAAGCACCTTTTCCAACCTCGTCATTGTGACGAACAATACGTTGTGAAAGAGTTCGTTAGAGCTCTTGGAAACGGGGAAAATGGCGTGAAAGACGCAGCTAAAATGGTTCGTAAGTGGGCAGGATGGGAGGTCAAACACCTGGATGAAGTACAATCTTTAAGACGGAGCTTTACAGAGGAACGTGCGGTGGATCGGAGTCGAAAAACAGCGTTATTAAAGCGAATTGACCAGTTAGAACGACGAGAATTGGACTTGCAAGCGGAGGTGAATGCATTGAGACAGACACGCAAACTCCATGTAGACAGGACCGCGCAAATGCCCCAAAATTTGCCTTTCTGGAAGCTTCGTAACGCTTCTCTCGCAGCAAATAAACGTGAGTGCTTGACGTATCCACAACTGCTAGCTAGACTGGCCACGGTGGAGCAGAGTTTATTGGCGAAAGATGAACAATTGTCAGCTGCTAATGAGACTATTAGAGCGCTTTCAGCTGCTTCGGATACCGTTGGATCTTGTGACTCAGTGAGTCGACTGAGTATGGAACTGCAGCGTGTTGTTAAGCAGAAATTCGACTTTTTCCAAAGACGAGAAAAAGATCTTGTGACTGTAAGTCGGTACTTTGAAATGGAGAAGACGTGTCTTCAATTACAGTCACGTCTCGAAGTGGAGAAGAAGCAAGTGGCGATACTGAAAGCAGCAAAAGAAGTGTGTGACAACGAGCGTGACGAACTTTTAATGAAAGTGGAGAAGCTCGAGACGGAGACTCTACTAGCGTCTATCAATGGTATACCTTTACTGCGTAATAACAAGCAGACTAACGATGATGACAATGCGACACTGTTTATGTTGAAACGCTTACGATTGGTTGAAGATGATCGCAATATGTTGCGTGCACATCTTCGTCGTTATCGACAGCAAGTTGCGTTTCAGCGACAGGACTGTGAACAGACAAAATCTGTCGAGGAACTGACGAATTTTATGAATATTGTTGAAGAGCACCATCAAAAATGTGTTGATACTTTCAAGGAATTCCTTGATCGACATGATACCACAGAGTATTCCTCAAAAGGATCTCCGGAATGGGAAGTTTTTCTGAGCCACTACGAGGCTTTATGGGTCGCATTCAACGTCCTTTATACATTCCTGGGTCACTCTTATGGAACTGGTCAAGAAGATTCTGTTTTAGTCTCTAGACTGGAAGCTTTCGAGCTCGAAGTTATCGAGCGGGATGAAAAGATTATGCTTCTTCAACAACAGTTAATGGATCAAAAAGGGAGTGACTCGCAGGATGAATATTATTCTCACAACTCGCGTAGTGATCGTGTCGAGTTGATGAATGAGAGTTTAACGGGGGGCATACAGAACTCGCCTACCATCAAGGATATGTCTGAAGTGAAAGACCCATTTTTGGCATCCGTGAAACCCCAGACGCCAGCCGACAGGACGTCAGGTAACGGGTGTGATAACGAGGCAGCACTTCCAGACAATACAGCACTAATGGAAGACCGGAAGGTAAGGCAGAAAGGGGTTGACTAAAGTGCTACCGATCTAATATTCTATCGCTGGTACTCTGCAGAGAATGTCGCTTGAGCTGGAGGAGTGTCTGGCAAAATGTGCGTATCTCACGTCGCAGAATTCCAAGCTGGCTGGACGATTGAAAACTGCGAAGGAGACGAACAAACAGCACTTGAAAGAACAGGAGGAGCTACGAACGAAGCTCAGCGCAAGATCCGAGACAACCTTGGAGTTTAAACAGACTATAGAGGAGGATCGAGATCAAGGTACTGCGTCAAGTGTCCACACAAGCCATATTGAAGACACTGTCCAAGAGGATAACGAGAGCTGTGCTAAGAACGCCAGTCATCAAGAATACGAAGCTCTTAGAGAACAACTGGCGTCGAGGGAACAGGAAAATCTAGCGCTAGTGCAGTCTCTATGTACGATCAAAGACAAGTGTGCGCAGATGGAGGCAATTCATCAGAAAGAACTCCGTCTCAAGGCTGCGGAACATGCGGAGAGCATGGAAAGCTACATGTCCACAGTCAATGAGACATTATCATGTATCGAGAGCGACAGAAATCGCCTCGAAGAGGAGAATTCCCAGCTGCGCTCTAGTGTTCAACAACTGGAAGACGACAGAGCGCAGATTAAGCTGGAACAATCTCAACGTTGCACCGTCGGTACAAACACTGAACTCACATTTGATATGGATGTTTATACGCAAGAGAAAGAGACGTTAACAACCCGAATTGACGATTTGGAGCAGCAATTAGCTCGCGAACGGAAGCTTGTGGAAGCGTTAGAACAGAAGAAAACTCTGCAAAATCAACACGAGCAACAAGTGGAAAGTAACATCAAAAACGAAGCTTTGAAAGCTCAACAAGAGTATGAAAAACACAGCGAAATTTTGCAGAAATGGCGAGAAAAACTACGACACGAGTTCGACGACTATCAGGCGGTACAGCGTGCATTTCAGCAAGAAAGCGACAAACGTATCGAGTTCTTTTCAGCTTGTATCGAGGAATTCGCTCGTGCTACAGAAGTCGGGAAGACACTTTCGACACAAGAACTGTACGATGTTGTGATGGAGCTTAGTAAGCAACACAAAAGTCGAACTGAAGACCAGAAATATGCTGCTTTTTGTCGAGAAGAGGTGTCGCTTAACTCCGATACGGAGCAGAAGGAACCTGAGATGAGTGAGGCGATGTGGTGGAAAGTAAGGGCGCTTAAAATGGAGGCTTATGTACGCTCTGCAATGTTACAGAATGATACGTTCGAAGATACTATTCGTCAGCTTGAAGTGGGTATGAGCAATGTGAAACAAGAGTTGGCATCACGACTGTCACGCGAAGCTCAATTAGTGTCACAACTAACTGCGTTAAAGTCGGAGCAAGCAACTACGAAAGAGCAAGCTGCGTCGATAGCAGAAAAGTATCAACTTGCTAGTGTAGAGCTCGAAAAGCGACAAGGAGAAGCGTCGACGCGTGGCTATGAAACGCAGCGTACTCGCATGGCTATTCAACGTAAAACGGAGCTTTTATCGCAACAAAAAGCAAAAGTATCGTCGCTTCAACAAGAGTTAGAACAGGCGTCTAAGAAGCTTGAACGACTGGCAACAGCAGAGAAACAGACGGCAGTGCTGCAACAAAAAGCAAAGGAACACACGCAGCAGCTTTTGCATGCTCGTCAATGTTACGAACAATGTCACAATGACAACATTCAGTTGTCGCTCCACTTAGAAAAAACGAAGGCCCGTCATGCGAGTATTGTGACACGATTGAAAGCTGCACGAGCTGAGAGCGCGAATCTCAGGACTGAGCTTAAGAACAGTGTAAAGGTTGGTACTAAAGGGGCCAACAGTAGCGACAACCAAGTTGAAATGAACGTCTCTGTAGCGTCCTTAGCTGAAGAGACTCGAGCGCTTAAGCGACGAGTACTTCAGAAACAAGACGTGATAGTAAGCTACAAAGCGAAGCTGACGGAGTATGAAGCTCAGCTGGAGCGACAACGAGAGACTATGGTGAAGCTTGCACGTACGAATCGCGAGCTGCAACAAGGGCAGCGTCAACGACAACAACAAGAACAGGAGTACATTTCATCGGTTCATGCTAAACTTGAGACACAACTCGGAGCGAAGCAAGAGCAGTTGGATGGTCTACGTGCTTCTGTGTACGATTCCTTCGAAGCCTTCGTATACTGTCAGCCTCCGTCGTTGACAAAGACATCGTCTTCTTCTGACGGTCTACTCGATAGCCCCTTGACGGAGGATAAGGACGACAAACTTTTTGCAATTAGGCGATGGACGGACTTTTCAGTCAACGACCTCGAGGAGTTGAGGCTCACGCGAGATCCTCTACGACCGCAAGAGAATCAACATGGTCGACTGAAACGGATGATAGCTGGGACAGCACTTCAAGAGGTAGAACGGGCTTTGGAGGCGAATCCCGAGGACTGTCGTGCTGAAATATGCGAACTCCTCCAGTGTCTCTACAAATAATATTGCTGTAGACTGACTGACCCTGCCCATTTCAACATTACCATCAAGAAAAGCGACGAGGAGTGTGAAACTCTTTAGTGTCCTTAAGATGAACCAAAAGCACCATAACAGCACCACCAACCAAGCTCCTTGTTCTTGTCCATGTCTTCTGTATGCTTCGTGGTTTAGTGAGCTCGTAGACAGCACTAAAACCATTTGCGATACTCTTTAAACTTCTTCAAAAATTCCATGGTTTTTTTCTTGAAAGCCTTTGCCGCATCGCTCACCCACTCGAACCTGGCCAGCACCCTCAGCGATCTCCCCTCTGTCGCAGTAGATTCGCTGACAGCTTGATGAGCATCGCCGGCGTCATTGGATCGCAAAGCTGTCACGCCTTCCTTTGGATTAATCACATTCGCACAATTCAATGGGACGGTCGCGGCTAGGATAGCGACAGCAGCTAGCAACACATTGGTAAACCGCATCGGGTACTCTGTGGACTTTGTTCTTGACGACTCGAATTGAATAATGAAAAAGAAACGAAAAAGATGATCTCCTAACGTGTGAGTGGGCCACCACATGGGATTCAAGTTGCGACCTGTTCCTGCAAATTTTTGGTGAACGAAAACATTTATCTTATTTTTCATAACGTCAGTTTCTCTATACCACTCTCAAATCTAACACTTCTGTACTCCTTTATGAGCATACGTTGTGAGCTACAGGCATTTTATAGCTCAATGATATCACTACAAAAAGCGCACGCTTAGCTCTATTTGAGAGTATTTTTTAGTTATGAAGGACAAAGAAGTAAAATGGTTGAAGTAAAGAGACTTGACCCTAGTGGCGAATGTTTACTATTTGTTTTGACGGGGGGAACTTGTGGCTATTACATGTAATACATGTAGTGAAGAACAACTACTGCAAATTCACATTAGACCAAGAATTTCACGCTCTCGACAGATGTGAAATCGCTGCTTAAAAACTGCTGTTTTGACCTCTTTTAAAGGTTTGCTTAAAAATACAAGTTTTGGCCAATCACATTATTCGATTGCTGCTTCGTGCTTACAATACTGTACTTTACTGAACTGTAGTCTACAGAGAGAGATAAGTCAGTGATAAGTACTGAGATTTGGGTTTGGGGATGGGAAGTTTCAAACAGTACCGGATTGATGAGTCCTAGTGTTCCACATCAGATTTGTCGAGCACGAAAGGAGCTTGGTTGTTTTGTGTCAGGGTAAAGGTTGGCTAAGATTCAACGTGCGATAAGCCAGCTTGTTACAGTCCGACCCTAAGATCAAATTAAATGTTCAGGATTTTGCTGATGCAACATAAACAGCAAACTGGTGCTCGTTTAAGACCTTTTCTTTAAGACATGGATGGTGCACTGTAAAAAAAAAACAATTTTCTTTCACAAAATACTTTCACAGTTTTTTAGAAACTACTGATGAAAAAGAAGAACTACTGATGTTTAAATTTTTTTTTCTTCGAAACTTGAATAATACTCTCACACCTCAGTATTACTCTGTGAAATCGTAGCAAATGCGCAATAAGTATTGTACATGTTTCGCCAAAAAAATATTGCAATATCATAGGTGCCTACAGTGTTGATTGCGTATCCTGTTCGGCTACAATACCGCACATCAAAGTATTGCAATCTTGAAAATATATTGTCTCAGACCTCTGGTGGACACTGTAACCGATTAAATATACTTAGTGTGTTGTGGTGGTGAAACGCCCGCCTCCGGCGATCGCCCGTACACCCACCTGGATCTTGTGCAATCACGACTAAGTGTGTGACCCAGTGCTAGGACAATACAATAAAGTCGCTTTGATACGTCACAGCTGTCCACAAACGCTGGGCGCATACGCAGCGTGTTCATCCTGAAGAGTTCGTCACCATTGTCGACTATAAGCAGCCCAAAACCATGAATCGTTGAGAGTGTCTCCCTGCACAGTATTTAAAAGGGTCATTTCGGTGGGGACAAATCTTTTGGTTGTCTTCGGATGTGCATCGGATGTTCACCCGGATGCAGACCATCATTCCTAAAGATTAATGGCTGTCAAAAGTCTCCCCCTCCCCAGTCAAAAAAATCCCAGCATTCCAAAAAGCAGCACGGGTCCGACGTCTGCTGTATCGACGCCCGCCATGCCACGCCACCAGCCCCATTCAAGCGAAGGGAGTGACGAAGACCTAGCAAGCGTTGCGTCAAGATCTAACAGCGACGGCGAATCCCGCGACATTGCAGTTCATTCAAACTTACGGAAGCAGAAGAAGAGATTAAGAAGGCATCCTACCGCCCGAGATCGAGCGGTAACCAAGCGAAGAAAGCAATTGCCTCATCGATTATCCTCGCGTCACCACAACTCTTCTAGACGCAGAAATGAAGAATCATTGAACGTTCAGGATTCGTCAGTAGAATCCGAGCACGAGAAGGGATCTCATTCTTCATTCGCATCAGACTCTGATGCTAGCAGCCAAAATTCGTCCGATTCGGAAACAGAAGGATGCGACGGAGGTGACATCGCTCCTCAAGACGAATTAGTGGACGTACCGGATCTGGATGTGACGGCGTTCGACAGCTGGGACGCGTTGGAGTCGTATCTGAAGGCATACAGCAGGAAAACATTCCAGGTTTGTGCTGCTTAGACTGTAAAACAGTCTGAGACTGTGAAACAGTTTCTGAAATCGTACTAAATTCTTACTGTGATTAGATTTACACCATTCGAACAAACACTCCAGTGCGGACAAGAAACGCTAGAATGCAGAGAAATATGTCTGCTTTCAAGCCAGTCCCTGAGGAGTTTAAGTTCTACAATAAAACCTACGTATTTGTCCTTCTTTTCGTTAAGCTCCAGCTTTATGGAGTGCATGTCACTGGACTGGACAGTGAAAGCGGTATCAGACAAGCGATGGAATTCTTCCGGTACAGATACTTAAGTCTTATATTATCGTCAATGTAAGCTTTTTTTGTAGTTATTTTTTGTCAATGATTCTTTGTAAAAAGAATGATATCGACCGGTGTGCATACATATGAAAGGCTTTACGTTCTTGTACCCGAAGACGCACTTGTTTTGGTCGCTAACGTGCTAGCCTTTCCGACCACATGGATCAGCAATCTGCGCGAAGAGAACATAATATAGCCGAGACTGTGCATCGGCTGCACAGTCTAAATTTGAGACTGTGCAGGTAGTGTCTCTCATGAATCGTTGGTGGAGAAATCCGCGAGCAAAATCAAGAAAAAGCGAGCCAAGAAAGTACAAGGCCCCAATAAGAAATCCCCAGCAATTCAAGATGGAGAGAATCAGAAGAGTGTGTCAGCATCAGATGTAGCTCCAGTTACTATTTTGGTCAAGGCTCAGAAAACGGTGGTGTCGACACGGAAGCGCGTTGCTGACAAGGTGACGGACCTGTGGCTCATCTCGTCAGATTTAACAGTCTCCATACTGCAAGATGAAGCCTTGCAGCATCTTGTTTAGCTCTTGAACGCGCGGCAATATCGACGCTATCGACCGCAGCCAATTTGAGAGCTGAGGAACATGATGGGATTGCCAAGTTCGGCAACTTTCTGAGATCATATCTCGCTTCGGAGTCTCAAGCTGCAATGGATGTGCCATTCCTGGGCGCAGCAGCTGATACTGGAGTAAGGGACGACGTCGTGTCATACCAGGAGAATACGTTTCTAAGTGTGGTATTTGGGTACATTGACTCCCAGTGACGCAGAGTGGACCTGGTGCTGGAAGCGAAGAAAGTTTTACAAGGTCGGAGGCGACAGGCCGACCAATCGGTGACCTAGACGATTACGGGGACATACTGTGACGTATCCGTACATGTTATTACTGTACGCTTATGGACATGTAACAAGTCTTGTAACGCCTGCTTGACGGCGTGTCGTATAGCTGGTGCCGTGCTGCGTTCGTGGTCCAGGTTCGTACGATATCGACTAGTAATAACGCCTGTTGGCTAGGTCACCCCCGCCGGGACGTCTGTCCCTATTTATAAATATCAACCCTATAAAACCGTACGCTCGTTTGATCCGTAGTCGCCGTCCTTGGGGTACCCAAACAGCAGCACGACCACCGATCCGACTCGTTGTACGGACTCGACTCGCTGCTCCGCTGCTGAATGCAGCAGAGGCTTCTCGCGTCGTCTCCTTGGAGACTCTCAGCCACCTCGGCCGTCCGTGGAGCCGTCCTTCGCCGTCCCTAGAACCCGCACGTCACACTGCACAGCCTCGCGAGCCCCTGTTGCTCATGAGGATGCTTCGCAGTGCCCCGCATTGCCTAGAACCCGGCGCCCTGGATTACTCATCGCCTCAGTAGCACTGAACAGTGCTGCCACTGCCCTTCAACCACACTACTCGCTTACTTGTCCGTCTACTCGTGCCAGTCTTGGCCGACGTCTCGCACTTAGTACCGCACTCTGTCGTACGGCTCTGTCGCGTCGCTGGTGTCTCCCGTGCACCAGCGATCTTCGAACTGGTTGTGCTCGACACCGCCAATTCCGAACTGAGCTCTCCCCCTCTTGGCGCCGCCGGTTTTCATTTTGGCCGCACGCCACACAGCTCGCACGATCCTGGCGCAGCCAATCTTCGTTTGGCCGCACGCCAGTCCGCAGCTGCTCACCCACCTCACTTCGTCCTACACTTCGGCACTCTGGCCGTACTCATCGGCCTTCGAGCCGTCCGTGAGCGATCCACCGGCTATAGCCCTCTGCTTATCGCGACACTTCGCACTCCATCCAGGTTCGCCGACTTCGCCTCGCCCTTCTTCAACTTGGTCCCGCCCCACAAAGGTTCCACAGGTTTGCTGGATCCGCACTGCGTCACCACCACAGGCCCAGCGCTCACTCCGGGCCACTGCCCTGTTACACGCCTTCTCCAGATACAGAGTCTTCCACGACTCTGTCGGCTTCGAACAATGCATCGTATTCTCTGATCGAGACCCAGCGCTGGCCAACGTCTTTGCCTCCATTGGTTCCTGCCCGACCGGATCCAGCTCCACAAACGGCCGTAGTTCGAACTCAAGGACATATTGTCCTGCCTCGTTGCGCCGCTTTCGTCGTCGTATATCCACCATCTTGATGTTCGAGTCGAGTCGTGGTTCCTGACTCGCCGTTGTTCGTGCTTCTCGCTTTCGGCTTCCTGTCGCAACTGCTGTGTATACTGGAGCCGCCGTTGCTCCAGTAGCCTCGCCTGCCGTCGCGATATCTTTCCCGAATTCGCCCGTACCTTCATGTTCAAGCTGCGCCTCGATGTCCTTCGCTGTAGCTTCTAGTAATGCCGTTGGGTAGTGGTAAGTAGCCAAAAATGACACGTGCGCTATAAATTGCTTCCGTGCCCCCCCCCCGTCGTCTTCTCGCTCCACTAAGTAGTTATCGTAACCCGCTGACTGGACCACCCTCATTGGGCCTATCCATTGGTGTACGAGCTTCGAGGCTTTTGGGCCCCGAGGGGGTCTGTACCGCCATACGCGATCATTTGGCACGAACACTCGCTTTTACCGTACCTTGCGGTTATAACACTTGGCTTGGCGTTGCTGCTCGCGCTCCCTGGCTCGTTCAGCACACACATGACTAGTCTTCATCGCTTCCACCAGCCGACGATGGTAATTCGTTAGTTCCCCAGCTGCCGTCACGTGCACTTGACGTAGCAGATCGTTGGGGCTGCGCAGTCGGCGTCCCATCATGAGCTCATTAGGCGACAGCATCACAGTTGAATACCGTCCGGAGTTGTATGCGTAGACTGCGAAGTCTACCCACACATCCCAGTCTCGTTGCTCGTGGTCGCTCATGTACGTTGCCACACAGTCCTTCCAGGTCTTGTGGAAGCGCTCGACTAATCCAACCATTTGAGGTCGATAAGGTGCGGGGTTGATCTGTCGTGCTTGGAGCAACAACACAAGCTGCTTAATGACGTTTCCCGTGAGTTCGGGTGCCCCATCCATTAGCAGCTCACGGAAAGGTCCGAACCGCAACACGACATTACGCATTAAGAACGTCGCGACATTTTCGGCGGTGTGCTGCTGCACTGTAGCCGCTACCGCATATTGAGTAACATACTCGACTGCGGCGATCGCGAACCTCTGGCCCCCGTCACTGGATGGCAGTGGGCCTGCCACGTCCAGAGCCCACCTGTCGCCCACATCACCGCCCTCGGTGCTTCTTAAGGGTGGTATGATTTCCCTGGCCTCGCCTTCCTACTGCCGCACTCCTGGCACCCAAGTACCCATCGTTTCACCTCCCGTTCCAAATTCGGCCACCAGTAAGTTTGTGATAGTCTTGCGTAGGTATGGGGAGCTCTCAGGTGCGCCGCTCAGACCGAATCGTGTGCCTCTTCAAACGCTATTGCCTACAACGCCGGGGGCAGTACCACTCGCCGCCCTTTTGCCGCCTCGATCACGGCCATCCCAAAGGCACCGTGACCTGCATGCCCCGGTGCTCCCCGACCTCGACCAGCCGTTGAACCAGGCGGCTCTTCGCTTGCGCCTCCATTATGTTGCTGTCAGTGAGCTGCAAGGCTGGTCCGCTCACCTGGCGTTTCCCCCATGATTCACGCTGTTGCTGATTGCACGCCGTCCCGCGTGATATCTCGACCGCCACATTTTTCTTCGCACGCATGGCGTTCTCCAGTATCACTATCGGACTCGCCGCTCTTCGCGGTAGCCCCAATGGCACCAGAGCCGTCGTGTCCGGTACTCAATCGGTGGCTTCTTCTTGCCCCATAGTCGATCTGTTTGTTCCTGGTGCCGCCGCCAAATCAGCGCTCTCGTTGCTTGCCGCCGTGGTGTCGCTACTCGAGTCTGTTACCAAAATATAGGTCGATGGCATGTCGCGCGCGGACCCATCGTTTACTTCCGGTCGTGATTGTACTCATCCAGCCATTGCGTGGCGGTCAGCCTCCTTGTGGACTCGTCCTCTAGTCTCTTTGCTGCCGCCTCTAGACGTCGACGTACAGAGCGAGTAAGGGGCCGTGGCATCTCGGTGCTCGTCGTTGCTGGCCTTAGCCTTCGGGTTCGTGTGTTCATCGGCGTCTTTGACGACTTATGTGTTACTATCATATCCATGGCCGCACCACCGCGCGCTTCCTCGTTGCGTTGGGACACCTCCGGGGGCGTTAATGCCTCTAGTAATTCGTTTGCCCCACCAACCTCCGCACTGGTCGACATCTCGTGCTGCACCCCTGCTTCGAGCGTCATTCGCGATAACACGGTAGTGGGTTCAATAGTGTGCTGGCCCGCCACAGCTTCTTCGGCCTCTTTACCACGTGCGTCCGGCGGCTCGACAGCTGCTGACGCCTCGACCGACGTAGCGTCTCTACTGGTCTCTCCCATACGCCCGATCACAGTGCCGTCGGCAACAACAGCCATTCGCTTCTTCTTGGTCGCAGCACGATCCATCGTCTGTCATCTCGACCTCCTCCGGCGTCCTACTGCTGCCAGCACTGTAGCGACGGATGGCGCTCGAGATAGCGCGTCCGCTACCCCATTTGTAGTTTTCGGACGGTACTTCACCGTGAAATCGAATTCTTTTAGAGTTAAGGCCCAGCGATGCAGTTTACCCGTCAGGTTAGGACTTGTCATTAACCACTTAAGCGCAGCGTGATCGGTGACGATAATGAAATGTCGCCCATACAGGTAGGGTCAGAACAACTTGATGGCCCAAACGACGGCCAGACACTCGAGTTCGGTGATTCCGTACTTGCCTTCCGCCACGCTATTTACCTTGCTTGCATACGCCACGGGCTGCCACCCGTTACCCTTATCTTACATCAGACACGCCCCCAGGCCCACTTGGCTGGCGTCCGTGACCACACGGAAGGGCAGACGAAAATCGGGATAGATGAGCAGGGGTTTCGTTGTTAATATCATTTTCACGTGCGTAAACACGGATTCTTGGGCAGGTGTCCACTCCCATTCAGCATTTTCCCGCAGCAACTTCGTTATAGGCGCCATCAGCGACCCGAATCCCTCCACAAAGCGCCTATAATAACCCGCAAGATGCACCAATCGTTTCGTTTCTACGGCGTCCTTCGGTCGCGGGAAGTGGCGTACAGCAGTTACTAATCGCAATGGCCGCACTCCGACGCTACTCAGTTCGTGCCCCAAGTATTCCATCGAGGTAGCAGCAAACGTGCACTTCTTCAGTTTGAGAGTCAGCCCGGCAGTCACCAATCGTTGCAGTACTGTTGCCAGCTCCACAATATGCCGTCCGATATCTCCCCGCGTGTATACGACGATATCATCAAGATAAACTAAACACGTAGTCCATGTGAGCCCTCTCGGAACACTGTTCATCATGCGCTGAAATGTCGAAGGCGCATTTGTCAGGCGAGACGGCATGCGTATAAACCTATACAAGCCCTTCTTGGTTGTGAACTCGGTCTTATCTCTGTCTTCCGGAGCCACCAATATCTGCCAGTAGCCAGCTCTGAGATCGAGTGTTGAAAACAAGGCCGCACCACCGAGAGCCTCGAGCGTCTCATCTATTCGCGGTAGTGGATACACGTCTTTCTTGGTAATCTTGTTTAACGCACGATAGTCCACGCAAAATCTAACTTCGCCATCCTTCTTCTTGACCAGTACTACCGAAAAGCCCCACGCACCATTTCCTTCTTCAATGACGCCGGACTTGAGCATTTTGGTGACGTTGCTGTCCACGATCTCGTCTTCTACTTGGGCCTGGCGCCGCCTTTTCAGCATCACTGGTGCAGCCTCGCCCGTGTCGATGTGGTGATGCACGTCGAGTGCTGTGGCCGGGGGACAATCGCCCGTACTCGCCGTCAATCCACGGCATACTCGTAATAACTTGAGCACGAGAGCACGAGCCTCTGGCTCGGTGGTACCAACTTGCACTTCACTCTCGTCGTCTAGGGGTGTCTCTCCGTCGCCCATCTCGTCCAGCAACTCGTTCAGCTGCGTCGTATCCAACTCACCACGCATAGACAGAATGATCATGTTTTTGTCTACGGGGACCCACGTCCCCAGCTCCTTCTTGTTGGGTAATCTCGCTGGTTTGTCTTTAGCGTTAATTGCCGGCACCCACGCTTTACCACATCGCGCCGTCATCAGTGTTGCGGCCAACATAACGTCACCCGGGTACTGGGTGGGCACGAACAGCCCTTGCTCGCCGTCCTTAGCTGCCACTGAGACTTCCACTGGAGTCACCCTGCTCGCAGGTAACTGGGGCTTGCGGACAACTCACGCCGCAGCTATTTTTGCAACGTTCGTCTCGTCATGGGTTCTGAACGGCACTACCATCGCTCGTCCGTTCTCGTGGTATCTCATCTCATTGCGATCGAAATCCATAGTGGCTCCTTTAGTCCTCATGAATTCAACGCCTAGCAAAACCTCATCGGTGCAGCCCGACACGATACACGCGTCAGCCGTTATGGTTTCACCGAAAACTGTGCAAAGATGGAATCGCCACACTCCTATCACGTCCAGCAGGAAGCCGCCAATGCCCTCTACGTAGTCCACAGGCGCCTTCATCTCCACCTTGTCGCCGTACGCCATCCAGTCTGTTCCGGCAATAGTGAACCGTGCTCCGCTGTCCAGCTTGACCTGTCGGCGCACACTTTCAACGTGCATCATGGCCGTCGGAAGGCCGTCATCCGCACCCACGTATTCGATCGTCTCGTCAGCTGTCACCGGTGTGTTGCTATACGTCCGCTGATGTTTGACCAAACTCACTCGTGCCAGAGCCTCAGGCCGAGACTCAAGAGACTGCTCGTTCTCAGGGCACTTATTCCTCTTCCTTTCTGCCCGTTCGGCCATCGCGTCGTCAGCGTGTTGGCGTCGGCGGCCGCACACGGCATCGGCGGCCTGTCGTCGCCCTTCTTCCGTCTTGTTTTCTTCTTCTCTATGCTTGGCCAATCGGATCTTTACTTTTTGTCGCTTCGCCGTCTTACGCGTCCTCCATCGTGCTAAACGGACTTCATCCGAATTAATCGACCACGCCTCCTCACTCTCGTTGACGAGTACCGTCATTATTTCGGTGTTATCCTCCACCGTCTCGCTTGGCCTTGCCCCCGTCACCACTAGTGACTTACCATCTCGGCAGCTCTTCTCTTGCTGGCTGGTCGTGCTATCTCCAGTCTGACCAACTCTCGCGCCTTCTCCAGTTCTGAGCCCCCTGGCTCGTGATGTTCTCCGTACTTCACCGTACTCTCGTAGCTCTCGTTCCCTCTCCGTGCGTACGAACCGGGTCGCCGCTATACTTGGTCGCACCGTGTCCACATAGCGCTGGGCACGCTCCACGTCACGCCCGTTCGTGTCCGCCTGCATGCGCAGCACCAACTCGCTGAGATTGTCCCTCTCCGCAGTCGGCGCGTCACGCTTCGTCGTCTCCCCACCGTTCTCGTCGTTCTGTTCCTTCGTACTTTCTCCGCGTCCCTTGATCCTCCGCTAGCAACATCCGTCTTGACGTCCTCCTCGACGCATGCACCGCTGCTAGCCCGTGTGCTGTCACTGTCCATATCGGCCATAGGCATCTGCTCGCGGTTGTCTCTTCCGACTCCATCACCATCCGTGCACAGGGGCTTTGCTGCTCCAGCCGGACACCGTAACCCCTCTACGACGCCCGCTTTACGTTTTCCGATGCAGCTTGGAGCTTTTTGCTGCGCGCCTAACGCTGTTCATCATTCCGTGCATTGGCTTCGGTATCTGGACACTCCCTGGCGAAGTGTCCAGGTCGATGGTACGCGTAACACCGTGCTTCCATGGGACACTGAATCGACCAATGACCGTTTTGCCCGCACTGATAACATCTATGGTTGGCCTTGTTGTCGCCGATCAGCCCATTGCCACGCGGCGCGGACCGGTGGTCGCTGACTTGCCGCTCGTCACTCTTGTCTTCTTCCGCCACCGCCTGTCGCACTGCTGCTTTCAACCACTTCTGCGGCGGCCTAGCATCAGACTCGTCGCTGCTGGTCTCGTGTCTCTCCCGCCGCTGCTTTGCTTTCCCAGTGGGTTTCTTGGGCTCTGGCTCGTGGTTCATGGTCGTAGCAGTAAGGGCTTTCCGCGCCGTTTTGCGTGGTTCATACCAATACTTCCCATTCCAGATGTGCCCCGGGGGCGTATCCCACGTCCCCGAAAACGTGTTGTACACACCCTGCGGGTTTGTAAACAGTGCCACCTGCTCTACTTCACTTTGTGCCATCGTGCCCTCTTCCAGACCTCTCGTCACGTCACTAGGCAAACCTGTTCCACTAACGCCCGGTACCACGCTAGTAGCTCCTGTCGTGCCTCTCATCGGAATAACGTAGCGGCTAGGAGCTGCCGCCCAAGATTGCCTATGTTAATCATCCCCTGGGCAACGTTGTCCATGGGATCATCGATCTCGGTGGCCTTATCGACAGCCTCTTCCAGGGTTCGGGGCTTCGGGTCCTGCTTGACCAACTTTCTAGTGCTCTTGTCAAGACAGCGTAGAACTGCGCCAGTAGTACTCTCTCGCTGACCTTATTACGCCCTACCACGTCTCTCAGACTGGCAGCAAAATCTGCATGTGTTTCTCCGGGAATCATCCGCCGCATACTCACCCTCCACTCTGCCGCAGACTTATCCAGCTTTTCTCCATACCGGCACAGCAGAGCCTTCTTGAGATTAGTCCATGTTCTTTTGTGCTCCGGTAATCGTCGATCCATGACCACCCACCACTTCGCCGCATTTAACATCAGCTTGTTATCGAGGATAAAGTGGAGCGACTTGTCAGACCAATGCCCTCGTCCAGATTCAACAGCGCCCTTCAGTGCCAGGTCGACGCGATCAATCCACGTCGACACCGATACCTTCGGAGACAGCGTGAACGTTGGCAGCTCCAGGTATTTTACACTCCGCTTCCGTGGCTGCCGCTCGTGCCGATGCCCTCCACGATCACGATGACCGCGACGTCTCCGTGACTGATTGTGACTGCGATTCCCGCGACCTCGGCGTCGTCTATCCAAACTGTCGCTCGAGCTACCGGAACTGTCACTCGATTCACCTCCATCGCCACCGTGGATGCCAGTTCCGCGGTAATCGTCATCACTGGACGAATTGCTTTCACTGCTGCTGCTGTCTGATGGTGAAGGACTCGCGCGTCCCGCTCGACGCTCCGTGGATTGTCGTGTTCTACCGCGATGCGCGTGCCGGTCGCGCCGTACTACGCGCCGTTACCAGCGAGCACTACCCTGTCGTGGTCCACCATCTTGATGCCGTCCTTTCCGGCGACTGCCTCTACCCGCGTCACTAGACACCGCACTGCTTTCACTACCCGATCGTGCTTGTTGTGCCGCCTGGCCGACCTCTTCCGGTTCTCGCCGGGCTAGATATTAACGTTCGTGACGTCCAGACTCAAGTCTTTTTTCCTGCAGCTCTCGTAGTTCTGCTGCTGCCGACGCCAACCTGTTCATACCCTCCCCGGCTTCCGCATCATTGACCGCTGCTGTCAGGGCCTCCACCTCGGACATTACGTGCTGAAGCGCCTTCATTACTTCCGCCTTGGCGACTGGTAACGGAGGTACTTCATTTTGATGTGGTCACTCCTCCTTGTCATCGTCAAGCCTTTGGCTCTGGCCACAGCATTGTCAGACCGCAAGCTAGGTAAGCTGTTGGAGAGCGCGAGCAACCGCTCCCACACTTAGCACCGCCCCGGCATCGCCATCGTTCTCTTTGGTCTCTTCGTCCTCGTGAAACGCTGATGGCAGCTCGCCTGTTCTCGGAGACGTCTCTGTTTCCGCACTAGGCGACGTTGACCCAAGCTGTGTCTTTCCGTGCCTTGCTGCTCGCAGCCTCCGATCTCGTGGGGCTTCGCTCTCATCTTCGCTATGGTTCTTTCTCATTGCCGTTTCGTGGGACCGTCTCGTCGCTCGTCCCTGTCGCTCAAGATCCTGCGTGACGTCCTTATGTACCGACCTTGTGGCCACCGATGATCACGTGGTTATTGGGGTCATTGTTTCTCTCGCCTGATAAATACCGGCGACCCGGAATGCGACCTCGACTGTGATTGTTCGTTGCGTGGAACTCGTTCTTTCGGGTTAATCCCCTGTATGCCCAACATGTAACAAGTCTTGTAACGCCTGCTTGACGGCGTGTCGTATAGTTGGTGCCGTGCTGCGTTCGTGGTCCAGGTTCGCACGATATCGACTAGTTATAACGCCTGTTGGCTCGGTCACCCGCGCCGGGACGTCTGTCCCTATTTATTAATATCAACCCTATAAAACCGTACGCTCGTTTGATCCGTAGTCGCCGTCCTTGGGGTACCCAAACAGCCGCACGACCACCGATCCAACTCGTTGTACGGACTCGACTCGCTGCTCCGCTGCTGAATGCAGCAGAGGCTTCTCGCGTCGTCTCCTTGGAGACTCTCAGCCACCTCGGCCGTCCGTGGAGCCGTCCTTCGCCGTCCCTAGAACCCGCACGTCACACTGCACAACCTCGCGAGCCCCTGTTGCTCACGAGGATGCTTCGCAGTGCCCCGCATTGCCTAGAACCCAGCGCCCTGGATTACTCATCGCCTCAGTAGCACTGAACAGTGCTGCCACTGCCCTTCAACCACACTACTCGCTTACTTGTCCGTCTACTCGTGCCAGTCTTGGCCGACGTCTCGCACTTAGTACCGCACTCTGTCGTACGGCTCTGTCGCGTCGCTGGTGTCTCCCGTGCACCAGCGATCTTCGAACTGGTTGTGCTCGACACCGCCAATTCCGAACTGAGCTCTCCCCCTCTTGGCGCCGCCGGTTTTCATTTTGGCCGCACGCCACACAGCTCGCACGATCCTGGCGCAGCCAATCTTCGTTTGGCCGCACGCCAGTCCGCAGCTGCTCACCCACCTCACTTCGTCCTACACTTCGGCACTCTGGCCGTACTCATCGGCCTTCGAGCCGTCCGTGAGCGATCCACCGGCTATAGCCCTCTGCTTATCGCGACACTTCGCACTCCATCCAGGTTCGCCGACTTCGCCTCGCCCTTCTTCAACTTGGTCCCGCCCCACAAAGGTTCCACAGGTTTGCTGGATCCGCACTGCGTCACCACCACAGGCCCAGCGCTCACTCCGGGCCACTGCCCTGTTACAGACATGTAAAAGTATGCTACCAAGAAATGGGTACAGTTTACGGTAAAGTTTACGGTAAGCTTGGGGAAGGAATTTAGTGACTACATGTAACAAGAATAAAGGAGTGGACACGAAAGAATGTAGACATCCTTCAAGCTGTAGCTAACAATAGTCACTTTTCATTTTGCCAAACAATACACAAGCTTCCTCAATCTATTACACTTACGGCATTTAGTCCATCTTAAACTTTGCGCGGTTCCACGTGGACTCTGTGGGGGACGCATCATCGGGTATTGTGGATGGTTGGGTAACTGTGAATATGTTCTCTCTGACTGACCGTCGTCAGCTCATTAACCAACATTTCACGACTCCTCCATCCACGTCTGGAGTACCAGGTAGGTGTCCACGCTGTAGTTGTCCCCACGATCACTCTAATGTCGCTCTAAAACTACAGGTAGTAGTCCTTTCGAGATCAGAGTGCTATGGTTCTCAGCACTCACTGCTCCTATCTCGATTGTTTCTACTGGCTGCTAAACGATGAAAAGTGTAATGAAGAGCGTTGGCGAGTCCATCCGACACCAAGAGCTGTGAGCTTCACACACCAAAGGCCTTTAAGCTTCAGATTCCACCGTTGAAGCGGACCCACCGGTAGCACACTGTGAAAGCGTTTGTGAAGATCCGCTGTTTTTTTCTTCATAAATTGTTTTCCATATCATGCTTCTTTTAATCTTAACACGACCAAACTTTGACAAATACAAATGAATAAAGTGGGAATAATGCGTGGTCTGCCACTCTACTGACGAAAAAAGCGGATTACTTCATGGGATTGACAGTGAACTGGGGGCAGTTTTATTAAATAATTTCGCAACCGGTATTTTTCTGGGCTACTAAGCACTGGTTAGTCTTATATCTGCCCACAAAACGGGATGAAATTGCCACAATTTCGAAACCTCCAACCCGGTGCTATAGCCATGAATGCTCTATGGTGTGGCCAACACGTATTAATTTTCTGACCTGTAACATTGTGACGGGGGATTTGTACCGTGCCACACGACGTCCCGGTCAGACAAGAAGGGGTGTCATCCCTAAAGGCGATGCCAATGACCGATCGCTGATTGGTCCCATCTTTCTTTTGGGACGATATAAGACCGACCCAAAGATAAAGTAAAACGAATAATCTCTATCTCTTGTAACTGGAACACCGTCGCTGGATGTGCGTTTGCTTAACGGCCAAAGCTAATCTACTTACAAATCAGCTCCACAGTCATCATCGCAATACATGTAGCTCAAATTTTAGCTGTCTTTCGTTTCTTGTTTGGAATCACTCGATCCAAGACATCTTTCTGGTTTAAGATTCGACGTTTCTTCCTCTCAGCGATAATCTTCTCGGCGGTTGCGTCACCCACGCCTTCTATCTGACGTAATTTCTGGTATGAGACCGTGTTGATATTTGGTGGCTCCAGGAAACTTCGATATGCGCGACTTGCAAGCGCTCCAAAATATCGGCCAAACTCTTTGGCTGAAACGATTCCGCTTCTTCGAGAAAGAATAAGGCCCGTCGCTAGAGATGGTGCAGCGATCACAAACACAATCGAGCCTCCGGTTACTGCTTTTGCTTGCTCTTTGACATATGTGTCTTCGATTACTTTCGCTTTTGTTTACAGCAGCTTGCTTCGTTGCACTGAGCTTGTTCATTTCCTACCTTCAATTGAACTCCCATAAAAAGGCTGCCGACGGAAGCGCTAGTATCGTTGATAACGATTGTTATCATCTGAGACCTTCAAGCTGCCATCACGATTCGTGAAGCACGGGTAGTATTGCGCGGGCTGTCGTGCCGGCGGAGGGGATTGCTACTGGTAGGGAGATTTTGGGTTAATTTAGCTAGTTTTACTTGTTTTTGTAGGAAAAGGGATGCATAGTAAAACCACGACACACCCTTACTATTGTTAGAAAGTAAGAGCTGATGACCCTATATTAGAATGTGCTTCTACGAAAGGGTCAATTTTTAAAGAGACCGTGCTGACGTTTAGAAAATAGGGAGCCGCTGGAGGCCAGGATTTTAGTTCGGGATATGTACACAATCTAAGTCCTGGATCCATCCAGGACTGTAAGATAAATTTACTTCCGTTCTCTGCTATTTCCGATCGAGATAAATTACGCGAGTGTCTTTCATTTTGGTTTCTGTGGCTAGACGTGAGAAGACGTCGAGGACGAGGAAGAAGACATGCGCACTCGGGACGGTTCTCCCCGCCACAGAGGCCCCGGCCTCTCAGACATCACGCGAGCTGGTGATACGGACACGCCAAGCGCTGAAGAAGGGTCGGCTGCGCAGAGAGATGAAAAAAACCGTATCTGGAAATGACGTGGGGAGCGAGGGTGAATTGGACGTGGATGTTGATGACGATGGCGTGGATGTAAAGAATGATGACGTGGATGTGGATGTTGAGAATAATGGTGAGGACATGGAGGTGGAGAATGATGGTGAGGACGTGGACGTGGAGAATGAAAGTGGTGATGGCGAAGTTTCTATGACAGTGGAGGCGCCTTCTACGTGGCATTCCGACTGGAGAACGTGACAAGCGTACTTTACGCTGTACTGTCAGCGGACGCTGCAAGCTCCGCCGGTAAAGGAGACAATGTCACGCGCAGAGAGAAACCGACGATTTATGACGAGCAAGAAGGGGGCAAACTCTTCTCAACTGGTTCCTGAGGAATTTGATCCATACATGCGTACATATATCTGTACGCATGGATGGAAGAAATGCAAGTCACGCAGCGAAGGGAGTCGACCTCGGCAAGCATATCCGTTTGACGGATTGCCCGTTTCACTTTGTCGTTCATTTGAATAAGGACAAAACTCAAATTGCACATGAAACACGGGACTTTTACGCACAACCACGCTGTAACGGGGTTACATGGTGTGGAGAACACAGGGGTACTAAGTACCCGGAGAGTAAACAAACTCTCAGTACATAAGTTGGAGAGTTAACAAGGTCTCTCAATACGTTGGCTGAAAGCCACACGTTGTGCATTTGATTCGGTTTAACTATGCTATATAGGTAAACAGATGCATTTACCCCTAGGCGGCTTGGCCGCAATAATAGTAAATAAAACTCTTCTGGTTTTGAGGCATAAAAATTAAGGTATTAGCTTTGAGCCCTGGGCTTGGGCTGTAAGTATCCTTTGGATAAGGAACTTAGTATTAGTGACTCTTTGAGTCGAACGTCTTCCTCTGACGCTAAAGCTACGGCAGCCCCGCTGCACTTGGTAGCACTTGTAGTCAATCCCGCTCCTGAGTCGGTTGACTATATCCTCTGCGAGGATGGAAGACCCCGTGTTCGCGATTTTGCCCCAGGCGCAGCAGGACGCGCTTAGTAAGCTTATGTCTTTGCTTGGCCCGGAGGGCGTGGCTCATCTTGCATCGCAAGGTCCAGAGGCGGTCACCGCCAGGCTGGAATCGTTCTCCCGCTACGAGAACACGCTCTTGGAGCACGTCCAAGAGAAGATGAGCGCCGCAACGGCGGCGGCGTCGAGTACTCACCGCTGTCAGCGGAATGTCGTTCGCTCTCATGAGCAATTGGTAGTAACCATCGACCAAGTCGAGCGTGCTGTACAACGTACGGCCAACCATGTTGTTGTGCAGAACATCCTTGCGAGGAATCAGCGTTTGCGCCGGGATAGTGGCTGCATTTAGCTTGTTAAAAGCATGTACAATGCGCCACTTGCCGTTTGGCTTTCTGACACAGAACGTGGGTGTCGAGTCCGGAGACTTACTCTCACGCACCATCCCTGCCTCGTGCTTCGCACGGAAGAATGCGTAAATGACGTCACACTGCTCTCTCGGCAAAGGCCATTTCCTTGTTACGCTGTATTTGGTTCCAGAAACCAGGTCAATCTCATGACACACGCCTCGATCCGGAGGCAGGCCCATCGGTGGGTCTTTCGAGACAACGTCTCCATACTCCTTCACCACCGGGTAGAAGGGATCCGAAGGATCTTTTAGGATCGCCGATCCACTTCTTGCGCTCAGCGCTTTCATGGTTTCCTCTAGGACCCGCGTCGTCCACGACGGATGAGGAGCTCAACTCCTCCTCAGGTCCCAGTAGGACCACCTCGGCTAGCTCGCCTGCCTTTAAGGCTTCGCCAAACTCGACAATGGACATCTCGTCCAGCTCTAGCAGAGCATCTGCAACGGGCAGAGTGTCAAGGCTGATGTCGCCTTCTACCGCCGTCACCCCGCTCACGAGTGTGTACAGCTGTTCACAGCAATCTCGTGGAGCATCACCGCTCGCCACGTTGGACACCTCGTCCGACGTCGAAGACGTCACAGACGCCCTGCGTCTTCTTCTCCTCTCCCTCCGCGACCGAGCCCGGCCGGATGAGGGCGGGGTGGCGACACCTCCGTCACCACCACCGTGTGCAACAGCACCATCACTCCTCGAAGAGGATACAGTGTCTCGCAAGACACTCGGCTGAAAGCCAAGATATCCTTGACCCTCACACAGTGAACTAGGTGTCACTTCACCTGCAACTCCTGGGCTACGCCCATGATGCCTCGACTTGCAGTCGACCGCGACCCTCGGGCCACGCAGCGGTAGGTCTACGACTAGAATCGTACCACTCAGTGGATTACGTGCCACTCCGCGCTCGTCCTCACCAGGACCCAGCAGTTGGTCATTGACCTGACCTGCACCGCTCAGCGGATAACGTGCCGCACCAAGTACGCCCTCAGGGCAAACAGCAACCTCGTTGCTAATAATTTCTGACATACCAATGTCCAGCACTACGGCCGCCTCGGCCTCGTGCTCGCGCCAAAAGTGCTTCTGCTTCCTAGCAGAGGTGGGTTCATGACTCACCAAAGCTCCACTAGAAGCAGGGTGCGACGTACCCAGCGTTTTCGACTTCCAGTCGATCCATGGCTCATGGCGTTCCAGCCATGCCATGCCAAGGATGAGGTCTTACCTCGCATCCAGGTCTAAGACCAAACAGCGTTCCACGCTATCGAAGTTCTTAAACTTCACTCCAAGGTCGACAGAGACCTTTAACACAGTTACCAGTGTCCCCGTCGCGAGACGGACAGAGATCGTATCTCTCGTTGGCACTTCCAGTGCCTCAGCATACAGCTGACTCCCTTCCAGGGTTGAGCGACGGGCGTAGTTGCCCGAGGCTCCCGAGTCAATCAAGAAACTCCATATCTTTGCAAAGCCCTTCACGTTCGCTTGAACGACCAGCAAGCCCGGCTTGCACACACTCTTCTCGTAAGAGAGCTCAGCTCTCTTCGGGGCTGAGCCCCGTTGCCCTCTACCTCCTCGAGGCACAACAGAACTCAGTTCTTTCCCAGTGGCCGCCCCGCGCCTACTGAAAGTTGCCGTTTTCCGGCGATGAACCGGAGAGTTGGCTCGCCGGAGCCTCGCGGTTCTTGCGCAGAGGGCAATCGGCCCTCAAGTGCTTAGTGCTATTGTATACAAAGCATTGGCGGATGCTGGCGCGCTGCTCCGCAGCAAGAAGCTCCGCTTCTTCGTCTTCAGCATAGCTGAGGTCCATCGGCTCTGAACCACTCGAAGAGCTTGCGCTACCAGCGCTCCAACCAGGTCGAGCCGACCTGAAGTTGTGCTCGGCATTTAATGCCACATCCAACGCCTCTTCAAAAGCGTTAGGATGTACACGGAAACTTCCGTTCAAGCTGCGGTCACACGAAGTCCCTTCATGAACACGGTCACACTGACCAGTTCCGGAAGAGGGTCCGCCGCCATTCCGCCGATAAGAGTTCCCAACTCTTGGACATAGTCCAATAAATTCTTCTTACCCTGGCAGGTAGCAAGGAACTTCGACCTGATACGGTACGCCTGATTAGGCGGCGCGAACACGCGCGAAAGCTGTTGCTTCAGCTGATCCCAAGTGGGAAATGCAGCGTCAACAGACGTGCTGCACGTTAGTGCCCATTCGCGAGCGCGACCTCCAAGCCTGGAGATAGCCAGCGCCACGCGCTGATGCTAAGACTGGAGCAGGGCCGATCCCATGGCCAGCTCGACCTCACGGGTCCAGAGAAGGAGACTCTCTCCATCCTCCCCCTCGAAGGTTTTTACGCTCCCCATGAGCGGTTTCAGTGTCATAGACTCTTCACGCGTCATCAATATGCTCTGGGAGTGGCTGGTCATGCCCCAGGGGCTGTCGAACGCACCAGCAACGTTCAATTGGCTTCTGACGCAGTGTTTAGGCTCCAACGAGCGTACGCTCAAGCGTACTTTGACGATATATTCGTTCATAGTCGTGCTGAGCACGGAAAGTCAGACGTGGAGAACCACATTGACCACTTGCGAGCGGTGCTCGAGTGCATGCGCACTAATAAGTTGTATGCCAACTTGGACAAGTGCGTCTTTGGCGCGGAGGAAATACCTTTCCTCGTGCTTCATTGGGAAGCGAGGCTTAAGGGCAGATCCTGCCAAAGTCAAGGTAATCGTGGACTGGTCGGTTCCCAAGAACCAAAAAGCTTACGCAAGTGGCTAGGCTTAGCCAATTACTTGCACAAGTACAGCGCGAACTATGCGGAGATGGCTCGGCCATTATCAGATCTCCTTAAGAAGCACGCACCATGGTGCTGGAACGTCGAGCACGACGGAGCCTTAGAGGCTGTGAAGGAGAGCCTCCTCCAGGCTCCGATCCTTGCGCTACCGGACCCGGATAGTCCGTTTAGCGTCGTCTGTGACACCTCCGATTTTGCAATCGGTTGTGCTTTACTACAAACAGACGCCGAAGGACGTGAACGCGTGATTGCGTATGAGTCTCACCAGCTCAAAGCTGCAGAGAAGAACTATCCAGCTCATGACAAAGAGCTACTTGCAATGAAGTATGCTCTAGTCAAATTCAGGGTACACCTGCTAGGCTGTAAGCCTTTTGTGATCTTTACTGATAATGCGTCACTACGCACAGCGACACAGTCGCCTCATCTGTATCAGAGAATGACAAGATGTCTTTTCTTCTTTGCCGAGTATAACTTCGAGGTGAAGTACAAGCCGGGGCGGCTTAATGTAGTGGCCGATGCGCTCTCGCGCAGGCTGGACTACGAGTTAGCTCCTGTCACGACAGTGACGTCGTCAGTGCCTGACTTGATACGCAGAGTCTATGCACAGGACAACATGTGCGTAGCGCTGCTACGGGCTCTTGGGAGCGAAGCGTTTTAAAGACTCTGACAAGGAATTGTCTGGGCGCTTACGCGCGAGGCTGCATCGATACGCGCTCGAAGGCGGCCTGCTGTACTACAGCACCGACTCCGAGGATAACCCTCGTGAAGCCGTTCCTCATGATGAGGATCTAAAGTATCGAATCCTCTATGAGGTTCATGATACACCCGTGGGCGGGCACTTGGGTCGGGAGAAGACCTATGGCTCGGTGAGCTCGATGTACCGGTGGCCCAAGATGTATAAGTAGGTCGGCACCTATGTACGCACGTGTGAGACGTGTCAACGGACAAAGTCCGCGCCGAGCACGGCAGCGCCATTGGTGAGTTTGCCTGTCTCCAAGGGATGTTGGCAGTCCTTGCGTATGAACGTTGTGTTTGGCCTTCCCAAGGATAAGGCGGGAAACACGGGTATTGTGGTCTTTGTAGACCGATTGAGCAAGATGGCTCATTTAGCGGCGGTGCTGGACACCATTGATGGTGAAGGTACAGCTTTGCTGTTTTTGGACCGAGGCTTTCGCCAACATGGCTTGCCTGAGGCAATTGTCTCGGATCGAGACTCGCGCTTCACTGCGAAGTTCTGGACGTCCCTTCACAGAGTGCTTAGCACTCGTCTGGACATGTCCACAGCGGATCATCCGCAGACCGATGGTCAAACCGAACGCGTGAATCGCGTTGTGGAGGATACCCTCCGAAGCGTATTCGCTGAGGCGCCAAAACACTGGAGCCAGATGCTCCCACTCGTTGAGTTCGCATTAAATAATGCAGTGCACGCCTCGACAGGCTACACTCCGTTCTATGTGAACGGCTTGGTTAACCCTCGCGTCCCACTGACGCCGCCACGCAGTGGCTCAGGGCTTGATGGAGGAGGGATAGCCGAGCGGCTAGCTGATGTCAGACCTGTTGCGGTTCGCAAGCAAGTCGATGAATTTGTCTCTGTGAGACTGAGCGTAATGCGTCAAGTACGCGACGCTATGGCTGAAAGCCAAGACACGCAGAAGGAGCATGCAGATGCCAAGGGCAGAAGCAATGTTGAGAGGTTTGATGTCGGTGACCAAGTTTTATTAAGCGCTAAACCCTACCTACTCATGCAGTGTCTGCAGTCTTCAAGACGAAGTTGAGACCTCGTTCAAGGTCGTGGCCAGGAAGGGCCTAGCGTATACGCTCATCCTTCCAAAGAAGATGCGCACGCATCCGATCTACTATGTTGGCTTGCTTAAGCCATATCAAGACCCTGCTCAGGTGAGCGCGGAGGCGTTAGCGCCAACGGTGGCTGGACCACGGACAGCTGCAGGGCAGCAGGTGGTAGAGCCACGGGAGGCTGAACGACAGCAAGAGGTGGGCCCACAGATGGCGATCAACAGTATGTGGCAGAGCCACAGGTCGCGGAGTGAAGTGCTCGAGATGCAGGAGCAAGGCAAGCTGAACGTTCAGCCGAGCGACTGGACGCTCAAGGTCCGAGACCTGGTTGTGAGTCATCAGTGGTGACTCTAGCCTATCCACAAGTTGGATCATCTCTTCGAGATCGACCGATGGGCGGTGAACGTGAACGTTCGCGTCGTATGGACGCAAACGCCGTTCCGGCAAGTGCTGACTCTCCCCACGAGAGCCCAGCTGAGGCAAGGCCTCCTCCCGCTCTGCTCGATGAGCATGGTGAGCTCCACTTTCACGTGGAACGCCTTGTGGCACGGCGTAGACGCCAGGGTCGTACCCAGTGCTTGGTGAAGTGGAGGGGTTACCCTCACTCACAGAGCTCATGGGAGTTTGCAGTTATCCTCCGGCAAGATTGCCCTGACGTCGTTGACGCTTACGACCGGGCACATTATGTGCCTAAGCGCCACCATAGCGTGCGACAGCGTCGCCAGGCGCTGGGCGCCTTCAACTAGAGTGGGGAGCGATCAGGTCAGCAGTTGAGCTCAGGCTCTGACCAGTGGCTGCAGCAGCCAGCTCGTACGTATGAGCAGTGCTCGCAGCGGGAGAAGGAGGTGGGAAGATCTCATGGTGTTAGGGACATGGTCCCGAAGGAAGCAGGTGCTTCGTGTTGTGCTGAACAAGGGTTAGGCACAAGCGTCTCGATAGACGCATAGTTGTTTTGAAACAACTTGCCCGCTGGGCATGATCCAAATGTGGATGCGCTGTAACAGCGAAAGTGGTGTCCCGGACGGGGATCGAACCACTGGCCTTTGGCTTGCCAGGCCGGAGCTCTACCATTGAGCTATAAGGGCGATGCCCGTACGTCAGTCCGAGAACGGACTACTCATGGTAAGAGAGGGCTGCGCCCGGGTGGATTTGAACCACCGAGCTGTGGCTTCCAAAGCCAACGCGCGACCACTGAGCTAAACGGGTGCTGCCCTTAAGCTTGTCCAAGCGTGGACAATCGTTCATAGAGCGAGAGGGCTGTGCCCTGGTGGGTTCGAACCACCGACCTGTGGCTCTCAAAGCCAGCGCTCAACCATTGAGCTAAAACGGTGTTGCCCTTAAGCTTGTCCAAGCGTGGACAATCGCTCATGGAACGGGAGGGCGACGCCCTCGTGGAATCGAACCACCGACCTATCGCTTGTGAAGCGAGTGTTCAACCGCTGAGCTGTTACCGACGACTCGGATGAGTCAAGAGCATAGCTCTAAGCGATTTGCAACTCTTGGAGTAGGCGCGGAGCGCAAGCGTAGGTCTGAGAGCAAGATGCGCGCTGCGCTTGGAACATTGGGCCGTGGGCTGACGACAAGAAGTTGGGCATCAACGATACGTAGGCATTTGTGAGCTCACGGAGCTGTACAACGCTGGTGTGAGGTGTAGTAACCTCCGCCGTCTTAACAAGACGTGACCTCGCTGAGGAAATTTCGAGAACGGAATGTTCTCATCTTAGTGGGGGAGAGTGTAACGGGGTTACATGGTGTGGAGAACACAGGGGTACTAAGTACCTGGAGAGTAAACAACCCTCAGTACATAAGTTGGAGAGTTAACAAGGTCTCTCAGTACGTTGGCTGAAAGCCACACGTTGTGCATTCGATTAGGTTTAACTATGCTATATAGGTAAACAGATATATTTACCCCTAGGCGGCTTGGCCGCAATAATTGTAAATAAAACTCTTCTGGTTTTGAAGCATAAAAATTAAGATATTAACTTTGAGCCCTGGTCTTGGGCTGTAAGTATCCTTTGGATAAGGAACTTAGTATTAGTGACTCTTTGAGTCGAACGTCTTCCTCTGACGCTAAAGCTACGACAGCCCCGCTGCACACGCGGTGTCTCCGGCTGCGTTTGCAACGTACCCAACATCACGTGGACTAAAAGACCATATAGTGAGCGCCCGCGTCGATGGTATCTTGGCTGTTGGAGCCAAACGAACCCGCATCTATGATTATCTTTTGGAGCACGACCAAAACGTGATCCAGGTTGACGTGGACAACTTGGTGCGAGGGTCATGCATCCTCCGTCTCCAATGTAGATGATAACGAGGCCACAGCACGGGAGATTGCAGCGTTTTCAGCCGCTGACTCGGAGAACGTGTCTACCGTTGCGGAGACTGAAGTTGGGGAAAGTGGGGTTATTTCACTAGCTACAGCCCACATGCGGCGCATTTACGGAGCAAACATGATTTTCCATTGCTGTTTTGTACCGATACGACTATCAACTACTCACCTTCATGGGGATGAACGAGTCTAATGAAATTGCTGTCGTGCAGCAGTCTCTCATTGAGACCAATGACGACTGGCACGTGGATAGAGCAATTGCGCACTTCAAACGTTCGCATCTGACACGCATCCATTTGCTGCGGGTAATTGTTGTCTACAAGGATCTCAACGAGATCCGCGTGCTGGAAGAGCATTGCCCCGAGGCTCGCGTGATTAGCTGTCACTTTTACGTAATCAAGTGCTTAAAGGAAAAGCGATCAAAGACTGAGTATGGGAAAATTTCGACCGAAGATGCTTCACATTTCGACGCTGCCATCCACAAGATGGTGTATGCGCAGTCAGAGAACCAATACAACGATGCGCACGAGTCACTTAATGGCATTTGTGGTCGCACGGGGATGAATGGATTTTATGACTATTTTCAATAGAATTGGGATGGGTCTCGAGACCGCTGGGTCTCGTACACACGAGCCAGCTTGCCACGCTTCAAGAACCACACCAACAATCGGTTGGAGAGCTTCTTCGGAAAGCTGAAGGAGGCGGTGGAGGGTACAATGAGTATGGCCATGGGTGTGAAGTCCCTGGTAGCTTACGACAGGCGCATGCAGAACGAGTACGAGTACCGTTTGTCTCGGATCGGTCGATTTGTCAGCAGTAATTACGATGAGGAGCTCACGAACGCACTCCGATTCACCACGCATTACGTTGCGCAACAGATTGAGCCACCGTATGCATCTGCTATGTCTAAATATTCTACTTACAAGTATGAGAAGGACCCACAAGTTGAGGACGGAATATTGGTGATCGGCATTTTCTCTGAACATTGCTTGGGAGTGACCGATTGGAAATCTGACTGTGAATTCTCTGTGTCGATGTGTTTACTATGCCGCCACGCCATTGCGTATCGTATAGACATTGGTGTTTTAGGGCCGCTCATCCCTTGGTGTCTTATCGACGACAGGTAAGTGTACAGTACTTATCAAGGATATAAATCCTGCAAACGTTCAGGATTGTAATCGCCTGTGTTTCTGGTTTTCTAGATGGACCACTCCAAACTGGCCTTTGAAAAGAGTGAAGCAGCTCGAGTACGAGACGTTTTCCACTACTGACGCTGGAGATGTTCGAAAGAAGCTGAGAACGCATTCAGAAGCTATCGTGAAGCGGTCCGAGCTACGCACCTTATTGCAAGTGAAATGGCAGGTATCGAAAACGACGAAGAGCTCGATGAAATGCTTAAGTTTGTTTTAAACCAGTGGAAAAATGTGCGCCAGATGAAGAGGGGTGATTATGCGCTGAGCGACAACGGTGGGGGCGAGAGTACCGCACAACAATCTCAACACGAAGACATGGCTCTGTATGCAGCAGCTCGGCTGGAGTTTGATATTAGCTCAAGCGAAAACGAAGATCAATCTCTCTCAGCTACATCAGATGTACCTGCTGATTCTCGAAATAAAGCCAATCCGTCCGTTATTCGACTTAATCAAAAGGCGAAAAAGGTCGGCGCTCCCCGGAAACATAAAAAAAACTTTAGTTGCATGGAAAAAAGAGGGCCGCAAGTGGTATGAAGCTGCTGAAAGCGGACGGAAGATTGCAGGCAAGGTTACGTTACAGGGATTATTAAGTGTTTTGGCTCGAGACCAACCTGGTCTTCAAGAAACGCAGAGACGGCTTTCATGTTTAATTGTGAGGCATGTGGAACATGAAAAGAAGAAGTCAAAACGGAAGGTCAGCAAAAATCCCGTGCCGGTCCAGGATCCTTTTTATCTTCTACCCAGCAAGCTATTGGAGGCATGCATGAAGGTTCTTCCTGATTCGAACACGGCTTCCAGCTCTATATCAGTAGGCGATTCTCAATCAAGTCAAACCCAGGGCATAGATGACGACACGTCTGCGCAGCAGAAGGAAACGGTGCTCATTAAGGATGTGGGGCAATTTTCGAGACAGCAAATAGATTCAAGCGGGTCCTGAATCTCAAGGAGGCGGTTGAAAAGGGTTTGTAAACCTACAAATGGATGACCGAAACGGGTATCCCGGCTCTGGTAGCAGAATATCACGCATTAGGCAAACGGATTGCTCAAAATGTCAAGGATACATACCCCTGTAAGTCTATCGATGGGCTTCCAAACGACGCTGACTTCCAGTATGCAATGCTGTACCGAGCAATGCCGCCTTTGTGGCTATCGGATGCTTCAATTCGTGCTTTATGCATACGCCTGTGCCATGATTACCCGCAATGTCGGTTTGCAGGATTTCAAGCTGTGAAGGTCAAAACGAAACGAACGCGGCAGGGTGAAGACACGGTGTTGAGCGATAGTATCCGTGACTGCGTGTAAAAGAAGAGGGAGTTGAATCGGTGTTCCTTCCTCTAAACTTTGGCAATCTGCACTGGTGCTGTTTAGCTGTTAAACTGAGCACGAAGCGGATCTATTACTACGATCCGCTGAACCAGCCGTCGTACAAGAGCGCGGCGAATGCGGTTGCTGTTAGATTGAAGCTTGCAAGGCTAAATGACTTCGAACCCATTCCGATAAACAATCCCCTGCAGCTCGACGGCTTCAGCTGCGGTGTCTACATTTGCTGGATGCTCATCCGCCAGATTACTTACGGGCACCTGGATATGACCGACGCTTCGCTTCCAAGGCGTCGCTTTGAGCTGTTCATATATCTACTCACAGGCCGACGCTTGCCTGCACAGGCTGCTGCAACTGCTTTGACGGATGAAAAACCTCCCGTTCCACAGAGCGACGACAAGAACATGGACGATGAGGAGGTGGCGCCTACCCAGATTGGTGACAAATGAAAGTTGCACGGTATCTTTGCATCTTAGCACTCATAACATGTAGGTTTCCATTGAAAATCATTTCGAAAGATTCAAACCAGGATTTTTACATGTAGAAAACAGGATTAATCCTGTACAATATCCTAATTTTTTTAACGAGTGTTCTATTCAGGATTTTTTTCGAGCTGATTATAATGATTTATCCCGTATCATGGTACAATTAATAAGATACAAAAGTCTCATTAAACGTGGTATATTCAGGATTAATCCTGCAACGTTGCTAGCCACGTAACGAATATTACGCGTCCTCGACGAATCTTCTCAAATCTTCCCCATATGGCTATTCATTTATGAGGGGCTTCAAGATACAGGATTCATCCTGACCTAAATCTTGTATGATTTCCGAATTATAATCCTGGCCTCCAACAGCCGCTTAGAAAATATTATCTTAAAGTTATTAATAAAAAGCTAGCTCTTACAAAAACTTGCTAAATATTATTATACACAGTGTTATTACTAATACTTTACATTCTGATACAGTACTTCCGCACATTATGATACAGTACTTCCGCACACGTACTAATACATGTAGTACAAAACGCAGCTGCGTTTTGACGATATCTTCGGGGATTTCTTTGTTGCCTTTGGCACCAATTTGCTGTGTATATTTCAGGAGTAGTTTGCCAGCATCAAGTCATTGTGGTCGAACGCAGCAATGAGTAATACAGCTTTGTAACATGACTGCCTTACCTGTGAGGTTTGTTTTGTACATGTATTACGACTCCCGACAAAGCACTACAAGAAACGAAAACTTACGTACCATGTTAGCTGTAATCCATGCCCGATGATCTATCGTCAACAGTAGACGCGAGCCCGGACACAGCTGAAACCCACCTCCTTCAAGCACAGCCAGTGCTACAGTATTATAGTAAGAAAAACGTCAAATGTATCGCTCTCCATTCGACAATCTACTAGACTCATTTGATAGACAACAGCTTTGACCACTTCGGCACTGACACCCATGCGATTCAGCTGATTTCGGTTTGTTGCAAGGTAGTATCTCAGCTGCCACATCGCATGGTATCGCTGATGGGCAGGTCTGAGTTTCAAGCGGCATCCTGATCGGTGATAGCTTCGCTGATACGGAAAGCAAGACTCCAATACCAAACGGGCGCGGATGGTATTCGAGTGCACGCTGAGGGGTTTTCGAGTGCAGATATTTTTGCCACGAAATGGCGGAATGCCGAGTGCAGATAACACATGGCGATATCGTCGGCTCTATACTTGTCTTGTCCGGTCCATGCTTGTTTGAATTTACTACACTGTTCTTGGGGCCGGATGCAGAGCTCACCAGGATGTAAGAGGAGAAAAATACATGTATTTGTGAGAAGAAAACATGAATGAGCCTTGGATCCTGGTTCACTTCCTACACAAGGTACGCTGAGCTCCGCTAGTCCAGTCCTACGCTCACATGCTCAATGCCAACTGTCACTCCTGATCGTCTTAGCTGTCCAAGTCCTGATCGTCGTCGGCGTCACGGTCGACACTGCGGGGATGCGATTCGTGTGTGCTTGCGTGGGCGGCAGCACTCTTCGTAACATCGAGGCCAGTACGTCTTGATTCTACGATCAGCTGCACCAATTCCTGGCACTCTAGGAAGACTTGCTTGCCTCCCTCGAAGTCGACAAGCCATCTATATCTACCACCCCGACTTGAGTAGGCTTGAATTGTGCCAATCATGCTGATGTCTTCCTCTTCTCCGTTGACGACAACGGCAAAATCCTTTGCTATCTGCCAGCCATAAGGATAGTGCGGTTTCTTCATCAACTTCTTTTCCAGGGATGGAATCGAAAACGTGCGGTAGACCTTGGCATGAAACCGCTTCCCCGTGTTGAACATGAACACGTAGCTGAACGCGTCTTGGAGCTGAATCGCGACTTGCGCGCTTTGCATCTGTTCATGAACCGAGATGCGTTGGTACCGTCCTCCGGTTAATGGACGACTCGGGCTATGCTCTCCCGTGGAGCTCTCCACCATTGCCCTGAACACAATGTGAAATGCACACGGTAGGATAGATGAGTATGAAGTAGAAGCAACTTAGAGTATTACGGTGAACGTACGGCGAGCGTTGAATTTGCTCTTATCGTGTTGACGGAGAAGCGCTTGAACGAAAGGAACTCTTACACTGTGGACTGGCGTAGCTGGCGAGCGAAGTTGGCGATGGAAGCACACTAACCCTAGCTCGTGGATCGCTTTGTAGACGAACGCCTGCTTATCGTTGCTGCAACATGTAGCTTACATTAGCTACGTCTGAACTAATGAAGGCAGAGCCTTGACGCATCTTCTTCCGTGCTCAAGCCTTAACCTCAGCAGTGCACTCGGTCATTCCCTCAAGTTGAACAAAGGACACTCGGTTTCACACCTTTCGAACAAAAAAACATTTTTACCGGGAAAAGCCTTAACCCTATATTAGAATGCGTGCTTCTACCTCTACGAAAGGGCTAATTAAGAAAAAATCCGTGCTGACGTTTAGAAACATATATCTAAATGTAATTAATAAAAATCTGGCTGCACCAAAATGTGCAAAATATTATTTTTTAGGTCTGCTTTTTTTTTCTAACCTTTTTACTTGAATACGCGGTGCTATTACTAATACTGAACATGCTGATACAGTACTTAAAATTCGTGCACGTACAAGTATTGTACTACATAGTAGTACAGTACAATACGCATTCCATGGCATCCATTTTGAAGATTTCTTTGGCCTTTGGTACCATATTGCAGAGGTATATTTCAGTCTGAGATTAATTTTTTTAGGAGTAGACTGCCAGCATCAAGCCGTTGTGATCGAATGCAGCAATGAGTAATACAGCTTCGCAACGCGACTGCTTTACCTGTGAGGTTTGCTCTGTACTACGACACCCGTTCTCGGCAAAATACTACTAGAATCGAGAACTTAAGTACCATGTACTTAATGCCCGATGATCAATTGTCTTCAGTAGGCAAGACTTATCCCAGCCGAGACACAGCTGGAAGCCAGCTCCTTCAACGCACAGCCATTTCTACAGTAAGAAAAACGTCGAATGTATCGTCCTATATTTTACAATCTACTGTAGACTCACTTGAAAGACAACAGGTTTGGCACTGACATCCATGCGATTCAGCTATTTTTTGCGATATCCCAGCTGCCACATTGCATGGTATCGCTGATGGGCAGGTCTCCGTTTCAAGCGGCATCCTAGCTTCGATCGGTGATAGCCTCGCTGATGGGATAAGTAAGACTCCAACACCAAACGTTCACCACTGTCCACGGCTACAATGCAATTAAAAAAAATGGTATCAACAAAGCTCTCGACAGTTTGTAACATGGTGTTTGTGGGTCTGCAATATCCGTCCCTGCGGAGGTTTTATTCGAAATAAAATTCCATTTTCTGTTTAAACGAGCTTTTAAGGGAATGAAGCATTCCCTGGTACGAGATACAGCCAAGATAGTTAAACTACTTTTCGTGAACACCTTGTCCATTGTGCTCAAATAGTAGTAATCTTGATGCCTTCATCCTTCGCTAGAACGACCGCTGCGTCTGCACTGAGTTCCTGATACTGACGCCAATTGTGGAGAAGAATGCAACGCTTCTCAGCTCGCTCAACAGCTCCAGTAACCCAATCAGCCTCTTCCTGCTTCGTAAGCTGCAACAGCGACGTCCCTAACGCCCGAGACGGAGGACGTTGCTGACCAAGGTACATGCGAGCGAGCAGAGACGCCGCTGGATGGGCCTGCTGACCAACTTCACGGAACCACTTGAGGATATCCACGTGATGATACAGCTTCAGTAAGTTATACTGGCCCTTGTCGAACAGATCTGCTCCCTCACTTGCAAGAGTGTCCCATGCCACATACACTTGCTGCCATTCACGCCAAGCTCGAGCCTCGTCCTCAGCCACAGCATCACTTGAACGTCTGCCACTACTCGTAGTCGACGCAGCAGCAGGCGGCTGGTTCTTCGGTCCATCCACCATCAAGAGAGAACTCATTTCATCGTCCTCGTCCTCTTCCTCCACCTCTTCTTCAGTACTGGAACTCGAATCACTCGGTCGAGCAGCAAGCAGCTGGAAAACAACTCGATGCTCCTGACGCAAAGCTTCTTGAGCGCGACGGAACACACGAGTGTCCGAGACGAGATCGCCAGCCTTGGAGCTCATACGGGGGTCCAGCAACATGGCTTTGATCTCATCGTCCACTTCACACACGGATGTAGGACTCGCCAAGTGCTGCGTGATCAGCTCTCGAAGCTGTTCGATGCATTGACGACCTGTTGACGTGAACATGTCCACCCCTTTGGCCTTGCGTCGTGTTGTCCGTTTCTCGGAGGAAGAGCCAACAGCAGCGTCGTCCTCTAGAGAAAGACACTTGAGACTGGAGACACTGACTGTAACCGAGAGCAGACGTCGGAACAGAAGCGCATAGGAAGGCGCCACTGCTCCTGGTCGTAAGGCCATGCGCTCTTCGAGACGGAACTGCGTCAGGTGGTTCAAAATGGCTTCAATCTCCGTCACAGTCTGCCAGTCGTTCATGGACAGTTGCGTCCACGCCGTCTCCAACTCGGGCTCCGCTACTGTTGGTCTCATAGACGACTGGAAGTACAAGCAGTAGGCTCGGTATCGACAACAGCTGACTCGCAACAGCTCGGCCATTGCACCAATCGACGTCAAGGACGAGAGTGCGAGGGCGTCGATGGATGAAGCCGAAGAGAACGTCACCTGCACAGCGTTCCTGGTCCCGATTTCCGTCAGCATATTCGCTCGGTCAGGCGCCTCAAAGTACTTCAGAAGCTCTTGTAGTAATCGGACAAGGCGACGAACACTCGTTTCTCCACCGAAAGAGCTCGTGGCTCCGACACCCAGTGCATCGACCACGCAGTGACGCAACGTGCGTGTCAATACATCCTCGTGCTCGTCTGTGGAAGCCTCGTACCCTTCACTAACCGCAAGACTCGACGGCGAGGCCTCCACGACATCCACGTGGAACTGCGCATACTTCGAGATGGAGGGGATGCCGTACGTCTCCGACACAGTCTGGGTCACAAGTTGGTTCACTTGTTGACTCCAACTTCTCGGCACTTGCTTTGCTGCCAACACCAAGTCCACTCGACGCCACTGAGAGTCAATGAACCCAACTGCCACACTAAGGAACGCCTTCTCCTGGTTCGACACAACGTCGTATCTCGCTCCATCTTCGGCAGTAGCTCCATCGATAGGTCGGAACTCGTGTCCAAGCGATAGAAACGGCAGCCCCAAAGCAGCTTGAGACTCCGAAGCTAGATACAAACCCAGAAAGCCGCTAAACTTTATAAACTCTTCCTGCACTTGAGCGTTAAAAGTCGACGCCGTCGTCAACGTTGAGATAGCTGAGTTCGAGAGCTTCAATAGTTGCTGCAAGGAGACATCTTGTAGCACGGACACGGACAAACCCGACGAGATGAGCCACGTCCTGACGAGGTCCGTCGTCTTGCCGGGTGTTCGCTTCCGTGGCGATACTCCCGTTGTCTGCGTTTTGACCACAGAAGTGACTGGCACTTTATCTGCCGGTGCACCCTCCCGGTTCTCGTCAGGAGTAGAGGCGGAGTTCTTCTTGGGGCCAGGCGTTCGCTTGACTCTCTTCTTCTTTGGTTCGTTCGGGCCATTGGCAGCTTTCTCTACCAACGCTTCTCGTTTGCGTTGCTTATAGTCGGCAATGGTGACGAACTCGTCCGGATGAACGCGTTGCATGTGCGCCACGGCATTCGTGGACATCCGTTGGCGCATCAGAGCGTCGCGCCAGGTGACTGTTCGCTTCGACGTGGCCCGCACAGGCGGAGAGGCCGAACATAAGACGCAGATGTGAGTGTACGGGCGATCGCCACTCTTTGGGTTCGAGAGGGGCGTCGTCAGCAAATGAATGAATTGCCAAACGGGAAGGTTGGTCTGCGGACTGTGCGCGACGGATAACGGGATGCCGTGTCGGTCGGTGGGCTCACCGGCGAGAGGGTCGGAAGTCTGGGAGGCTTCGCTCTTTGCGTACAAGACGTCGGACGCGTGATGTCCCTGCATGATTAGTGGGTGAGTCGGTAGTACTGCGCGGGTTGCCGTGGAATTGCTACTGGTAGGGAGCTATTGGGAGGATGTTACTTTTTTTTTTTGTTTGAGAAGACACACCCTTACTTTTTTTAACAAGTAAAAATTGGCAGAAGAATCTTAATTTGACAGTGAAAAATCTTACTACGAAAAAAGGTTATTTTTTGAGAATCCGTGTCGACGTTTAGGAACTAATATCATAATTAAACCTGTAAATTATTAATAAAAAGCTGCTGTGCAAAAATGCATTATAATATTAGTAAAAGGCTGCTTTTAACTTTCAAATCATTTGTTCTCCTTTTAAATGCGTGCTATTACTAATACTGTACATGCTGAAACATGTTGAAGTAGCCTCTTAACAGTTTGATTACCTTGACCTAATCAATCTAAGATTTTTTAATGAGATTTAGGATGTCGTGAGATTTTTGACCAGCCGCACGTGCATGTCATCCATCGTTTTCATCAAGAAGGCTTTGGTCTTGGCTTCTTGTCGACGGCGTTCGCGCTGGCTAAGAGGCTGACGCGGCTCTTTCTTGGCGCGTTTGCGTGCACGGCGAGCCTCTCGCTGGTTAAATGGACGAACAACCGGGAGGTCCTTCCTCTTGATTGACGTGTCGGAGCTGGCTCCAGAGTCTTCGTCCGAGTCCGAGGGCGGCTTGAGCTCGTCGTCGCTCTCGATGTAGTCCACAGCGTCGGAGTCGATTTCGACGTTTTTGGTACCGCTGGGATGCGGTACATCGTTGGCATCAGACATATCGCTGCCGATGTCTTCACTCTCGTCCTCAGACACACCATCGTAGTCGGGCTGCTTCACGTAGCCGAGTAGGTGCTTGCCATCTAGTGCTGCGCACACACGGGTCTTCCAGACGTCGAAGTTCTCGGCGCCGATGAGGCGAGAGAAGTCGTCGCTTGAGGCTTGGCTTAGGCTCATAACCTTTAATAAAGATCGATGTGTCTTTCGACGCACAGTTAGTGACATCACATGTTACATTGTAGTGTACGTCGATGACTTACTGATCATTGCGCCAACACCAGCACTCGCCAATGAGCTGAAATCAGCCCTGAATAAGCGATTTTCCATGTCAGATTTATGGGAGGCGAAGTATTACTCGGCTGGTCCCTTCAACGAGACCGTAAAAATCGAACGATATTTATACACCAGCACAAGTACGCTCCGAAGGTCGTTGACCGCTTCAGTGACTACATTCCGTGCCCTTTTGCAACACCAGCAGAAATGGAACGCCAAACTCTCCGTAAGCAGCCAGCCTAGCAGTGAGCACGAGAAAGATGCGATGAAATCGATTCCGTATCGCCAAGCCGTAGGCAGTATCATGTACCTAATGGTCGGTACTCGACCCGATATGGCATTCTACATGCGAGAGGTCAGCCAATTTCTAGCGAATCCAGGTATGGATTACTGGAAAGCAGCCATTCGTGGTCTAAAGTATCGATCTGGAATGAAAGAATACGGTCTTCTTCTGGGAGGCTCGACCGATATTACATCGGAAAACCTTGCCGATCAGCTGATTACCTACAGTGAATCTGACTACGCCAACTGCCCCGACTCGAGACGCTACGTTGGAGGATACGTGACAATGCTAGCTAGCGGTCCTATCTTATGGCTTTCGCGAAAGCATCATACTGTAGTTCTCTCAACAACAGAGGCAGAATATATCGCCCTATGTTACTGCATGCAAGAGATGATATTCCTTAAACTTCTCCTCCAAGAACTTGGATTCGCTACTACCCAGGCTAACACTATATTCTAGGATAATCAGAGCTGCATCAAAATCGGCTACAACCCCGAACTTCACGGACGATCAAAACATATACACGTACGATACTGTTTTGTACAGGAGAAAGTAGAGCGGCATGAGTTCAACGTCACCTACTGCAATACGAAAGATATGATAGCTGACGCCTTTACTAAAGCCTTAGACAAGCACCAGTTCAGAAACTAAGGGCCAAGCTCAGAATGCAATCTCTGAAAGCAGAATCCGGTCACTCAGTATAGAAATACACCGATCATACAAGCGCATGAAGCGTGTCTATATTTTGCGTTCTTTTAAGATTTTTTCCCAATGGGTTTTATGTTTTTGTTCGCACAAGGTTTTCCCTCGTTGAGGTTTCCCTGGTCAAGTACCAAAATATCTAGACACACGAGTTCATTTAAAATTACCCATGCATCACAACCTATTTGCTGGGAAAGTTCATTATCAGTTAGCCAAACCCGCGGAAATCCTACTGGCTCCTATCATTTACTTCTGCTTGCAGACAATGAACGGACGAAAAAACGCTTAGAAATCAATCCAATCCTCCGCTGACTCAACAGGCTTACCTTCTTCCGAATCGTAAATAAGCCGGTCATTGCCTTGGACTGTGAGTTCGAAAGCATGCCCAGCGTTTTGGTGGCTGTAAGCAGCAGCAACATAGACACCATTCTTGAGCTTGATCTCGTTGAGTACACGGACGCCACGCCGACCAGAAACCGCGAAATTATCCAGAGCAATGGCTCTATAAATGAAGTCACGGCCAGCATCACGTAGGCGACGAGAGAAGACGAGAACCTCCTTCCACAACGTCCTTTTCGTTAAGTCCTCTCCACGTGAAGTCCTCTGGTGCTCCACAAAGTCGTCGATGTCCTTTCTTGTAACAATATCCAGACGGCCGGTTCATTCCGCTGCACGTTTCAACGCGTGGAAAATGCAGAGTCCTTCCATGTCCGCACCGATAGCATTCTTGCCAAATTCATCGGTAGGCCAGATTTAAGCGAACGTCTTGACTTTAAAAGCTTTCCACCTGTCGACCAGCTCGATCTCCTTCCGGAAATTATCGGCAAGCAGCTGAGAACGGGGTTCCCATGTCCGCTGATAGTAACGTCGTTTCTTGACGAGAGGATTAATCCACAGCACTTGGTATGCATATTCCAATAGCGAGTCACCGCGCCGGTCATTAATCCTAGCAACCTGCCACGTTTCCTTGGTTGACACGTAGTTTGCGGTGACAGTAAACTTCGACCGCTCGTAATTCTTGTCGTAGATGCACCAATACATCTCACTGTCGCTGTCACTATCATCATTTGTGTCACTAGACACATAGTCGGTGTCAGAATGTGTCACTTTTGTGGTTTCAGTGTGGCAAAAGGAAACATCATTACTTTCCCCCGCTTTAGTGACATCGGATGGAGTGGTGGCAACGAGTGCTTGAGGAGCCTCCTCTTCATCCTCCAGCGCGGCGATGAGAACTGGCGCAAGCTGCTGTGTTGTCCGTGATACCCGCTTCTTCTTGTCCCTCATAGAAGCGTCCTCTGCAACTGGAAAAGACTCTTTGCCCTCCGAAACAGCCTCTGCCGATGCTTGAGCCATTGAGCCTTCTGGCACAGTGTCACACGCTGGTCGCCCAGTCTCAGAGACTGCTTCAACCTCTGGAACGGCCTGAGGAGTTGTAGTGCGCGACGTGACCGTCGCAGTGTGCGTGGCAGCAGCTTTTTTTGCGGTTGTGTTCTTCTTCTTTCTTTTGTTTATGCGTGGGGAGCCTGCTTCGTAGCAGCAGCAAGTAGAAATGACATGTTGGGCTCCATCCTCGAGTTCCTACCAGGCGTGTCACTTAGCGTCCTCCTTCCCTAGCAGAAACTGCAGGGCAAAGTCAGATCGGCTAGCCTAAGCGACTTCCTTGGCGGCGTTTCAAGGACTGAGGAAAAGTCCTTTAAAGAAAGTTTTACCTCTGTTATAACATAGAATTGTCAGTTTGATAACGTATGTTCAGAGACAGGGAGGCGGTTGAAGTAGCCTCTAAACAGTTTGATTACCTTGACCTAATCACTCTAAGATATTATAATAAAATTTAGGAGGTCCTGTTTAAGTCATTATGACTGACTTAAACTATACAAACACTAATGGCTGGTGTACAGCTATTGGTGGCTTCCTAATACTAATAAAGTTCTCACTTCGTCTTTTGACGCCTACAAGTAACGTCTTCTTCTTCTCCCTACTTGCGGCTGGTCAAAAATCTCACGACATCCTAAATCTCATTAAAAAATCTTAGATTGATTAGGTCAAGGTAATCAAACTGTTAAGAGGCTACTTCAACATGTTTCAGCATGTACAGTATTAGTAATAGCACGCATTTAAAAGGAGAACAAATGATTTGAAAGTTAAAAGCAGCCTTTTACTAATATTATAATGCATTTTTGCACAGCAGCTTTTTATTAATAATTTACAGGTTTAATTATGATATTAGTTCCTAAACGTCGATACGGATTCTTAAAAATTAACCTTTTCGTAGTAAGATTTTTCACTGTCAAAATAAAATTCTTCTGCCAATTCTTACTTGCTAAAAATAGTAAGGATGTGTCTTCTCAAACAAAAAAAAAAGTAACATCCTCCCAATAGCTCCCTACCAGTAGCAATTCCACGGCAACCCGCGCAGTACTACCGACTCACCCACTAATCATGCAGGGACATCACGCGTCCGACGTCTTGTACGCAAAGAGCGAAGCCTCCCAGACTTCCGACCCTCTCGCCGGTGAGCCCACCGACCGACACGGCATCCCGTTATCCGTCGCGCACAGTCCGCAGACCAACCTTCCCGTTTGGCAATTCATTCATTTGCTGACGACGCCCCTCTCGAACCCAAAGAGTGGCGATCGCCCGTACACTCACATCTGCGTCTTATGTTCGGCCTCTCCGCCTGTGCGGGCCACGTCGAAGCGAACAGTCACCTGGCGCGACGCTCTGATGCGCCAACGGATGTCCACGAATGCCGTGGCGCACATGCAACGCCTTCATCCGGACGAGTTCGTCACCATTGCCGACTATAAGCAACGCAAACGAGAAGCGTTGGTAGAGAAAGCTGCCAATGGCCCGAACGAACCAAAGAAGAAGAGAGTCAAGCGAACGCCTGGCCCCAAGAAGAACTCCGCCTCTACTCCTGACGAGAACCGGGAGGGTGCACCGGCAGATAAAGTGCCAGTCACTTCTGTGGTCAAAACGCAGACAACGGGAGTATCGCCACGGAAGCGAACACCCGGCAAGACGACGGACCTCGTCAGGACGTGGCTCATCTCGTCGGGTTTGTCCGTGTCCGTGCTACAAGATGTCTCCTTGCAGCAACTATTGAAGCTCTCGAACTCAGCTATCTCAACGTTGACGACGGCGTCGACTTTTAACGCTCAAGTGCAGGAAGAGTTTATAAAGTTTAGCGGCTTTCTGGGTTTGTATCTAGCTTCGGAGTCTCAAGCTGCTTTGGGGCTGCCGTTTCTATCGCTTGGACACGAGTTCCGACCTATCGATGGAGCTACTGCCGAAGATGGAGCGAGATACGACGTTGTGTCGAACCAGGAGAAGGCGTTCCTTAGTGTGGCAGTTGGGTTCATTGACTCTCAGTGGCGTCGAGTGGACTTGGTGTTGGCAGCAAAGCAAGTGCCGAGAAGTTGGAGTCAACAAGTGAACCAACTTGTGACCCAGACTGTGTCGGAGACGTACGGCATCCCCTCCATCTCGAAGTATGCGCAGTTCCACGTGGATGTCGTGGAGGCCTCGCCGTCGAGTCTTGCGGTTAGTGAAGGGTACGAGGCTTCCACAGACGAGCACGAGGATGTATTGACACGCACGTTGCGTCACTGCGTGGTCGATGCACTGGGTGTCGGAGCCACGAGCTCTTTCGGTGGAGAAACGAGTGTTCGTCGCCTTGTCCGATTACTACAAGAGCTTCTGAAGTACTTTGAGGCGCCTGACCGAGCGAATATGCTGACGGAAATCGGGACCAGGAACGCTGTGCAGGTGACGTTCTCTTCGGCTTCATCCATCGACGCCCTCGCACTCTCGTCCTTGACGTCGATTGGTGCAATGGCCGAGCTGTTGCGAGTCAGCTGTTGTCGATACCGAGCCTACTGCTTGTACTTCCAGTCGTCTATGAGACCAACAGTAGCGGAGCCCGAGTTGGAGACGGCGTGGACGCAACTGTCCATGAACGACTGGCAGACTGTGACGGAGATTGAAGCCATTTTGAACCACCTGACGCAGTTCCGTCTCGAAGAGCGCATGGCCTTACGACCAGGAGCAGTGGCGCCTTCCTATGCGCTTCTGTTCCGACGTCTGCTCTCGGTTACAGTCAGTGTCTCCAGTCTCAAGTGTCTTTCTCTAGAGGACGACGCTGCTGTTGGCTCTTCCTCCGAGAAACGGACAACACGACGCAAGGCCAAAGGGGTGGACATGTTCACGTCAACAGGTCGTCAATGCATCGAACAGCTTCGAGAGCTGATCACGCAGCACTTGGCGAGTCCTACATCCGTGTGTGAAGTGGACGATGAGATCAAAGCCATGTTGCTGGACCCCCGTATGAGCTCCAAGGCTGGCGATCTCGTCTCGGACACTCGTGTGTTCCGTCGCGCTCAAGAAGCTTTGCGTCAGGAGCATCGAGTTGTTTTCCAGCTGCTTGCTGCTCGACCGAGTGATTCGAGTTCCAGTACTGAAGAAGAGGTGGAGGAAGAGGACGAGGACGATGAAATGAGTTCTCTCTTGATGGTGGATGGACCGAAGAACCAGCCGCCTGCTGCTGCGTCGACTACGAGTAGTGGCAGACGTTCAAGTGATGCTGTGGCTGAGGACGAGGCTCGAGCTTGGCGTGAATGGCAGCAAGTGTATGTGGCATGGGACACTCTTGCAAGTGAGGGAGCAGATCTGTTCGACAAGGGCCAGTATAACTTACTGAAGCTGTATCATCACGTGGATATCCTCAAGTGGTTCCGTGAAGTTGGTCAGCAGGCCCATCCAGCGGCGTCTCTGCTCGCTCGCATGTACCTTGGTCAGCAACGTCCTCCGTCTCGGGCTCTGGGAACGTCGCTGTTGCAGTTTACGAAGCAGGAAGAGGCCGACTGGGTTACTGGAGCTGTTGAGCGAGCTGAGAAGCGTTGCATTCTTCGCCACAATTGGCGTCAGTATCAGGAACTTAGTGCAGACGGAGCGGTTGTTCTAGCCAGGGATGAAGGCGTCAAGATTACCACTATTTGAGCACAATGGATAAGGTGCTCACGAATAATAGGTTAACTCTTTTGGGTATTTTTCGTTCCAGGGAATACTTCATTCCCTTATAACCTCTTTTTTCACAAGAGCTTCTAAATGACATGTGCACCTCCAGACGACCAGCCTCGAATCTTAATCAAAGCTATCAGAAAATGCAGAGGTTTCTCGATGAAGGTCTTTATCGCATCTTTTATCCATGGACTCACTAGCGCTCTCTCGTCCGTGGCAGCAAACCCATCATCTTGTGGAATATCTTCGAGATCTTCGACTGGCAGCACTATCGCCACTTTTTTAGTTGCGTTCTTGTCGTCGACGGTGGTGAATTCAACTCGAACGATTGGCATCGGAGTCTTGCTCTGATCATCAGCGAAGCAATGAACTGTCGTAGCTAGGACGACACTTGACAGTAGAAGGTAGCTGAGGCGCATGATAAGGCACGTGGAGCTGTGTATTCGGGTTGTGTCAAAAGGGCAAATGACAAGTTGCTGGAATTCATGTACAACAGCATTTAATGGGCAGGATTTGTGCTTGCAACCATAATCTGATCTACTTGCCACGGAAAAATGACGTGCGCACCCGAACCACGTCATCTTTTGTTTCCTAAAGCGATGGCTTCAATATGTACGTACACACGTTTCATAGGGTTTTATTGGCTTCTGCTGGCAGCACAGTCAACTTGAAAAGGTCCCATACTAGGTGTTGAGGACGATGTACGGGGTTTCCCAAAAATGACACAGCTTTCCCTTCGCTTAGATCGAAGACTATGGTCGTGAGCGTCCAACCCGACAGATCGCCTCGACTATGGGACAGAGAATCATGAAACACCGGCCATGATCGATCTTTCTGGTCGCCGAGCACTGTCAACGCCTCATCCACATTCGTAGGTGGCGTCAACTCACTGTAGCGACGTAGTCGATGGAGACTACTTTGATACGGAGGCTGCGCAATCCGAAGCCGTTGGTATTGATTAGCGTGAAAGAGCGCAGACACAGTACTCCCATTGTCCTTGAACTCGTAGATAAAATGCCGGTTGAATGACGCCACCTCGATATTCCACACACGCTTGGCTCGAATGTCCATTAACTGGAAGTTATGGCCAGCAGCTTGACCCTCTCGAGTGATGATTGCAGTCGCGTCATCGGCATTTTCAGCTGTCAGGAGATCTCGTGATATAAATCCTCGTCCAAGACCACCAATAAAAATCTCGGACGGCTGCACAACTTCTCAACAAAACACCAATGAGTTTTCATTTTTCCTTTATAAATAAATTAAAAAAAATTGTTACGTACAATTGAGTGTGAATGCAACGCCGTTCTCGTTGAATCCGAATGCCCCCGATGGGAGATCTCCCAGATACGTATACGCAACAAATTTGGCTTCATCTCCAATTTTTGCAATAACGATTGCCGTGCGGTTAACATCCACCGCGCCACTGTCCTCATTATGAGCCACCACATGCATCTCCGAGCTTGTCAAGACAATATCCGAGCATCTCAAAGTTGGATGACGCAGTTCAGTAGGAAAATTTTCATTCTGGAAACTCGGGGGGATCGAGTTGGAGAATTCCTCTACAATATTCTCAATGAAAATAGTCTCGAACGGCACGTCACTGCCTTCTGCTATACCTTCCAGTTCCTCGACGTATTGCTGTAGCATCAAAACAACGCTTCAATTAGCAACGCTTTAGCCAGGGAAGCAATAGCAAGCTAAGTCACTAACGGGGAACGTCGCTCTGTGTGTCAGTAGGTATCGATCCAGCACTTTACGCCCTAGTATCGTCTTCGCGAATGGTAATAGCAGGGTTTGGAGCTTCGTATTAAGCCGCATCCGGTCCTGAATTCTGTCCCGGAATTGCAGTCCCATTTGTCTCCCGAAGTCAAAGTGCGAGTCTCCATAGAACTCGAACACTTCGTCCCCAAACACAAGAAGACTCCACACCGCAAGCACCGCCACTAGCAGCCTCATTTTTGGATATCAAATGAAATTGACGTGCATATTATGTACGGTTCCACTTCAACATGGGACCGGTCATGTCGATGTAACCGGTTAATACACTTGATGTTTGTAAGGAATTCTAGAACGTCGCTTCGTTGCCCAATCCGATCATCACTCTTGAAAATGTCTTGCCACCCGTCAAGCCTCAAAGCTGCTAAGCGCCAACGTCCCACTACGAGACCGAAGAAAGTGGCTGTCAAGCAGCAGAAGCCTGTCATTGACCTCACTGGCGAGGACGAATCAGAAGAGAGCAACCAGATGGATCTTCATTTGGAATCAGACGACTATTTCGCGGTGTTAAATCTGCTGCGCTCCGCCTCCGCGTCCGACGTTAAGCGTGCGTACAGGAAGCTGGCCGTGCAGTGGCATCCGGACAAGAACCGCTCGAATCCACGCGCCGAGGAGGTTTTCAAGAAGATCAGCGAGGCGTATGAGGTGTTGAGTAACTCAGAGAAGAGGAAAGTTTATGAGAAATACGGCAAACCAGGGCTGGATGGGTCAGTTCCAGCTCGTGATGAACACTTCGGGTTCCACAGCCATAGAGGCTTCTCAACGCAACATGCACGAGACATTTTCGATGCTTTCTTTGGCGGTGAGGACCCATTTGAAGCGTTCTTTGGGCGACGTCGAGGATCATCTCAACGACGTGGAATGTTTGATGACGATTTCTTTGGGTCTACGGGCTTTGGAGCGATGGGAATGGGCAGAGGATTCGGTAGTATGGGTACGTCTATGATGGACCCGTTCTTTAGTGGCGACATGGGTGGATCAGGTGAATTTTATTCCACAAGCTCGAACTCTTCGTCGTCGACTTTTACCGACCGTAATGGTCATGTGATCACGCAGAAGACGACGACAACTACAGATGCAGATGGACGCACAGAGACGATCACAGAGGAGTATCGAGATGGCAAGTTAATGAACTCGTCTACGAGTGGCAGTCGGTTGGCTGATGCTGGACGGATGCAGCTCGAAGGCAGTTACCAACGTCGTGGATCGCGTCCGAGGTACTAAAAGCCAATGAAATGCGAATGATGGCAAGAGAAGGCACTCAACACCAGTTTAAATTAGGCAAACGAGTAGAAAACGCAGCAGAGGAAGACCTAGTTCGACGCCGGTATCGCAGTTTCTGAATTTTACCCAGAATATTTACGTCATCTGGAAGGATGTCGGTCTCAATCATCTATCCTGAGGTTAATTGGAGTTTCTGCTCATTTTCACGTTGGATGGTCTGCATCAGGTGGTGGATAAACTCGGAAGCAGTTGCAGTTCGCGTCTGAAACATAAAAAAAATATTCTTAGAAAAAAACAAAATCAAATTTTAAGCTAGCGTACCTGAACAAAGAAGGCGTGTGTCTGGAACGGTAGCTTGCGCAGTGCGCGGCCACTGAATCCTTCGGCCATTTCTGCAGCTTGTAGCAATTCCATTGACAACTCCAGCTCTTCATTACCTGGAGGACTCGTCATTTGGTCCACCATGCGTTGTTCCGAAGCCTTTCTTCGCATTAGCTCTTGGTATGCAAACAGAGGCTGCGTACTAGGCTTTAGTATTCTCACACGTCGGAGCTCTTCAATGCAGCTCCGTAAAATTTCATAACGTGCGTGACACGACGGAAGTCCAATATACCTGACACAATATGAAATAAGTCAACTCGTCAGGATCATTTAGTGGTCATAGTGGCTCAACGTACTGCTTGATGTCAGCTCTGTCGATAAACGCCACATCGATGGCTTCGGTGATGTTTGACGTGGTGAGGATCAACACGTTTGAGTGTCGCTTCAACGAATCCAGCTGCGTTAGCAATGCGTTGACCACGCGAATTGCGTCAGACGGCTCCGCTCCGCTTAAAGCAGACTTTCGAGCTGCCGTAAGTGACTCCACCTCATCTACATGTACAAATAACGTTACATACGAAGCCACTTCTGTTTGCATAGTACTATGCAACCTCACCGATTAGAACACAGATCAACGACTCCTCATCCTCCACCAGCTCCTGAATCTGACGGAAGAGCTTCATCACGAGCTTCCCACTCTCTGAAAACCACTACAAATGATAGCAGCCGTAAGAATTATGATAAAAAGAAAAAAAAATACTAGCAAAAGAACGCTTCGTACCTTGCTGAACAGACTGTGGGCATTGATCTCCAAGAGAACTGCATTCGGGTATCTACATCATTCCCCAGTGAATAAAAATATCCAACCAAGTCAATTGATGTGCCACCAACCTAGATGAGAGACGAATGCTTAGCTTGTGGGCCAGTGCTTTGCACAGACTTGTCTTTCCCGTTCCCGGTGGGCCATGTAGCAACACGACTCGGTTCCATGATATGATATGCGGGTTCACTTTGGAATCTGAGAATAACATTGCGGTCACAGCATAGTCCAGCACATTTCGCTTCACTCCAGTGTCGAAGATAAGCGAATCCCAAAGCCCGTCAAAGCTCGTCGCAGGCAGAATCGTCTGCTGACAAGTTGCCACGTCCTCATCGTCAGCCGTTTCCTCTGACGGAGGTTCCTGCGCAACACATTAGCGATTTTCAAGTCTTTATGCAAGAGGGTGCAGCCACGTACATCACTGAGCTTGAACACGTGTACGAACAAATGAGCTTCTGATCTCGGAACACCCGCCTCACTGGTCTCCTCGCCATCAAACTCCGTCACATCGATCCGATCCACATGTGCTGCGAGCGGCAGCTCCTCAGGTAATTTCAAGGATCCTGTGTCATATTACGATCATTAAAACTTCATAACACATGTCAAGGCGAAAAAAAAAACTTATTTATCCTACCCTTGGCGAAGAGAGAGCAGGTGGCGCCAAGATATTCAGCCACAGCTGCACCCACTTGCTCGTAGTCAGCAACGCTCTCCTGCTTCACGCAGACCTCCACTAATGATCTTCAGTTAGCCACGGAGAAAACGAACAGCCCGTCATGGTAGCGAACACACCGTGCACATGACGAAGCTCCTCCATCGCATGCGGCGTTATGATGGTCATCATGATTAGCATAAAAACCCTTTTCCCTGTACCCATTTCCAAAAATGGCTACATGAGCAAACAAGTGATCCTTGCTCTCCGACATGGAGTCCGATTTGTCTCTGCGGGATGCACTTTCACAAGTAGCTACGGATGTACTGGGTTCGATTCCAGCGCAGTGCTGCATTGTATACATCTACGACAAGCCTGCTAACCTGTTGAGACCTCAGATTGTCGTGAACTACCATGATAAAGTGATATCTGCTCAACCAAAAGACCAGCCAACGGAGGATGGCAGCGAGCCACAATTTTCATCGAGCGAGCAACCACGTGAAGCAAGCAAGAGTAGTTCGTCTTGGTTTAGGAAAGAAAACGTGACCGCGTCACCACTGGCGAGCTTCCCGCCGGTTATGGGGATGGTAAGCTCTTGCTTCCTCCAGAGACGATGTCTCCGCATGGAAGAGGCCAACCCGGTACGACCCAAAGCGCTGTTGCAACAGCACTGTAGGTATCTATAATGATATACTGTTATGTGTAGCACCGTGCGTTCCACCGCGACTATGACGTGCCGAAAGACATGCAGGTGGATTCGATCCTCTGTGCCCCTGTCATTCTGCATCATCGAGCTGCCGCAGTAATTCAGGTTTGGAATCCAACGTGCTTATGGTAAATATTTAGCTAATGCGGATAAACAGCTTTTGAACCGTTTAGATACGACAGAGCGAGTGGCAACCCCATAAGATATCAAGGACGAGTTTAGCACCGAAGTCAGACTGCAAAGGCTCAAGAGTGTCAACGGAATGGTGGAAACAGGGTTTTCGACCAAGGATGAACAGAAACTAATGCACTTCACCATACACATTGCGGTGCGCTAAAACATTCACGGTATTCTTTTAAGGAAGCACTTAGCTAAAAAGTTTGCTTTGTACGTACAGCAAACTATAGACACCAACACGAAGAAGCTTGCGAGCGTCCGTAGTCATGCCAAAATTCGCGAAGAAAAGGCAAAACAGGCCATGGATCTCATGAACGCTCTCAATGGCACAACCACAGCCCACGCTGGCAGTATCGAATCTGAAATGGTGCTGCCTACAGATGTAGCTGAGTTTACAGACCACTACATGCGTCGTGCTACCATTACAAGGCTACCAACTCAAACAGGGGCGACCAAGGACATGTTAGGCGTGTTAGTTGTTGTGATGCGCTTACAAGCGATGTTCAGAGGCAGACGTCAACGACGAGCTGAGAAGCTTGCAGAGGAGCTGGAGAAGTTTAAAAGGCAACGCGAACGGATGAAATCGATGATAACTATGCAACGCATGGTTCGGACCCCCGAAGAATCCAAGTCAAGAGGAAACGAGAAGGGTCCGATCAGCCATCTAAAGGACACTACTATCCATTCAAAGGAGGACTCAACTCATTCCAAAGAGCGAGATGACTCAGTCGAGGAGTTAAAGAAACGCCCTCCATCCCAACCTAGGCCGTCTGTTAGCTACTCGTTAAGTACCCCTGTGTACCCGCGTCCACCACAGCAACCAGAGACGCCACCCCGTAACGTATCAACTCCTCAGACAACGCATTTACTGAGAAGGACAACGAGCGCGACGATGGTCCAGAAGGGTTTTCGTCGACACCAACAGCGACGTCAAGCAATAACCCCTGCAACTGTTGTACATGTAAAGCCCGTACAGGTGTCCAAAGAAGTCGCCAGTGCGGTCAAGGTGCAGTCATTCATCCGAGGTAATCTTGTACGGAAGAGGATCCGAAAAGCCTTACTCACTCGTCAGAGCCCACGCATTGTGTGCTTACGCGTTGCATCGTGCTCAAACAACGTTGTATCGAACCAAGACAGTCACGAGAGCCCTCGTGTAACTCATCGATCTCAAACATGTATCTACGCATTGCCAGAGCGTCCAGGTAAAGCTCCTCCCACGTCTCGGCGCATGTCGATCTTTAATCAAAATCACGAAGCGTTTTTGGATGAACACCGGACACTCAAGAAAGCTGTTACTTTGGAATCGAGAAGACTTTTAGCTCTCCAAAAGGGAGAAGGCAGGCATCCACTGTTGAAACCCTCTGCACGTCGATCAAAGCCGAGTTGGGTCCGGTTAATACCGTCGGTAGTCTGGGAGATGTTCCCATATCCAATGCCGCCGGGTGTAGAGTTTGTTAAGCACGCCAAACGCCCTGAAATGCAGCCTGACAAAGTGAACTCAGTTTGCACTGCGACCTTAGCAAAAGTTGGTCGTAACACTACCAAACCAAGCATTCGACTACCTCATATCGGTCCTCAGTTACAGCAGCACGACACAGGCAAGAATTCGCTACTGTGCTGCCTGCTACCGGCCCAAAGGTTGACTTTGGACTTCACACCAATTTCAGCCCGTCCGACCCGTCAAATGGGCCGCAAAAACTACAAGAACGACGTTTTGGCGGGCGATGTTGAAGACACTGCAAGTGACAGAACGACTTGAGATCGATCTGCTGCAAAATGACGTGCAAGTTCAAGCTGCCGTTCTCTTGCTGACCAACAGCTTCAACAAGGCCGCTCCGTCTTTCTCGATTAAAGCAGCTTCAACAAACGATTAAAAATGTCCTGTGGCCACTGGCCAGCAAAGACGGTCTTTGTAGGCAATAGCATCGTGTGAAATGAACTCAGAGCCTGTACTTGTGGAAACAATACTATGAGGGCGAACAGGATACGAGTTTTTTGCCGTCGTTATAGACCTACAGCGCCGCAATGGACAAGCAACTCGATACGAACGAATCTCGCTCAGTCGGACACAACTGCGTCACACGCGCGAAATATCAGAGCCCCTTGTCCCAACGCACAGAGTTGATGCAAGCCTCCGGCTCTCGTCGGTGTATGCACATTGCACTGCAGCTTGCGATGCAACTTGCAAGTCATCAGGAAAGTCAAGCAGAACCCTTACATGCTTCAGTCACTGAATCAGTGTGTACTGTACATCACTGTAAAAAGCCATCTGCCTTCACATTTCCTGGCAACCAACAGCCGATTTGTGTTTGCTCCGCTTGGACACTGCGCGGGTACGGCCATCGCAGAGTATCTGATCCCTTCCCTTCGGACCTCGGCAACACTGAGTCGACTCGATGGTGCTGCTGCTCGCCATTGACGAACAGCAGCGAGTCGTTGAGGAAGCTAAGCTGTTCAGCCCAAACTTTGGGGTAAATGTGAACTTGAAGGTGACTTAACCGAGGTCAGGTCTGCTGCGCGATGCAAATCAATACCACTTGCCACTGCCACGCACTTCGGATACAGTACAACGTTTTCATTTGATACATTCAAGTCGGCCACACGGTGGCCACCATGCCGCGCATGTCCATGGCTCCATTCAAGCATTGATACATGTATTGTGTGTATTGTATGGCCAGCCGCATGCCATCATCGACTTGACTCAAGTCTTGAGCTGCGGCAGGCAGATGGAATTCGACGGGTGACAAGCTTAAAAGAGGAGGTGGCTTTCGCCACCGGACGTGCTCCTCGCTGATTGCACCACAGAACACTCGTAAACACGGACTCTGTCATATGTGGTCCACACGTAAATGACTTTCCAGAACAACCGGTTTTATCCCAACCAATCAAGGCCTGTCCCTGGTAACATCGTTAGGTTTTTACAGAGGGTTTTGGTGAAAACTGACACTACTGCATCAAACCGGTATGTACCGGAGATTAGACAAAGCGCTCGAGATTTGGCTTTGCGGGCACTCCCCCAGCTGTGAGCGTGTTGTTTGTTGGGCGCGTACTGCCAGAAAGCAAAAAGAGCGAGCGACAAGAGAGAACAACAGGAGCGTACGCGCGACGCAGCACACTCGCCGCGACACTTTTGTCAGTTTTTGAGGGGTCTGTCTGTCACCTGTTTCATTTCAATTCATTTCTCCGATTGTCTCTTCGTCAGTGGACGAGAGACCATCACTCTTGCAATTCCGCATTGACCTCACAGTATAAAACTCCCCACGTTCAACAATGGCGCACATGTTAGAGGCGCGCATGATGTCGCGCAACCCATTGGCCTCGAGCCTCACGTCCGCGTCGCGTGCGAGCCGCCGCAAGGCCAGCATCAGCGGGCCGTCCACCAACGGCAGCACGGCGGCCAGCACGCCGCGCAGCCGGCGGCCGTCGCTTTCGCGAAACACGAGCAGCAGCAGCGGCTCTAATCTGACGGCCAACTTCGGCTCGGCCTCGTTAGGCAGCAGCAAAAAGAGCAGACCTAAAAGCAGCAACACCATGTCGACGCCCAACCTCATCGACCTAAAGACGATCACGGCCGAGGAGGTGGAATGGGAGGGCTACTTGTACAAGCAGCGCAAGATCGTCAAGAGCTGGACGCCACGCTACATCACGCTGCAGAATCGGACTGTCTCGGTCTACAAGTCCAAGAACCATGCGCTGGCTAAGGAGCGACATCGTGGTCGTTGGGTTATCAAGCAGATTCTAAGCTCTCTTCCTTCCGCGGGCTTCGGCGGCTCCAAACTCAAGCCGGAAGAGCTGGGCTTCAGCTTCTTGGCTAGCAATGGCAACTTGATCCACTTTGTGGCCACCTCGGCGGTGGAGAAGGCCATGTGGATGCAAATGATGCAGCTCAGCTTGCACAACACCACAGCTCGAGAGGCTTCCCGGCTGCAACATGGACGACCACGTGGCGACGTGCCGCCAACGCCTACGCCACGCTCAGCAGACGAGGTGGTGTCGCTCGAATCGTCGATTACGACGCATCTCGCAGAGAAATTCCTCGCTGATCTCGTGCACCTTTTAAGCGGGACGTCATCTGAGAACGTCATCGAGCGGTTGCCCTCATTCCTCCGCCAACTGAGCAAGGACGTCGAGCTGTTGTTCGACATGGAGACACGTGAGACTACTCAACCGTCGTGTGTATTCAAGGGAATCTACCATGGACGTGAAGGCTTTGTGCACTTTGCAGCGCTGTATGTGAGCAAGTATTTACTGGCCACGGATGTGAACGAGGAGGTCGCACACAAGGCAGACGATGATGACCATCATGCGTTCGCATACTCGGGACATCGTCTTATCAATACGGTCTCTGGATCCACCACGGAAGGCAAGTTCGGGTTGCAGATTACCTTCACTCCTGCTCGACGTATTTCTCGCATTGTGTTGTCGTTCCGTCAACGCAGCTCGTCGACTACCAGGACTCGTCGTGTGACGACCAACCCCATGACTGTCGCAGAGCACCCGGCGTGTTTCCACCAGTACTGTCTTACCAAACGTTCGTTGGCCTTGTCGTTCTCGGACTTTGACGTGGTGGGTGTGCTGGGTCAAGGTGGCTTCGGCACGGTGGTGCTGGTACAGCGCCACTTGATTCCGGACGAATATTTTGCTATCAAGATCATTGACAAGCAGTCTGGAGCCGAGAGTGCACTAAAGGAGCGACGTATCCTGTCGGGCGTGCGTCATCCGTTCCTCACGTGCTTGCGCTTTGCCTTTCAGACACAAACCAAGCTGTATCTCGGCATGGATTACTACAAAGGAGGAAACTTGTATTTGCATATGCATTCCTCGAAAATGGACCCGAATGTGTCGACCAGTAGTGGACGACGCTTCTCCGTGGAACGTGCTCGCTTCTACGCCGCGGAACTGGCGATCGCGCTCTCGTACCTGCACGCGCATGGTATTATCTACCGTGATCTGAAACCAGACAACATTATGCTGGACAAGACGGGTAACATTCGTCTTGTGGACTTTGGTATTTCCAAGCAACTACGTCTGGAAGGAGAACCGGGAAGCCACAACTATTCTCAAGCTGGAACACTTGCTGGCTCCCCTGCGTACATTGCTCCTGAGCAACTACTTACGCAGAAACCCCAGTATGGAATGGAAGCGGATTGGTGGAGCTACGGCGTCTTGTTGTACGAGATGTTGACTGGTAGCACTCCGTTCTTCGACGCTAATATCTCCCAGATGTACAAGAAGATCCAGACTGCTGATGTCAAGTACGAGAAGTACCCGCCGATCGATGACGATGCCATTGATCTGATGAAGAAACTGCTGGTTCGTGACCCTGCGGAACGTATTGATATTGATGCTGTTCGTGCGCACCCGTTCTTTGCTTCGATCGATTGGGAGAAATTGGAGATGAAGGAAGTCGAGCCGCCATTTATCCCACCGACGAAAGAGTTGATGCAGAATGTGCACGAGCATTTTCGTAACATGAATGTGGACGAAACAATTGGCGAGAACCCCAAGGCTGTCAATGGACGGAAGGCTTCTACTGTCGCGAACGCCAACGACGAGTCCCACTTTGATGAGTTTAGCTTTGCGTACGACACGACTCGTGATACGTTCGATGACTTGTCCATGGCGGACGAAGGATGGCTCGTGCGACAGTTGCAGGAAGGCGCAGCAATGCGTGGCCGTCTGAACGCCAGCGACGCCGACCCTGAGGCCGATGAAATGGGCAGCGAAGACGAGATCACGCACCCTATTCTCCATGGTCAAGACAGCAGCGAAAGCGACGAACCCGAAGTCGAAGTCACCAACATTTAAGTGGACCGTGGTGTATTCTTTGGAGAAATGTTACCACCACGGCTTCTAGTGAATTGGAACAAAATTTGAGTGAACAAAAAGCGACAGCTTGACAAGTGTATTTCACAAGTCGGCAAAAAAAGGGTCAGAGCCGCAGCACATTAGATAACAAAAATAATTTTTGTTTCCACAAATTTTGCATTGAAAAACATTTATTACGCGTAATTTACAAAAGCGCAACTAGAATTATGGGAACATTTTTTTGCCTATGATGCCGTTTTCTGTTTCTTGCGGATTGGAGTGGCATCAGTGACGTCTTGTTCAGTGTCGCTATCCATGACAAGATTCGGTGCACGAACTCGCCTTAAGTTTGCAGGTGCCGTGTTCACCGCGCGGTTAATTAACGCCAGATCCTGCATTTAAAAAAAATGTTACAAATAAGAAATAAAAAAGTAAAAAAATGCGTAGCTTACCCGAGCGGGGCTCTCGCCAATTGCATACAAAGCATGCGAGCGCGGCGTCAATTCGGAACGTCGATCCAAACGAACTTGTTGTAGTGGCGACATGAACACATTCGAGGACTTGACGCGTTTGGGTGACGTCTGGTTCATCGATACCGGTAGTGTTTGCACCTCAGCTGAGGTAAACATTTGCAGTGCTGCTACCGCCGGAGACGACACAAAAGGCGATCGAATTCCGCGACGACTAGGACGTGGTGGTGTGCTTGGAAGTACACTGTTTCTGTCATTTAAGCTGGAGTTGTGTGGTGTTCGGAAGAGCTTTTGAACAGCTTCGGACGCTGCTCGGGCGATACTTTCAGCATCGGAAGTAGAGGCAGTCAACCCCAAATTACCGTTGCTACTTTCTCTCCTAGAAGTGAAGCCTGGCACGAGTGTCTGAGACACTCCAGAAGCTTGAGCCACAACAGCATCAGCTGCAGCCATTTGAGACTCGTGACACTGGAATTGAAGGATAAACACCTTCATCGGTGTAATGTAACAACGATTGTAGAACTTGATAATGTTTCCACGTGACTTTTCGTCTTCCAGAAGAATACCATCAATCACCCCTTCACCGTTGCCAGGCGTCTGTCGATTCAGTTGTTTGTAACATGTCAGTAACCGCTTAAAAGACATTGTTGCGGCTGCTTCAGAAATATTCGGCCCACGTGAAACCTTGCACACTGCATAAACATTGCACAGCACTATCAAGTCCAGATGACGGTCTCTCAATAAGTACTGGTGTGACGTGATACATTCCTTCACAGCAGTCCAGATCTGGTTCTGATCGGTCGAATCCAGTCCCAATAAGTTGCAGAGCTGATAAATCCTGGACGCTGCGCGAGATAACACCATCCGGTAGAACAGACGAAGCACGGGTGCATGACCCGCTGGACTAGACGTAGCAGAGCCGTCTCGGCTCAACCGATCCGTCAAACTTGGCGTATTGGGAGCAGAAGTCGTCAAACTGAGGAGCTGGTACAGCGCTGAGTCGGATTTCCACACGGCTGAGTCCAGAATACGGTTCTTCACATCGCCCATGTGTTTTTTCAGCGCTGACGGCAGCTTCGGTGCGTATTTGACGAAACTTTCACTTGTCGTAACAAAGTGGAAAGCATTCACATGCAAATGTTCCAATAAGAATGGATACGAGATCGTGATAAGAGAATGTGCTTTGAGAACCACTTCAGCACTGCACGCAAACAAAGCGGCCAGGAAGACATCGTTGTTCAGTAGCTTGGAGAAGTCATTGGTACGTAGTCTCTCGCGTTCAGACTGTAACAATGGCTCAAGAACTCGGTAAAACAGCACAATCGTCAGATTCTTCGTACGCTTCAAACTATCGTCCACACCAGATGAGAACGATATGTTCCGTGCACTCTCATTCTCGTCTGTATCCTCCTGCTCGTCCACCATCAATGTAGCAGTAGAACGCACTCTCCCCGCGGTTACTCTACCGGTAGTCCGTGCTGCTAATAGCAACTCCGAATGTTCACGTAACACTCGTGTGATTCGCTGCGTTGGATCCACTGTACAATCCGAGAAAAACCTTCGAAGTTGCGGAGTAACAGGCGTCAACATAGTGCTAGACAACGTCTCCCGTACCCAGTTATTCGTCTCTACTGCTGCCGTTACCGGCGTACGCATCGACCCCGGGGACGGTCTTGGACTTGCTCCATAACGAGGCGAGCCTTGCCAGTGCCAGGAATGCGTCAAGGGCGAGTTAGGTGGGAAGAACTGCTGACGATGACGAGGTGGAGTCATCATCCCTCTTGTAGCTGGTGTAGTAGGATTACTATCGCGTCGTCGAGCCAGCATATTGCGCCGTACAGGAGACAACATCGCGTGTGCAGTACTGCGACTTGCACCCGTCAAATCAACCGAGTTGTCTCCACTATCCGCTTGTGTAACATTTGCTCCCATGATTGTACGTCGAACACGAGCATCCAGGAAGAATGTTTCGTCTAATTTGCCACATCCATCCAAGTAGTCTGTCTTGTATTTGTCCGCCAATCTCGTAACATTCGCTTCCAGCACTTCGTCATTAAACAGCGTCATACTGAGCACTGTATGCTCGTCTTCTGGTTTCTGTAACACTTGCTCATCTCGCAGTTGTTGTAACACTAAACCCAAATGCTCCGATGCGCGTGAAACATCGGCTGGATCCACTCTTGGAGCGGCGCAGAGAGCTTCCAGAAGCTGAGCACTCGTCTTTACTCCTGCGCCCGACTTGACGGGCGACGCCTTGCCTTCTCCCAGAGCGCCCATGGCACTTAACGCTGCTGCTACTTCAGCTTCCACTGAGGCTTGAGACGCTTGCGCACTAGCAAGAACCAAATGTAGAGTGGCTAATAGCAGGTTGTACAGTTGTCCTAGACCCGAATAGTGCGCGTCTAGTCTTCTTTTGGCCAATAGGAACAGCAACCAGCCTCCTTCAAAGAGTTTCCGGTGTCGTGTACGTGCGTGCAGCTCGGTATTTAGCTCAGTATCGCTCTCTGGCTCGGGATCGTTAGGAAATAGCGGCTGCATTCTCTGCTTGGGTACAAGTGTATCCCAGAGCACACGGTACTTCTCGAACAGTAGGGTGGCTATAGTAAACTCCTCTTTGAGTAGAGTAGTGGCTGTTAGAAGCTCCGGTTCCAAGAGCAGACGGTTAAAGAGACTCGTCAAGTAGAGCAGGAATTCCTGCAATCCCACACCAGCCTCGGCCAGTAAATCCACTAGATGCCACTCCAGTTTGTTCTGTACAGTTGTAGAGCATTGCTCTTCTTCGACTTGTTCTTGTTTGATCTCCTGCGTCATCCCCGTGGCCACAACGGCCACTAAGGCCCAAATCTTGTCCGGTTCGCTCTCCTTGCTACGCGCATTGCTCTCGTCCACGCCGATGACTGGCGCAGACGGCAATATCTGCTCGTATAAAGTCTGTGAGGTCTGCAACAGCAGCGCATCGCCGCGGATGCTCGCGAACGCCCCAGAGTCCGACGCCGACGCGAAGAAGCGACTCAGCGTTCCCGCCATTTTGAGGCTTCAAGGGCGGAAGACTTTTGAGCTAAACAGCGGGAAAATGTATTGAAAATGACAGGTCTCTAAAACCTTTGACATTTTGTTTTTTAAGGGATACAAATGCTAAAATAACGCTATTTAACGTTTTATTGAAGCATCCGACACCGCGATGTCTTCAGGGGGATTCTGGCATGTATCGTCATAATTGTTACTTTCATTAAGTTCGTGACAATGCTGACCGATGGCTTCCATTGCCATCACAGCGCTAGCAAGTTTGTTCCGCTATCACATTTCCGTCGACATCATTCTTAACCAGCATCACATCAGAAGTATACCTGTAGAACAAAGTGACATCTCGATTATATCTGCTGCTATTTAAGCAATAAGTTACGATGACTGAAGCTGGATTGCAATAAGCTTAAAAATGGTAAAGAGCTAATCGTTTTTTTCATTTTTCACAGATCAATAAGCTAAGCAAAAGTTTAGCAATAATGGCGATTTGGTTTATTGTTCGCATTGGGTACTTCCAGGAGAGTATATGCATCGTCAATTTCAGCTTCGCTTCTCGATGTGTAGTGAACACTACTGAACATTATTGTGCTTTCTCCTCTTTGCAACGTCAATGTATCATTACTATTCAGTCACAAGTGATACTTATCCACCTTTTGTAACTCACATTCAGGTGGTAAGAAGAATTATAACTGGATGGCTCCACATTTTAGACGTAGTACGCTTTCACATGTATCTCGAGTTTTCGAGTTGCTGGATGAGCGATCGTCGCTCAGCGAGATAGAAATGTAGAGCTTCAGTCAGACGTTGCGTCTTGATAGTTGAGATCTGCGTCGCGTTGCTTGCACTGGCGATCTCGTCTTCGACATGTTGGATCTGCTGACGAATGTGCCGCAGCAAGTTGAACGTGTCAACTCGGTCGGTGAGCGACATTTCCACGTAGATTCGAGGAGGTTCCGGTCCCACCGGGGTCGTTGGGATCCCGGATCCATTATCGGCAGACAGCTCACGTCGATCCGCCTCGGCCAGTATCAACGGCTGCAAGAACGTATTGGTAGCATTACTACTAGTGGTAATAACGGGAATCGTAGTACTTGACTCATCTGTATCCATCCGTTCATTGGCATTGATGGAGTGTGGAGGAGCCTCCTCTGTTGTCTCCTCTGCTGACTCTCGGTCGACGTTCTCGTTCCTATGTCCTACTAGATGGAAGCCAGTGTTGTTAGTACTACTACTGATGTTACCAGGGGCAATGGACCCGTCTGTCTCTACCCGTTGGCGCTTGACATTGATAGACAGTGCATGAGTTTCCGCTGTAGGGTTTCGATTCTCGTTCCTGTTCTCATCCTGGTATACAGGTCGCGCTCTCTCGATCACTTTCCGCTTCTTCCTGTAGCTCTCGGGCACTTGACCCTTGAGCTTCTTTTGGGCGATGATCTCCAACATCACATTTTTTGGCTGGTTCTTATAGTAGCGAACGCCCAGATAAGTGCAAACTTTACGGATCGTCTTGTATGTGATCTTAGTCGTCTCGCGGCCCTGGATCGCGTGTGCGTAGGGCACGATGCAAACTTCACCGTCCTCGTCTACCTTCTGGCTCTCGCGGATCTCCACCTCGTCCAGCGACAACGTCTCCGTGAATGACCACTCTGAGTAGCGTTTCATTGTTGCGGTGTGGGGCGGGAAGGGAATTTAGTGAATTACCACGTTCTACCGGTAGAATTCGGTAGAACAGCTGGCAAAAATGTTGTGGTTTACCGCGTTCAACCGGTAGAATGAAGTCTGAAGCTAGCTACACTTTTTTGCGTGGCAAGTTGCCACTGGCAACCCTTACTGTTCAGTGCACGAAGTTAAGTAAGTGACCGATTGAAGATGAAAACGAGCAAATTTAAAATTAAGTTGGATCTAATAATGTATCTGTGCCAGTTAAAGAGTTCACGAGCGCAAACTACGTTTTTACTGAGGCAGGACAATTTCTGTTGAGCGCAGCTTGTACCACACCTTGTATCAACTCAATCAAGACTTCATCTGTGTCGGGACGTGGGTGACAGCCTAGGCTTTGTCCAGCTGAAAGCTTAACTTTCGTATCTGCAACTGCGAGGAAGGAGATGGGCACGACCCTGCAAAATTGTGTTGACTAGACTGAAATACCGGTAGCAATGAAGATATTCGCAAGGCTCTCTTCCTCTGTAAGCTCTTTACCATGGCAGTAGTGCTTTCTCCACAACTGCGATTTGGGTTTCCAACGCTTCAAACCCCATGAAGTTGTCGCGCAGAGTTGACTTCACCAATGCTTCCACCGTCTCGGCTTTCTCGCGAATTCCTTCGCCTTCGGCCATTTTGTCCTGTACCTCATTGTCTGTGCGGCCTCTATTCTGATCGTACGTTCGACCAGCTTTAACCAAATCATTCAAGGCGTCGGCAGTTCCATTCGTGGTGATACGAGCGGCATTGATGTCCGACTGGGTCGGTGTTTTGTTCTTGCTGACCCGCTTTGCCACTTGCCGCATCTCCGATATCATCTCCTTCACCACACGGATATCGACCTTTAGACAGTACTTGCAGGTGCTGCGGTAGTGGAAACCGGGTAGGTTGCGACTGTCGTGCTTCCTGAGTTTTTTCTTAAGCAGTTTGAGGCAGTTGCTTACGTCGTCTGCAGTCTGGTTCAGAAGGCGTTCCAGCAAAGAGAACTCTAGAATGGTGGCAATGCTGCGTTTGGTGATTGTGGGATTCATATCGTAAGCTTGCGTCTTTGTCGGCAGGTTTTGAAGTGAGGGTGACAGTTGAACTAAGGAGAATAGGGTCGCCCTTCCATTTCTTTTCATTAAATTCCACAGTGATAAAGGTTAAGACAGACTATCTCCGCTTTTAATATTTTTATTATGTTTCCTACAACAACAAAATCAGAAAAGACTATTGGTTATGACAGTTTATCTACAGCAAAAACGTATGTACAGTGTGTGCATTTTGCTCACCACAGTTGATAAACTTAGGGGTTACCTGGTATTACTAATATCCTGATAGTCACGGACCGTGACGGAGCGTCAGCAAACACGTACATGTAAAATCAAATCAACAGAAACAAGTACGCCTCAATAAGCGTGGGGTGTCGTCTGATTAGTTTGCATAGGTAAATCACTGCCATCTTGTGGCTCATCAATGCACCCCAATCCCTGTGATCAGATATAAAGGGGTATAAGAAGTGCAAGCTACACTTATTCAGCTGTACCGGTGCATGTCCGAAAACAATCGAGACAAACGTGAAGTTAGTATTGTGAAAATATCACCTGATGACCAGCTAATATAAAAAAAACTCACCTAATATTTTCTTCTGAGACAAAATGATATTATTAAATATCCGATATTGTATTTCTCTAAGATTGCGTAATCGGTTTACATCCACCAACCAGATGTCGTTAACGTTCGACTAGCTGAAGTATTACTAATCAACCTGGAGTCCGGGACAATTGTGAGAGTGACGGCAAGGTTGGCGTCGTGTGTTGGCACATTATGCTAGCGTGTAACGGGTACGTAGCCCTAAGTGTACCCTGGTTACATGAAGTGTGACACTTCACACTTCAGGAGTATGACACGTCATACTCCAAGATATTTGGTACAAAGTACCAAAGTCGTTCAAAGCCAACCATTGGTCAACGACATTGCATTTCAATAGGTGACTTATAGTTTGTATTAAACCCAAACTTAATCTACCTATACAGTAAATATACTCAGTTTACAATCTACCTTATTTAGGTCACTTCGCTCTCTTTTAAATAAAGAGGGGACCTGTGAGCTGCCGTTCACTGAGAGTTTGTATACTCTCGGAAGATAACTTCCTCTAGCGCAAGGTGCTGTGTGACCCCATCACACTTGGTAGCACTAGTAGTCAATCCACGCCGCCGCGGGTAGACTACCTGAACCTCTCCGAAGTTCGTTGCCATGGATAGGAACGACTTCTCCCATATGAATGACTCTCAGCTCGAGTCGGTTCGGAAGATGGCAGGCATCTTCTGGATGGAAGCCCTGCAGAGCCTGGTGGTGCCAACACCGGCTGAGCAGCTCGAGCACGTCAATGCGTTCGACGCGTACGAGCAGGGCCTCATCGCGCATGTGCGGGAGAACCTGCAGGCTCCGGCGGCGGAAGCAAATCCGCCTCGCCTGAAGCCAATACGACTGAAGGTTAAGCCGTATGAAGGGAAGGAAGGCGAGAACCTTCACTTCTGGGTCCGAGAAGTAGTGCTCGCGATGGACGCGGCTCTGATCTCGTCCGAGCAACTGCGTGCTGCTTTTGCACTCTCCAACCTTAGCGGCCGTGCTAAGAGTTGGGTGTACACACGGGAAGCAACATCCCCTGGATGTTTCACATCCTGGGCTCAGCTGTGTGAACAGCTCCGAGCCGCGTTCCTCCCGGCGAACTACGAGTACCGCCAGCGTTCGCGCTTCCTCTCGTGTAAACAAGGGAGGCGCGAACAGCACGAGTATGAGCAAGAGATACGGGAGCTCACGGCGTCCCTAGTGGGAAACCCACTCAACGAACACATCAAGATGACTGTGTTCATGGACGGCCCTCGAGTGGGCTCCGCACGCACTCAGCTGTTCCGGGTGCAGTCAAGCACTCTTGAAGAGGCGATTCAAGTGGCTCTTCAAGAAGAGTACAGCCATCGCCAGGCGCGTACGCCGGCCTCAGCATGGCCTGGGCGTTCCTTGTCGGCTCCCGGTCGAGCAAGCCCCAACGGACCAGTTCCCATGGAACTCGGGTCCGCCGAACAGCGTGACATCCGCTGCTTCGGCTGCGGGAAGATGAGCCACTTCAAGCGCGACTGTCCCGCGGAAAGACTCCGCAGGCTGTCCTTTTCCAAGCCCGTCCTCAAGCGTCGCTGGCAGAAGCCAGGATCCCGGGGACAGCGGAACGCTGGGAACCAGTAGGGGCGGGGCGTCCTACTGGGGAAGAACTAAGTCTTCGTGATGGGTGCGCGGGTGGCGCGTACCACGGGGACTTAGCCCCTGAGAGTCTTCGCACTCTCGAATCGGCGAAGAGCAGCGGCGGGTTGCTCGTAGTACACGGATGTGTACGGGGATACGATCATCCCTTTAGAATCTTGATCGATTCTGGGGCGTCGAAGAATTTCGCACGCCGCCAGACGGTTGATCGCAACAGCAACAAGTTGTCCGATGCTTTGAGAGAAAGCAAGGGCAACGGGACGGTGTCAGTACGACTGGCCGACGGGAAGGTCGTCACTGTCCCCAACGTCCACGTGGATCTGGCCGTCAAGTTTGAAGTCTTTGACAGCCTCGAACAGTTCACTGTTCTCGATATGGATCCATATGATATGATCCTGGGCATGCCCTGGCTTGAGAAGCACGAGCCCTGGATCGACTGGCGAGGCAAGACAATCGGTGCCAGCCGCCCTGCGCAGTCCGACAGAGCATTGGTGAGTCATGTTCCCACCTCTGTCAGGACCCGGGCCGCCCGCAAGGGTTTCCAGGGTACCAAAGCATCCGGCAGATACTTGGGAGTCGTCGACGTATATGACGACTCCGAGGATGTTTTGATGGTGGCCGCGCCCAGAAGAGGCGCCGGCCAAGTGGGTAACTTAGGTCCACAGGCGGGTAACTTAGTTCCGCAGACAGCTGCAGCTGTCATGAACAATGAGAACAGCGTGTTCAGAGTGGGTAACAGAGTGCCACACGCGGTCGCCCAGACCTTAACTGAAGAGGAAGGCGTCGAACACGCTTCCTGTGTGGGTACCACAGTACCACACGAGGCCACGAGTGCCTCGGATGTCGTAGGCAGCAAAGCTCCACGTCACGGTCGCCGTCGTCAACGACGCCGCCGCCGCCTCAAGTCGGATCCAACTTTGTTCCGATCGACGTCGCTTCAAGCGACTCGGAGTCCAGGGCCCGGACTCCTCCGACAAGGCCGGTGGAAGAGTGTTATCCCATCTTCGATGGCAAGACCGGTATACCCGTCAAGGTATCTGGTGTCCACTTGGAACCGTTACCAGAGGTTGCAGAGATACTGAACCTCGAGGAAATGACGGCTGAGTCTTTCCTGGCCAACCTCAAGGCTAGTGCTGAGATGGTGCTCATGAGACCAGAGACCACTCGGGAGGAGCTGAACTCCTCCTCTGTCTTGGACGAGATCGTCCTGGAAGACCTAAACAAGCAGCGTTAGACGCGCTTGGGTTCTGAGATCCTTAAGAACCCCAAGGATCCGGTGTATCCTTTGGTGACGGAGTATTCGGACGTGGTGAACAAACACCCACCGACCCAACTCCCACCGGATCGAGGCGTACGGCACGAGATTGATCTCGTGCCCGGCACAAAGTATTGTGTCACGAGGCAATGGCCTCTCCCGCGCGAACAGTGCGAGGTCATTGATGCCTTCTTCGCCGCGAAAGCGAATGCAGGCATGGTGCGGGAGTCGAAATCCCCGCACTCGACGCCGACTTTCTGCGCTCGGAAGCCGAACGGAAAGTGGCGTCTGGTTCACGTTTATAACAAGCTGAACAGCGCAACGGTGCCGGCCCAAACACCAATCCCACGAAAGGAGCAACATGGCCGGGAGCGTACTGTACAGTGCGCTGGATTTGGTAGACGGATACTACCAAATCCTGATGCGAGAGAGCGACATTCCGCTCATCGCGGTAAGCACTCCAAGCGGCATGCTTTGGGAGTGGCTCGTCATGCCGCAGGGCTTGTCTAACGCCCCGGCGACGTTCAATCGCCTGGTGACGCAATTGTTCCGCCTTTTGCGTACCTTCGTACAGACGTACTTCGACGACATATTCGTCCATAGCCGTGCCGACGGAGGCAAGACGGCCATGGAGGTGCATCTAGGACACCTCCGTCGAGTGTTGGACGTAATGCGAGCGAACAAGCTATACGCCAACATCGACAAGTGCATTTTCGCGTCACCAGAGATTAAAGTTCTCGGTTGCTTCGTAAGCAACGTGGGCGTTCGGGCTGATCCAGACAAGGTGAAGGCCATAGCAGCATGGCCGACGCCCCGATCCCAAAAGGATCTTAGAAAGTGGTTGGGCTTGGCCAACTACCTTCACAAGTACAGCGCAGGGTACGCGGGTTTCGCTAAGCCCTTGTCGAGCCTCCTTCAGAAGGACGTCGACTGGCGCTGGGAGCAAGAGCACCAGGATGCTTTTGACAGCATCAAGGCCAGTCTCCAAGAGGCCCCTGTCCTGGCCCTGCCGGACGAGACGAAGCCGTTTAGCGTCGTCTGCAATGCCTCCGATTACGCCGTCGGGTGTGCATTGCTGCAGGCCGACACGGCTGGACAGGAACGAGTCATCTCGTTCCAGTCCAGGCAGCTCAAAGCCGCCGAGCGGAACTACCCTGTCCATGACAAGGAGCTCCTGGCAATGAAATATGCCCTTGTGAAGTTCCGTGTTCACCTTCTGGGCTTTAGGCCCTTTGTGATCTACACAGACCACGCGTCCTTGAGAGCGGCGACTAACTCGCCTCACCTCTCCCAAAGGATGGCGAGGTGGCTGGCCTTCTTCGCGGAATAAAACTTCCGCGTCGAATACAAGCCGGGCAAGCTCAACGTGCTTGCGGACGCCCTCTCTCGGCGTCCTGACTATGAGTTGGCCCACATCACGCGGGTGACAACGGATCTATGTGATCGGATACGCATGGCGTATCGGGACGATGAGGCTGTCGCGCCTATCGTCAAGTTTCTTATGGCAGGAACGAGCGCGAAGTCCGACTGGCTCTCGTCGCGGCAGCGCTCACGGCTCCACCGATATGGGTTGAAGGATGGACTCCTCTATTACCGGGTGGAGACCACTGATCCTCCACGGATGGTCGTACCCAACGACGAGGATCTGAAGTTCGATATCCTCGCGGAGGCGCACGACGCGCCCTCCAGGGGCCACTTGGGCCGCGAGAAGACCTTTCTGTCGGTCTCTCAGACCTTCTGGTGGGCCCACATGTACAAGTGGGTCGCCCAGTACGTTAAGACATGCGAAACATGTCAGCGGGTCAAACCCGAAGGGCACTCTTCGGCTCCACTACAGAGCCTGCCCGTACCGGCTGACTGTTGGAAGTCGATGAGTCTTGACTTCATCTTTGGGCTTCCCGCCGACGGACACGGCAACACCGGAATTTTGGTGTTCGTGTGTCGGCTGAGCAAGATGGTACATCTTGCTCCGGTTCCCGTCACTGTTACGGGCGAACAAACCGCAAGGTTGTTCGTCGATGGCGTGTTCCGCTATCACGGTCTCCCGGAAACGATTGTCTCGGACCAAGACCCGCGGTTCACTGCTGCGTTTTGGAAAACGCTGTTCATTTACTAGGAACCCGTCTGCCGATGTCCACTGCGGACCATCCGCAGACAGACGGCCACACAGAGCGCGTCAATCGAGTGCTCGAGGACACTTTGCGCAGTGTGTGCGCGGCAGCACCACGTACGTGGTCGACGCAGCTTCCAGTTGTTGAGTTTGCGCTCAACAACGCGGTGCACGCGTCCACGGGGTCCACGCCGCTCTACTTGAACGGCTTCCGTCACCCCAGAGTGCCTCTCACTCTTCGAGGAGACACTGACCCCTCTATTCTAAGTGGGGGAGAGGCTCGGAAAGCCCTTTCCTCCCAGGCCTCGGATGTGAGACCAGTTTCGCTGCGGACACAAGTGGAATCCTTTATGGATACCAAGCTGAGCGTTGTCAGCAGGTTCCGCGATGCCATGGCAGCGACCCAAGATAAACAAAAGAAGTACTCTGACAAACATGGAAGAGGAAACTTAAGTATATTTAAGGTGGGAGATTTAGTGTTGCTAGACACGAGGAACCTACCTCTTGACACTGTCAGCTCTGTCGGCAGCAACAAGATGAAGCACCGCTTCATCGGACCATTTGCAGTCCTGGCCAGACATGGTGCGTCGTACACCATCGACCTGCCAAAGCCAATGACGACGCACCCAACGTTCTATGTTGGACGTCTTAAGCGGTACTTTGATCCGCAGGGGGTTGCTGACTCGCAGACCCACCTTGGCCCAGCTCCTCAAAGCGAGGGCGGGCCACAGACGTCGACGAAGGCGTCGGAGCAGGCACCCAAGCCTCGGTCTGGACGGCAAAGCTGCGGTCACGACCGTACGCCGGAGGGGCTCCGTACGAACGGACCCCCGCGCCATACGCCGAGTACGCTGAGTACGCCGGGTACGTACCATACGTCTGGGAGTGTGCCGCAGGCGGCTCCGGACGTTGCAGCAGAGCCTCGATCCGTCGGATCATGCGAAAGGCCTCGTCCAGATCGGACGAAGAGGCCCGGCGATCCACCCGCATGTGCAGGCTCGCGACCTCTCGCTCCAACAGGTCCAGGCGGCCCGCAAGGCGAGCGAGCTCACCCTGATTCCCGGCCTGGGCGGCAGCATCACCGCCAGTCCCAGGGCCAGGTGCAATCTCAAGCACGAGGACACGTTGACGGAGGCGGTCAACCTCAGGGCCCTGTGTCGGACCCGCAGTCGGAGCACTCGGACGAGAGTGGCTTTCGGGAGGCGCCGAGTGCTCGTACTCTTACGAGGGCACCTCCGCCCCTGCTTGGCCGGAATGGAGAGTCCACTTCCACGTCGAGCGGATCCGCCTGGAGCAACGGCGTCGCGGTAAGCGACAGCTCCTCGTGAAGTGGAGATGTTATGCCCACTCCGAGAACTCGCGGGAGCCGATTGAACGGCTCCTTCTTGACTGCCCAAAGGCTGTCGCAATCTGGGAACAGAAGCAGCGGCAGCTTCATAAGTAGTCCGGGGCTTCTTGCCCGAACGGGGTACGGACGATGAATACATTCCGTACCCGCGCTCATCGTGAGCGCTAGAAGCCGCGCGCTTCAGGATGTCCCTTGGCAGCATGCGCTTGCTGATCAAGTGGGCAAACCTCACACGAAGATCACGCTGGTCCAGGATGCGGGACAGCAGCTGATCTTCATGGAGTTCCCGTAACTCCGTGGGTGAGTACTTATGAGACTCCACTCATGCCCTCACAAGAACTCCACGTGGGACAGTTCTCGGGCATAACCCAGGGGTATCCCCAAAGAGGATAGAGACCACCCCGGGTCTCGGGCTTCTTACGACAAGTTGTGAAGTCCTTAAGAGGGATGCGGTGTGGCGCGAGAAGCACACACCGAGCAGCCTCCAAGCTGTCAACGAACAACTGTTCTTTCTGAACAAGGGCACGTTCGTAGATGCCCCTAGAAGTGTGGCCGCCCACAAGACCACGAGGAGCGACGAGAAGTTCTAAGAAGAGGTCAGCCCCAGAGCTCTCCTCGGGAGGCCAATACCCTCTTGAGTTGATGGCAGCTCCCTGGCTGACGGGCGCCACCACCGAACCCCCACGCACACACTGGGCAGCTTGGAATTCCTCCTGCTGCTGGTCGAGGTCATTCGAGACCTCCCGGGGCTCAGCGATAGCACCCACCTCCTCCTCTTCTTCCTCCTTCTCCTCCTCTTCATCCGAGGAGTCGAAGATACTCTGATAGGGGTGTTGAGTCTCCTTCTCCTCGCGGACTGGAGACTTAGAGGCTGTACGCTTCTTTGAGGGCTTGGCGCCTTCGGCTTTAGAGGCCTTAGCACGCGCAAGACCCTCGGCAAGCGAGAGACGTTTGCGAGGATTCTCTTCCTCATCGCCACCAGCTTTGGGAGTGCCCTTAGCCTTGACGGCCGGACTCTCAGAGCGCACAGACGTCCTGGGGCTGTGATCACCTTGATCACTAGCGAGCGACTGAACGCTGTCATCCTTGTGCTCACTGGGCACTGGGCTGTGCCCTCCTACAGAGCCCGCAGGAGCATCGTGCGTGCTCTCGGACTCGGCTTCGTCCTCACTGCCAGAGTTGAACTCACGTTCCACGAACCGAGGGTTCGGACGATTGTCTGAGGCCGAGGGCGACGGACTGCGGCACTTGCTTGCTCGCTAGCCCACAGCCGCGTCACCAGAGGAACCGATCGCCTCGGAGGCCACCTGAGTAGCCTTCTTGAGTGCCGAGCCTTTGCCGTGAGGCTTAGTGCTCTTGGCTTGCGCCTTACCGGCAGCAGCCTTGGAGCGTGTCTTAGCACCGCTCTTAGCAGTGCCACGAGGCATGATTAGCGGTCGAAGTGGAGACCCAGAAGAAGAGCGCACAGACTGCTGCTCGAGGCTCTAACTGTGAGGTGAGCCTCCGCCGCGCTCGCGCGGCCAACTCGATGGTTTTCGACTTTGAGAATGAGAGTTTGTGACGAACACCTCTTCATTCTGATTGGTCGGTAAACCGAACCTAAGTGGGGGATGATGTAACGGGGTACGTATCCCTAAGTGTACCCTGGTTACATGAAGTGTGACACTTCACACTTCAGGAGTATGACACGTCATACTCCGGGATATTTGGTACAAAGTACCAAAGTCGTTTAAAACCAACCATTGGTCAACGACATTGCATTTCGATAGGTGACTTATAGTTTGTATTAAACCCAAACTTAATCTACCTATAAATATACTCAGTTTACAATCTACCTTATTTAGGTCACTTCGCTCTCTTTTAAATAAAGTTGGCCCCTTGATGGGTGTGCAGTTTTGAAGGGCGTAGCAGTAAGGTGCGAGAGGAGAGGACGACGAGGAAGCGCACGCGGAGCTGGGGCAGACAATACCATTCACAGAGAACGCCGACGAGACAGGTTGGCGGTCGACGCGACATCCAAAGTCACGTGATCAGCAATAATCGAGCGCTAGGGCTGTAAATGCAGGTGCATGTTTGGGGAGCTCAGCTGGGCCATTCTTACGAATCGTAAGTTTTGGAAGGGTCATTCAATGAGACTTAAGGATGCGGACCAGCAGAAGCTTTGCGCTGTTTTTAAACCCATCTATTATTTTTATTAAAGTCAACATCTCAGGTTCACCCTTGCGTGCAATCTAATGTAGCCGCCTTATTTTACGCCAACACCGGCTCGGGGTACCCCCAAGGGCTGCGCATCTCAAAAGTCTTTACTTTCGGTGTCGGTGGCTGGCTGATCAACTTATGATTTGTCCTGGCAGCATCACCACCGGTCACGTAAACACATGGTAGACGCACCAGCCAACAAGGCGATGGACACTTGCCGCAGCGGCCAAGTTTACTTGTTCTGGGATGTGGTTCTTCTCAATGGGTGTCTGTGCTCGAGTATGCGGCCAATGACGTTGATCACTGGTTGCTGCCAAACTCTGATCAGGACCTTTCGAGGTCCGCTCCCTTCATTCCTTAAGGATGAAATATTATCCAAGGCACTAAGGTATCTAGGGCAGAGGGAGTGGATTGAGACGGTCGCCGACAAGTTCATCATAGGTCGTTAGCTGTATAGGCAGACAAGTGTCAGCCATGTTACATAAAAAATAAAGACAAAATAGATGGTACCAAATGTCCTGGAGATCAAGCTAAATACCGATGCTATCTGAACTACAGGAAAAAAAGCACCACACCAATGTGGTGTGCTGAACCTCACCTAAATCATTGTCCGTGGGTAAAGCAACATTCACAGAGTAGACCACAAATGCACAAACTAGGTTCGATCCAGAAGAAATCTGTTCAATAGGCGTCGACAGAGCCAGGTGGTGGGCTTGGGCACTGTAAAGCACGAATAATTTTGTCAGGTGGTGGCCGTGTCAATCTTATACTATGACGCCGGCTTCGGGTTTAGAATAGATGACATTGTTGCCTGACGAAGGGCAAGCCTGCTTTCAAAAGGAAGGTCGTTTGTGCACGCACTAGATGATAAAATACAAAGTGATTGATTTATTGGAGCTTATTCCGTCGCACCTGCATCCAATCATTTGGTGCATTCAATCACCAACACTCTGGACTTGTCTAATCATCAAGTGCGTCCAATCATCATGTGCGTCCAATCATCAGTTTGCGCAATCAACTTTCCGTAATCATCGCGGGGTCGAAGGAAACCGGTTTTACTGGTATGCCGAAGCTGGACGAGACGCCTTCTTGACAACACTCCCACTCGACTCAACCGCGCTTGGTGGCTTGATCCCCAGCTTGTCGCGTAGACTTTTGAGCTACACCCGGCTTGGTCATCAGGTCTGCCTTCATGCCCTTCGTCGAGCAGTACTGCAGCACCACTTGACCATCTTCAACCTTCTCGCGCACGAAGTGGTAGCGAATGTCGATGTGCTTGGTGCGCTTGTGAAACTCGAGGTTCATGGCCAGCGCGATGAATCCTTGATTGACCTCGAAAATCTTGATAGGATCCTCGCTCTTCATTTCGCCGAGCTCACACAGGAAAGCCTTGAGGTAGATCGCTTCTTGAACAGCTTCTGTCAACGCCATCTACTCCACCTCCGTCGATGGCAGCGCCACCGAGCGCTTCTTCTTGCTTCTCCGAGTGATGCATCCGCCGTTCATCATGAACGGATAGCCGCTCGTACCGCATCAAGTCTCGACGCCACCAGCCCAATCCGCATCCGAGTAGCCTTGGAGTCCTTCTTTACTTTTTTCTTGAAGCTCGATGCCGTGCGTCTTTGTACATTAAATGTAGCGGAAGACGCGCTTGTGTGCTTGCCAGTGTGTGGGACACAGGTCAGCCGCGAACTGACTGAGAATTCCTACGCAGCAGCGAGGTCCGGCCGAGTCCCTTTCATGAGGTACATCAGGCAGCCGACGGCATTGCGATAAGGCACCCTGGCCAAGGTCTCTTCGTGGTTGCATCCTCCTTCGCACATGGTCTTGGTCAGCTTGAGGCCTGTGTCCTGAAGGTTCTTGACAGGGTTGCTGTTCTCCGTGCCAAACTTCTCCAGGATGTCCTACGCAAACTTGGTCTGAAGCACCGACACGCTTCCAGTAGCCACATCTTAATTGATCCATATGCCGAGGAAGTACTTGAGGTGGCTCAAGTCCGTCATGGCGAAGCCTTTATCGTCGACTTGAGCAGCTCGTCGGTGTTACATGCGAGGACCAGATCATCGACATAGAGAGCCACAAGGAACATGTATTGGTCATCCCACTTGACATAGATGCAGTGATCGGCTTCCCACTTCTTGAACCCCAGCTCCAGCATGAGCTTGTCGATGGTCTGGTTCCACATTCGTGGTGACTGCTTGAGACCGTAGAGCGAGCGCTTGAGATGGCAGAAGTAGTCTGGGTGTTCTTTATCTATGTAACCGTCCGGCTGCACTATGTAGATATCTTCGTCATGTAGCCCGTTCAGGAACGCAGTCTTGGCATGCACCGTCAGATTGTACTTGGCCGCCAGACTGAACAGGATCATGATCGACGTGTACTAGGCGACCGGAGCGAAGGTTTCTTCGTAGTCGATACCGTACTTCTGCGAAAATCCCTTGGCCCCGAGTCGCGCCTTGAACCGCTTGATCTCACCCGCTTGGTTCTCCTTGATGCGAAACACCCACCGACAACCGATTTCCTTCCGACCTTGGGTAATGGCACCAACGACCATGTCTTGTTCTTGCGGAGAGAGTCGACTTCTGAGTCGCACGCCTCTTTCCACTTGGCCGCGTTGCTGGATTCCATCGCCGACTTAAACGTGGTCGGCATTTTTCCCACCGAATCCACATTGTGGACCGCTTCGAAATCTGCTTCCCGACCACTTGCGACCGCTGACATCTCTTCCAGCGCCTGCGGTCGACTCTGTCGCTTGGTCCGAGGAATCTCTGCCGCTTCCTCCAACGACTGCGTTCGCTGGTGTCGCTTGCTTTCGGGATCAAACCCTTGACGCGGCGCAGTGTCTTCCATCGTCTCATCTTCCGACGATGCTTCTTGATCCGTCACTTCTTCTTCTTCTTGAAGCTCCACGATGACGTAGCTGCGTCTCCCACCGTCGAAGACGTCTTCCATGAGCTGCGCGTCGCGGCTCACCAGCACGAGATCTCTCTTGATCTCTTCAAAACGACACGCTTTCTCGTGTTCCGAGTACCCCAGAAACCAACACTTCACTGATCGAGCGTCCAACTTGGTGCTTTTCTGCTTCGGAATCGTCACATACGCATGGCAACCGAACACCTTCAGGCTCACCAGCAGTGGTTTCTTGCCGGTCCATGCTTGGTTCGGTGATTTGTCATGGCTGATGGCACGTGTGGGACAACGGTTACGCAGGAACGGTGCGGTCACTACCGCTTCACCACAATACAGCTTGGCCAAACCAACATGCTCCAACATGCAGTGCGCACAGTCCACCAGCGTCCGGTTCATCCCCTCAGCGCATCCGTTCAGTTGAGACGTGTACGGAGGCGTGAACTTCTGCACGATACCACGCCGCTTGCAGAACTAGGCCATCTCGCCCGACGTATACTCGCCACCGCTGTCACTGCGAAGTGTCTTGACGAGTTTGCCGGTCTGCGTTTCCGCGAACGGGACAAACGCAGCGAGCTTTTCGGCTACTTCAGACTTGTTCCGGAGCAAGTACACCACACAGAAGTGCGAGTACTCGTCGATAAACGTGACAAAGAAGCGTTTGTCAATGAATATCGACGTCTGCATGGGACCACACACATCACTGTGAACGACCTCCAGCGGTTTCTTGGCGTGATTGGGTGAGTTGGGCATGTAGCTCACTTGCGTTTGCTTGCCGAGCGCACACCCGTCGCACAGCTCCCATTGCTTCACGGACGTCATGTCGATGCCTGTACCGTATTCCTTCTTGGCGATGGCATCTAGACCACCATGGTCAATGTGACCAAGTCGAAGGTGCCAGAGGTACGACGTGGTGTCCCCTTCGCGATTCTTCGAGCTTGTATTGGCCTCGTCGGACGCAACCGGTGTCATCCACAGCTTAAACAGTCTTTTGCCTTAACGCGCGCCTAGCTTCCACTTGAGACATTTGCTTCCGCAAAACACACATCCGTCTCGAATGACACAGGTCCAACATTTGTGGTGAAGCGGCCAACTAAGAAGAGGCTGTACGACAACTTAGGAATGTGCCACACGCTTGTGAGCACATCCTTCTTGACCCCCCCCCCCCCCCCCCCCCCCCCCCCCCCCCCCCCCCCCCCCGTGGAGGCTTCATGGACATCACGATGTCGCCGGTCCCCACCGCCTGAACCATGCCATCGTCTGCGAGATGCATGTCCACCGGAGCCATCTTCTTGTAGTTCTTCATGTACCCCTTCGAAAACGTCATGTGCTGCGTCGCACCCGAGTCGACCAGCCACTTGTCACTTGACTCGGTGGTCTTGCTCCCACCACCAACCAGGAAGAGAAACTCACTCGATTCTGCTTCATCACGCGCGACGTTTGCTCGTTGCCTCCTCTGCCACTCCGCATTCTCGCGAATCCTCATCGGACACTTGGCGATCCAATGTCCTTGCTCGCCGAAGTAGTGACACGCACCTGTCTTCGGCGCCTGTCGTCCCTTGCACTTTCCGTTTCTCGTCATGAACGCTTGACCGTGTGCAACGCCGTCCGCACCACCACCTTGCTTCTTGCGCTTCCTGTCCTCGTGCAGCAGCCGAGCCGTCACGAGTTCCCACGTCAGCGAGTCGGCTCTCGACTCCAACGCCGTGATGAGGATCTGGTGCGACTCGCTCATACTTGCCAGAAGCGTGATCACCAAGTCCTCCTCACTGACTGGAGCGCCAACTGCGTCGAGCTGTTCCGCCAGCGTCTTGATCTTGTTGATGTGCTCCGGCACAGTACTACCTTCTTCCATCATCGTTGTGAAGAAACGTCGACGAAGGAAGAGCTTGTTGGGCATACTCTTAAGGTAAATTCTTGAAGTGCTTTTTCGTTTTTTGGAGGCGGCCATGTGGTTTCGGAAGAAGGGGTGAAAAATGGGAGGGGGAGGTCGGATGCCATTCGACCATATAACAGGGGAAGCAACCGAACAACAACAGTCGCCACAAGTGCTATATTCTCAGGAACAGCGCACACCAAATTATTTGTGGAAAAAAGTAGCGTATGCGATCTTAGGAAATTTTCATTGTGCTGATTAGCAGCTACACTATATGAAGGCTTTGCGCGCAACACCGATCATCGCAATTTGAAGTTCATCTTCAACCACAACGTTACCAACGTTTTGTTCTCGGTGCCAGAGTACACAGTTGACAGGCTGGAGTGTCAGGCCCTGTTTTTGATGACCTCTGGGACGATGAAATGTCACGATATCCGTGGTAAAAGGAGCGTTTGAGCCATTTTGCTATCGCGCTGGTGATCGACGATGAAGATTTGCGCCATCCGTCAAGTCTTCGTACGTTGTCCCCGGCACTGCATGATGGGTTTCTTTGGCTCGTTAATGCTAAAACCCTTGCTGTACGGTCAATCTACGGCTCTTAGACCTTATGAAGCCCTTTCAGATGGGTGCCGCCACGTCGAAACCAAACGAGCCGAGAGGGATGCGCAAGGCACTCATGCTTACGCTTAAGAACTTCCTGTAACCCGATTTTTCGCGCGGATCATGTTCCTCCTGGTCCAGGACCTATTACCCTGTCGTACCATTCAATTCCTTGCGCGGAAGACGGTGCGCGGTGTCTCCTGAAACTACTGGATTAGCACGAAGCTGTTGGGCTGAGCTACATGCCACATAAGACGGGGAAAAGGTTTTCGCCGCCTTCATCGTGGGCCTCCTCATGCACTTGCGCGTATTAATTTGCGTAAAACGAAATCTATTCCACGACACCCTTCCACATGAATTGGTCCGTGAGGGTCGCCTGTGTAGCCCACGGTGATCTATCGCGGCACAATGATTTACAGCGCCCAGACGCACTTGCAGCTGGCCATCAGATTTGGTAATATAACTAGCTCCAGCTGTAGTGCGCACTCAAATCATTGTCTCATGAGCTACGGAATATACCGTAATACTGACAGCATTTTAATGTCGGCAAATCGCCCAATACTATGAATACTCCTTAGCACAGGCGAGCATTCATCGCAGCTATTAGTACGATAATAATATAAAATTCTATTATCCACACAGTAAGCATCAACATGCAAGATTTCGGTTCCCCCATCCAACCAAGTACGGAGATCGTGAAGCTATCGAGCACGTCACTACTATCAGGAGGCCTCCGAGAGGCAGCAAACATAGCCATCACGCTTCTTCTAAGAAAGAGATCATCTCCGGTGTTATTCTTCGAGATAAATCACGCTGTAGACTACGTCGTATCCTTCAGTAACGCAGCATGTTAAATCATCAATTCGTAGACATTAAAATTGACAAATTTTGTCCCTTCATAAACGTAAGCAGTTGATGGTTCACATCACTCGATTGATCCACCCCATCTCGAAGCTGATAGAGCGACGTCATGATGCTTGCTTGCGTTTGCTGAACGCTAGCAAGTTGCCCTCTCACTGCAGTTTGCCATTGAGCTCCATTTTCAGGAGTAGCTAGAGCTGAGGCCAGTGACTCACCAAAAAAAACAAAGGCGCCGGGTAGATCTAGCTTGTTTCGCCTTTAAAGTGAATGGTGCTGGTTGATTTCTTGAGAAATTGCTTCATCGCGCGTATAGTTCGGCTCGACATCAGTGTCGGAGTCCTCCATTTCGAAGCTGATGTCACCGTGACTGGATCCGCCCTCCAAATGATCGTTCGCTCCGACCCCATTTTTGTTGCCATCCTCTCTCAGGTTCTGATACGCACCCGAAGGAAGCGGCGACTCCCCCCTCCTTGTGAGATTGCGATGTCGTCGATAGTCTCAATGACAGCGGGTTACATTCGTTGTGACTGAGCGGTAGCAGCTCGTCCAGCTCATCTTCGTCACGTCGGACCGATAGCGATCCCTCCTGTAGAGACTCCGTTGCCTGGTAGCGTGGCATCAGTGTCTTAGACCGCCCAAAACCCTGGTTGCGCAGCCCTTTCTTGTCTCCAAAGTAGTTCACAAGCAGCGGCCAGTAAGAAGGGTACGCGATAGCCTTCTCTTTGTTTCCAGTAGACACCTCATCCGCTCGAATATCTGTAAACTGCGCCTTCAAGGCTTGGCATTTGTTTTTTTACTTGGTTGATAGTTTCTGTAAGGTAATGCTTCTTGTTCAACTTGCGCCGAGCTTTTTCCAATAGCATGGAAAGGTGCGCTCGCGCATTGTTCTTGAGAAAGCTGGGCCCATGGGTAACTACTCTGACTTGTAGTAGTGTCTTTTCCCGGACATCCGACTAAACCAGCCGAGTAGCTCGGAGGACTTTGCGTGTCTCTGACATCTCAAAACGGGATTTAGAGCTGACTCCCGCCACAATTAGTAAAACCAATATTAGCGGTAAAAGCAGTATTACCACTTCTCCCACTGGTGCGACAGTATCTAGATTCCGTGCGAAAATCTGTACGATTCGTACTTAATCGAGTATTAACAACGTATCTCAGTACATATCGCCGCTGATCGCGGCGGGGCGCTAAGCCGCGCCCGCTTCGCTTCGCTACGCTAGAGCGCTCCCTAGTCACCGACCTCCGCTTCGCTTCGGTGGCTCTGGTATAGATAGAAATTCTTTTTTTGTACATGTACTCCGCGCTACGCGCCGCGCCCCCGACCTACGCTTCGCTCCGGTGGGTCTCCGCTCTCTAAGGGCCGTTCCGAACCGGGGGCGCGCCCCGAGGATAAGCCTGTGATTGGCTGACCTGAAGTGCAGCTTTTGTGATTACTGCATCAATGCGATCCGAGGCACAGATCGCGCGCCGGCCGGGATCGCGGGATCGCAGAGGCGCGGCAAACGCACAGATGATCGCTACAAGCAGGATGGAAGGCGAGACATCGTCCCGTGTACGTCGCCGGTATCTAATAGCACTACTTGTTACCACTGCTGCCATTTATCCAGCAGAACCGAGAGGGTGTATAAAGCGCCGACGCTTAAACTGGAATGTCCACAAGCAGACATTACTGCTGGAAGGTCAATTTAAGCGTTGTTACAGAATGAGTGTGGACTCCTTTGAGCGTCTGTTGATGTTAATTCGGCCGTCTATATCGCGCGATGAGCTCCAGTCTTCTCGGCGTACTGCTACAGATCCAATCTCGCCGGAGAACATGCTGCAAATGACGATTGCTTGGCTGGCCGGTAGCAGCTATCACACAATTCGCTGCTTAGGTGACACGTCTGTTTCCGGCACATATGATGTATTTCACGATGTCATGAACGCAATTTGTGACTGCCCAGAGCTTCGCATTCAATCTCCCGTGTCGTCCGAGCAGCGTGTCCATCATCTAGCTGATAGCTTTGCCAAGATTAGCACGGACGGGATCTTGAGTGGATGTGTTGGCTGTATCGATGGGTGGCTTTGTCAAATAAGGGCCCCGAGTGCGAGCGAGGTGCCAGATGTTGCAGCATTCTTCTCAGGGCATTATCAAATGTATGGCTTGAATGTACAGGCCATTTGTGACACCCACTGCCGTTTTACCGGGTATTGTTTTAATTCTCCTGGAAAAGTTGGAGACTCAATTGCGTTCAAGAAGTGGAGCCTAAGAAATGATATACTTAAGTTACCTCCTGGATTTTACATCGTCGGCGACAATGCCTATCCACTATCAAACTCCTTGTTGGTGCCGTTCACGAAGCTGGAGCTCAAAGGCAAAGCGTACTCTGACTTCAACTTCTTTCTAAGTCAACTGCGCATTCGCATTGAAATGTCTTTTGGGTTGTTAGTGAACAAATGGCAAATATTTTCGCGACCACTTGTAGTTGATTTCACGAACGTTGGCAAAGTAATTAAAACGTGTATGAAGCTTCATAACTTCTGCATCAACGAGCAACTCAAGAGCGACGACACGACAGCAAACCTACGCACGGTATCGACGGAGTATCACAACCTCACCGAGAGCTCTTACCAGCCTACCGACAACTTCAATGACGCGGACGGTTTACGTAGTGACGCACAAGGCCGAATCCTCCGACAAGTTCTCGTGAATCACATTCAAAATTTCAATCTTCGACGTCCTCGTGTGCACTAGCGGCTACCGAAAGAGCAGACTGCTGCTGCTAAAGGCGATTCAAAACATCCAACTCCAGCTGATCAATCTGCTCTTCTAGTATCAGCTTCCTCTCGGTGCGCACGGCTAGAGCTTTTCCAAGTTCGTCTGCATTAATTCCTTGTTGAACGTACTGTTCACGTAGCTGCTTTAATTCGTGAATAGCTGCAACGTTGCGCTCCAGGATAGCCGTCAGTGTCATCAGCTTTTGAGCAGCTCATTTCTCTTGAAGTAAAAGTTTTTGCTCCACCCATGTGTCTTCTTGCGTTTTACTGGACTCGCTCTCTAGCAATTCATTCACGGTCTCTATAAGCGCGGCCACCATGTCTGGTTGAAATCCTTTGCGCTTCTTTCTATTTTCTTTCTTGGACTTGTGTCCGTCGCTTTCTTTGGTTGAATCATCTTCGTCGTCGGAGTACACGTTGGCGGCACAGAACTCCCGTCCAGACTGACGATGCTCGCACCACCGATCCAAGTAGTAGACATCAGCACGCCCATTGCAAAACTCCCAGAAGTCGTGGCTGTTTTGTCCAGAAGTTTTGGACCCGGCCTCAGCACGTGCAAAGTTGCTGCTCACCTCCTTCCACCTCCTTTTTAACTTAGCAGCCGAATGTGAAGTCACACATGAAGCATCCACGTCTTCGAACACTCCGTCGTCGGAGATCAATGCATCGTACTCGCCGTTGTCGGTACTGAAGGCGTTGGCAACGTCGATCCAGAAGGTCGAACCGCCCTGGTCCAGCTCATCCCTGCGGAGTTGATGGCCGGTCTCCAAGAATGAGGTGAAGAAGTTGTCGGAGAACAGGATGTTTAGGAGGCGGAACATGCAGCCTTTCGTCCTCTTTGCCTCCTCTTCGCGTTGACCTTTTGATCGTTTGCGCTGTTGACGAACCAGCACCTCGACACCTTCTTTGTTTGTATCCCATGCCTTAAGAAGTTTCACACGGTCTCCCTTGCATGTATTTTTCACGACGTTCAGTTTGCGGGCCGTGCACTCCATCTTGATCTGCTCGAGAGTCCAGTCGTCATAGTTGTCTGACGTTGGCGCGATGATAGGTCGCTTGCGCGCTGTCTGCGGCTCCGCCACAGTCCATTTCAAGCTTGGTGCGTCCGTCATTTTGTTGTTCTGTGCGGCAACTTCTGCCATCAAGATGTACCAGATTGGTGGTACAAAATCGTCTGGAGCGCGATCTGGCTCGGAACGGCAGGATCGCGACACGTTCTAGCCGTGAAGCATTTACCCTACCCCCTCGGGGCGCGCCCCCGGTTCGGAACGGCCCTAAGGGCCGTTCCGAACAAGCGCTTACTGGGCAAAATGTACTGAATTAGCCAGAAACAGACGGGTCGGATTTTCGCACCAGTGGAAAGAAGTGCTACTTCGACCCTTCGTATTTTTTTAATCTCTGCTCGCTAATCGTGTTTTACTACATCGACCTCGCCCTTAAACCTTTAAAACGATAGCGGAGATTTAATTTTTTTTAGAAAAGAAATACTTCATAGAAGAATAAAACGAGTATCGCTATCGTTGATGATGTTTAGGGGGGGGGGGGGGCGATGAATAGTAGAGCTGTTATATGTAATTTTAAGAGAGATAATACAGAACTACACCACCAGATGTAATGCCCAACTCTCGAGGGTTTATAATGTATTTGACCTCATCCATTTTGTGCTTATCGATTTACTGACTCTTAGGCGATTTGCCATTTCCAAATGACGATGGATTTATATTGAAATCCCTCAGTATACCGCCTGCTGACTTTGTATTCTGGTCGAATTTCATATACTCCTACTTCAGAGATATGTCCTAGTTCAGACCACGAGATAGCCAACCCCATTGCGAAACGACCCCAGCGCATCGCATTAGGTGTTCTTTTTCAGACTGCACAAATAGGACGCCTCCGGCTATAACGGGCCACCACGTTGCAAGAAAGGCGTCATGGTGCGTACTCCTGGCCCGCTGAAAGGGCACCAGGACAGCAAGCAGGAATAATTAAAACCACTGGAAGCGGCAAAAAAGCAAAGCAGCTCAAGAGGGTTGCGATAACCTATCACCACATACGTGACGTGATTGAATTCCAAGATGCTATTGTTGCTAGGGATTAAATACACATGGCTGTCAATAAATTATATCCTACTCCGTCGCAAAACCACGTTCCGGCGAAAATGCGACAGATCTACAACCAACTGAATCGACCAACACAACCTTTTTCGCAAATGTGCGAAAGTGGCTACGGTTCTCACAGTAATGATCGCCAGTTAGGCCGGATATTGAGGGGTACATTTCGGTTTGGATACACGCTCTTAGAAACAAAGGTGTTCAGGTTACGGGGTCAATGGCTCGCATGCATGCTAAGGAACTCTACGACAGCGCCTAGCTTCCACAAGAGAAATTGGTTGTGTCGCACACGTGGTTCCACTCCGTTTTGCACCGAAACATGCTCTTAATCCGCCGACGTACCCGCCAAAGCCAGGAGACACCATAAGATGCCGCTGAAAAGGTAGTTAAATTTGGCGAAGAAGAGCAGCGAATATGTCAGAACTTGGTGTAGACCGGGTATAAAATGCTGACCAAACTGGAACGATTTTTGTGCAATATTTACTATTTTTATTTTAACTTAAAAATTAGTGCCATTTAAAGCATTAAACTACAACTATTTGTTATCTCAAACTGTTTCTTCGGCATGAACAAAGACGGTCTGGATAGAAAGCGCCGCTGCCACATTCGGTTCTTACGTGCTCGTGGTCGATAGATCGGCGAATTTGGGTTACGGAACACTCGTCATTTTTGTGGGGTTTCCGAATGTTACCGTTCAATTTGCAGTACTCGCACCCTTCTTGTTCTCTTCGATCTCTCATGTGAGACTTCACCAATAGAGCAAGCTAAGGTTTCAACTGCTATGCTTTTGTGTGTAGCTGATGATATATTCAAACCTGAATCCATTGAATGACTTGCCTTTTTTTGCCAGTGTTGCCGTCCGTGCTGGCACGCTTTTCTTCAGCAGGCTTTTTTATGAACCTGGTGGCATGTTGTCCGAACAGCTAAGGTGTACTTTACGTGTATTGAATATTGAAAGATTGATCTTGGTAGTGTAACCTTGTTACGGCTACTTGACGAAGCAAGCTCAGCTGTGTGTATTGTTATCCTACGTTTTGTGCATGCTACGTAATCGATTTCATATTAGTGCTCATTGGTAACTAACTTGTGGCAGTTTCTTATAGCAGTCACTGGCTTCGTGCTATCATTCGTTTTTCACTTGAGGCCGTCCGTTGTCTTTGGAGCGGATAGTCGCACGAGCTCACAACTACTACAAAGCCTAACACTAAAATACAGTGTGACTGTACAATGATGACTATAAGCATCTATATTAGTGTTGGCAATTGATATTCACCGTTAATATCAGCTAAATTAGCTGAATGGGTAATTAATCGTTAATAACAATGAATAACTAATTTTCACAGTGACAATTCAAACAAACAATCGGGCTACTGTACAACCGACTTCCACTCGCATAGCGAAGCGGCTGCCAGCACTTATGGCAAGGAGAATTGAGCATGGGTATGCACTAGTCGGAGAGCGCTACAAATCCGAAGCTATGCGGTAGCTACCTGGATCTGTTTGCCGAAGACAGCGGCTGTAGTGCGACCACAATGCACTCTGGTCCCTCAACTACGGCGTACTCTTGCACCGCAGTAGACCGGGGCATTGTCTTCGACTACTTCTCGTGTTCACCGTAGAGATCAAGCTCAACGCCTGCTGCTGCATGTTTTGCGGTACAGACTGTCAAATAATGCGCTCCCAAGGCTTCGAGGAAGGCGATCGTTCGAGTGTACAGCCTGAGAGGCTACAACGTATTCTTCGAGGAAACGCAGGTGACTATGTGTTATTGTTTTTTAGAAATTTGATGTGTCTGCGGCACTCGAGCAGTTATTATCGTGAGGTACCAGTAATTATGAGGGAAATTAGTTGACGGAGCTCATAACGCAAGAGCAAGAAGCCAAGAGTACGCACGATGCTAGGTACTGCCATTCCGAGATAATTTCTATGGGATGATGGAGTCTTTACGGAGGTGGCCAGGCACAATTTTGGATTGGTTCTTTCACGGAAAAATCTGTGAATGTTTGGTGCAATGCAAGCACCGCTACCTGAGATGGTTGGAAGATCCGAGCCGGGAAGAGGATAAGGTATTGCGGTCAAGTGCAGCCGAAACATCAGTTAGCGGTATGAAACCCTAAAGATATCGCGATCAGTAGCACTACAATATTTGTCGACATAGCTGTGCGTGAGTCTTGCTAACTCTATTGCTTCTATTGTGATAGTCTAGTATTTCAAATTGCAAAATGATCAATAACTTGGAAACGCTAGGAAGGTAATGCACTGGAGCAACAATTTTGCAGCTTACAGACGATTTTGCGCTAAACGCTGATCTGGAAATGAAGTCGTGGTCATGAAGAAGGGAAAATTGATGAAAAGAAGACTGCGTCGTGTTCAAAGTTGCATACACTCAATGAGGAGAGCTGACAGTGCAGTCATTGAGACTCCCTTTCATGGATGAATTTAATTTTCTGAGTGGCGAACTATGATCGGTCAGCTTTCTGCATTGAAACGGTGCACCGGGCCCGGCGAGCGCCAATACCGGCTCGTCTCGAGTGTGTTTGTGGATGCAACGGTGTTGACTATCATCATGTGTGTGTGCGGTAGTGTTTTGAGAAGGGAATTAAATATATTATTTGTTTTGCAGCTCAATCTATCTTGTCTGGCATATCGGTTGCTCTCGTCCATTGAAAACTGGAGTGGTGAATCTATCATTAAGACTTACCTCTTGAAGTACTGCTGTTGGTGATCCAGAGCCAGTTGGTTTTGTCCGCAGATGCCTTGTTGTGGGTAATGGCGATTGGTAGTCGTTTGTGAGCTCCCCACTATCATCTTCGCTATCGTCGCTACTATCGCTGGAGTCACTACCGTCACAAGCTTCAGGAAAGAGCTGGTACATGATATGGTTCACTTCAGTTTTCCGAGCGATATTGGTGTACACGAAAACGAGTCTGCTAACCCGCTCAGGAGTAAGGCGATTGCGCAGTTTAGTGTGAATAAATCCGTGGATGCTCCAGCTACGCTCACTAGAAGCTGACGATGTCGGTATTGATAATAGTAGCTTCGCAAACGACTGCACCAGACGGTATTTGGTATCAGGAAGTGACCACCAGTTCAATGGGCTGAACCGATTGTTGTCTAAGCGCTCCGTCCCTTTCCAGCTACATTTTTCCAGAACGAATTCTTGCAGCTCATTGTGGAACGTATCCTCCTGAGATCGATCGACAAGCTCTAGTTTCCTGGCAAGTTCAGTAGCATCAGTTATCAGTTTTTTTGAGTCGTGCCCATCCATCGATTTTGTTTGGTCCAGCATATGGGCAATCCCCAGTGGCTTCCAGCAAATTTTCTTTTTTCTGTCCTCGATTGCGCGAAGCACCTGCAGCTGAAGTTCCGCACTACATCCATCCAAGGATTTTGTGTAGACATCGTGAGTACGCTGCCAACTGAATTGGTGGTAAACAAGCGAAATACTGCAATCATCACGCTCAAAGGCAGCAAGGCTCGTGTTGATAGGCCGGATTATAGCGACTGTAACAGCAGCGTCTTGCCAGAACTCCTCGTCCTTGAAGGTCTTCGTCGCTTCTTCCAGGTCTGAGCCCTTGTAGTTCCTTAGAAAGGCTGTGTCGGAAAAAATATCAGCAATGACATTTCGATTTTGAACCACGTTGGCGATACATTTCTCATGGGTGTACCAGCGTGTTGCCACCGTCAGCGAGAGACGACGGCGTTTTTCTCCTCGCTTCTTAAGTTGTTTTTGAGTATCCCGAAAACGCGACCACAAGCCACGCCGACCCCTGATGAAACGAGCTAGGGCTTGTGCCTTGTCGAGGACGTCTTTAAAAAACTTCATTTTAAAGATGTCTTTTATCAGCAGATTCATTCCATGCGCTGCACACCCAGTGCACACCATACCTTTGCGCTCCATCCGGACAAGCTTCCAAGCCTTTTTCATATTCGCGGCGTTGTCGGTAACGACGGCGGTAACTGCCCCAGCTCCGACCGCTTCTTCAAGCTCGATGATAGTGGATAGAATAGTGTCTGTAATATAACGCCCGGTGTGTACCTCAGCTCTCGTATTAATTGATTTCCAAAAGACAGGAGGAAATTTAGGATTCACAAAAACAAAATTAATGATACTGTCACCATTAACGTTGGACCAGCCATCCGTCACGAGCGTCCACCCGGAAACTCCACTCATCAAAGCAATTATCCGGCCCATCTCACGCTTGAAAATTAAATCCAACAGACGCCCTGAAAGCTGCCGGCGAGATGGAAGCTTGTAATCAAACATAGCACGGAAATGAGGGTCGTCAATCACTCGAAAAGGAATACCGGTAGCAATGAACCCCATAGCAACCCGTAAGAAATTATCCTCCTCACTCTGCTTGATCGACTTGTTTAAAGAACTGCGTGGTCTCTTGCGTGAGCCCGTGCGTGGAGACCCACTCTGGGGTGTATGGAATAAGCGCTTACTAATAGACGACGGAGTTTTAGCTGAGCGTCTTGCTGGGGTCAGCAGTTTAGCTTTTTCGTGACGACGCTGTGAGTCATACCGAAGCCACCGCTGTTTCGACTCAGCGTCGACCTTGTCACACTTCAACACGTGTGTGAGCATGTTACGCGAAGGCTGCGCATTCTTCAGCACCTCGCCACATGCATTGCAGCTGGCGTCCGGGTGGGGCTTAGCTCCTTTGACGCGGGCAACTGCAACGGTGTAAAGCCTCCATATCTCATGCTGTGGCGGTGCCATACTGTTGAGCGCTCGTATTTAGCTCACAGCCTGTATCAGACTGTGTCAATATGTTTGAAAGCAACTTGAACGTCGCACACACGCGCGAGAATTGGTGTACCGTCAGAAGGGGCTATATCCAGCAGCGTCGGGCTGAGCTTTTGTGGAGATGAACGGAGCTTGCACGGCAGGGAAAGACGTCGGGTTGGGGCGCTAGTTGTGTTGTGAGTCTCATGCGAGATCTTTGCTCGAGCAGAGCGATCTCGCGGGACTTCAACCTACTGGCAGCATCACCATACGCCAGAAATTGAACATTCGATATTCACAGTTAATATTAATGTTAACTTGGGAATGTAAACGATTATAATCGCTAATATATCTGTTAATAGTCGTGAATTGCCAACCCTAATCTATACTCGTATAGATTACTTAATCATACAAATGCTACCTGTGTCGTTGCCCTCGCAATTAAGTATGTTGTTTTAACTATCGAATGCTGCCAGAGCAATTCCCGGAAATGTATACCTGCCTGAATGACGTAAATGCAAACAAAAAATCGCTTTGCAGCGTTCGCATACGCGCCCACTTCGACAGTTCCGCATAATCGATGTGTGTTGGTAGAACGTGAGTAGACTGGACCGGATGCTCGCGCCTACATACGCCCACACAACGACGCCCACCCTCGCGCGATTAAAATTAGAGTAGCCAGGCATGGCGCCAACTTTAAGGAAAGAGATCAGCTTTGCTGTGTCACTCCTGCGATTTCTTAAAGCGAAAATTAAATGAATTATAAACAGCGCCAAACTTCTGCTGGTCTGCTACTTTTGCTATGTCTGTAAGCCTCATTGAGCGACCCTCACGAATCTGATGGTCCGTAAGCAGAATCCAGTAGACCATCCAAACAGGTACGCAGTAACACAACTCCGATGTGCTTCTAAAGCTCACCACATGACGTTGGGTGCCACGGCGACCGTCTGTCACGATATCGGTGAAGAATAGGGGCTGCACCGGATCTGAGTGCGCTTCCTCGCTGCCCTCTCCTGTCGCAACTAATTGCTGCACCCTTCAGGGCAGCACATCCATCAAGGATCCAGCAGCTCTCGATGGATCACAATCTTTAAGGTTGCAAGTTGAAACCACCGCAGCGCTTTACTCTTGAAAGTGTTGTTATTTACAGACACGAAAGCTACCTCAAATCGCTTTACGTTTTCGATGAGCGAATGATCACGCACAAAGCTCGAGCAAACACCGTAATGCCTTCAAAAATCAAAACCTCAAGATTCATTGAGCTACGGTAAGCCGCACCAATGGACAAGAAGCTGAAACTGCCTAGTGCCCACATCGAATCGTGCTTCTTGTTGAGTGCTCACCACTGAGGCCTCACTTATGTGAGTGTCGTGTTAAAAGAGCTTATTCGAGGCCTGTGAGGTCGAATCCGAGTTGAAGTTTATACGGTTGGAGTGAAGTTTATGTCGATTCCCGGTAACTTAGTTCTCAATCACCAAAACCGGGTCGCTAACTGGTTAGTGCTTTGCACATATCATATTACTATTTGTATTTCTAGAGTTCTAGAGTGCTAGTTAGTCGACTTTGGGAATCAGTATCGCGCACGCTTTCCTCTTAATTGAGGTGGTAGTGTGAAAGTTTTGGTCTGCTAGATGCCAGTACTTAGACTCGAGCGAGCTTAGCAAGTTAGCCCCCCCCCCCCCCCCCCTCCCTCTGGGTCTGCAATAATAGAACAGCTGCATATTTCTACCTGTTAGGGTATAGCTCGGTTTATTTGTTGGATTTTAACGTGCTGAGAGCTCACCTGTATTCTGATGCACGTCGCTTACAGGCTAGTTTGCTGCCTAGTTTGCCATTATGGAATGTTTTTTTGTCGCCCACAGCGCTTCTTTTCTGCGATTGCGCGAGGCAACATCAAAATCAGTTCAATATGAGAAGGCTGACGGGGGTTGCTGGGTGAGTGGTTAGAACGCCGAGTCCGTTGGGTATCCGTGGCGTTGGAGTAAAGTAGCCACGGTGAAATGACTGGAGATGTTCTCAGTAAGTTGCTGCTGGCTTGTCGTAACGCTATTATTGCTGATCGACTTGAAGCTTTTACAAAGCGTGCTGGCGTCCTGGCTTGGTTTTACGAGCATGGCAGCAAATAATTTTCATATTTTACCGCTCTAGCACAAGCTCGATTCTGGCTCGGCCGCAGTCATCCAGCGTCTTTCAAGAGCGAGTGTTTTCGACTGGAGCAATTGATATGGCTATATGAGAACGCGCACCGATAACGAACGCGCTGAGATTCAATTTCTGCTTAAAGAAAACCCGCGGTGAGATTTTGTGAATGGAGCGTGATTTCAGTGTTTATGATTGCGCGTCTACATGCAGTCGTGATAAAAAATTGTCATTTTATATACTGCTACAAGCAATCATTGCTCGCGCGCTTCAAAAATAGTCTGCTGTGCGAAGCGGTTGACACCCGAGCTTAAATTAATGGCCGAGACGGCCAAACTCGTTACCGCATGTGCATGCTGCTGGTAATGTGGGGGAAAACTAAGAGGGCCCTCCAGCTGGGAGGGCCCTCAGATAAAAAACAAAAAGATCAAAATAGAAATATACTTTACGTCGGCAACGGCAAAAATAGATTTGCCGTTGCCGACGAAAAAGCTATTATTAATACTAGTACAGCTACATGCAACATTATCGTTTTTTAAAAGCCTGCTAGTATACTTCGAGCGTGTAGAGATGAGCGATCCCACCTTATAGCCGACAACCATCCTACCACCAGCTCCGACGATATTCGGAACTCAAAGCACGGATACAGCACACGATCAGCAATCACATCCACAAAATGCCTATGGTAAAAATTTTCACGAGCACTACACTCCTACACGGAGTTGTGGATACGCAGGAATGAGCCCATACTCCTAATCCATTTTATATACTTTGAAACCATTATTTGAAAGCATCAATTAATAGCATTATAGGAAGATAGTATCTTTACACACTTGTGTTAAATTGAAGATAATGCAAATTGAGCACGATCCAACTTCAGCAACAAATAAAACAGCTTCAATTTGACGTATCCAATTATAAACGCAGGTTATGAGTTAATAATTATAGTATTTTGTAAGTACTTGAATACATTACTCGAAAACATTAAATAAAACTGTTTAAAGTATAAGTATCTTTGTCAGGGTACTTTTTTATTGAAGTCAAAGCAAACCAAACACGAATAAACTACGTAGAATTGAAAATATATTTTTAAAAAAATCAAAGTATTTTGATTTTGCTTGCTAGAATAATGGGACCGGAGCGAACTTTGCACGGAAGATACCAAATCGCATTCACCACAGGGAAATGTGCCACGACGATTCTGTTTTTCTCTTCTCACTAACCGGTGCGATTCATAGTCTGGATTATCCTGGCAATAATACCCGTGTTGTCTAACACGATCAGACTTGCTATCAGTATGCCCACAATATTGGCATACAAACAGTGTAGACGACGTCTGGAGCCCATTTTACACCGCTAAAAAACAGGTAGCAGTGAAGCCTATAATTCGATAAAGTGTAGCCAACTCCACGGTGAAACAGGTCTCCACGAAATACAACTCCGTACCCGCGAGGTATGCGGAGGTAAATTTCTTTCTGAGGCTTTGCATACTCAAAACACCCCTCAAATACACGAATTGTGGTACCTTCTTCCAAAACAATAATCACGCTAGCAGGAACAGCTTTCTGGAATTTAGACGCGACACGACCTCTCACCTCTGCTGTGTAATCCTGATGAGACTCTTGGTCTGCACCACCGGGACGGGAGTGCATAAAAGAAAACACACAGGGTTTGTAATCAAAGTGGCGTACTGCTGCGTCCTCTTGAATGGCTTGCTCAGTGACTCGCAACGTAGAACTCATCCGAACAACGCGATATTGACTCCGAAAGGGGTCGTCACTTTCACCGCCAGCTTACGAAATACAGGTGTGTAGGAGCACGATTTCGCCTCAGCTAGTAAGGCATCTATAGTTTCAGTTTTCAGTTGTAAAGAAATGATCGCGTTATCAGACGAAGGGAACGATGAGCACATGTGAGAAGCAGGCTTGTAAAGAACGATAATATTGCATGTAGTTGTACTAGTATTAATAATAGCTGTTTGTGTCGGCAGCGGCAAATCTATTTTTTGCCGTTGCCGACGTAAAGTATATTTTTATTCTATATTTTTTTATGTGAGGGACCTCACATACAAAACACGCCCTCCCAGCTGGAGGGCACTCCTTAGTTTTCCCGGTAATGTGTAACGCGCACGTCGACTCGCAAACAAGCTGCTGCAGTGCGGTTCTGACAGCAGCAACCAGACTTGTTGACGCATATATGTGGGGACGGATGGACTTGATGTCTGCTGGTAAGGACCACTGGCTAAATAATGTACATACCGGTGGTGGCAACCAGCTTTCTGTGTCGTGCAATGCTGCTGTCGGCGATTAAATGCTTGGTGGGGCTGTTGCCTTGACCTGAGTAGACCGTGGTGCTGACGTCAACATACAGGTAATGCTGCCCATTGCGGTATCGTGTCTTGGTTTTCCTCATCCAGTAGTTGCTGTTTGTACAAACAAGAGAATTGATCAATCAGATTCGAGTATATCTCTGTTGGGGAAAATACTTTCTTACATCGACCTCGCCCTAAACGCTTCGCTTCTACTTACAGCGTTTTCATTAACAATACGAACTCTGTGCCACTAAAAGTATTTAATGATCGACAGCAAGCTCATGTTTAAGAAGAAATACTAAGGCAAAGTGTCAGTTTTGTAGCCTCTGCCAGTTTAGTAGCCTCGATCGTTTTAGCCTCTTAAATTAAGCTAGATCACTGTCAACGATCGTAATTGGCTAATATTGAGCTAGCGAGCTTTCATCTGGTCTCCCCAGCAGTCTATACTGTACTCTGGCCACACATTCGTTTCTCCACCATGGGATAAATACGCACCAAGTACAGCGAAGCCGAGCTCCATTGTGCCGTCCAAGCCGTTCTCGCCGGCGCAGAGCTAAAGGCAACAAGTAAAGAAACGAGAATAGCGCATAGCACACTGAAGCAATATGTGGCTGCTGCACGCAAAAACAGTCCTCACGAGCCCAAGCTTCGGGGGCCGCCTCCAATGCTTTCGAAGAGTGCCGAAAAGGGCATTAGAAACTGGATTCCTAAGCGACAGGTGACTGGCCGTCCTGTCGGACGGCAAGATGTCCTGCACAAGTCACAGCAGATTGCTGAGCTCGTGTGTGGTATGAGTGTAGGTGAGGGGTGGCTGCAGCGCTTCATTTCGCAGCTGTGGTATTTTACCGCTTTCACGTCCTAACATGCACACCAAGTTAGTTAACTTCAAGCGAATGGTTTGCCTAAATCTTACTGATATAAAGCGTTCGTCAAGATCTTTAATATTGTGCACAAAAAAACGATTTTTGTAACGGGGTAAGAGATACCGTCACTCGCTTACACTATAGTGTGGAGGAAGCTCGCAATAGTAAAACCAAGTCTTAAGTTTGTGTCAAATTCAACTCTGATTTATTTAGGACCAGGGCAGCTACCCCTGGTTTCATGTGAACCACTCGAACACATGTCCATACCTGATTGGTCAATAAGTGAGTTTGGCTCCTCACTATCAATTAATCGAAGATGACACCTTGGCACACGCTACCCGTGTGCCACTTTACCTACTTATGTGATAACTAAGGAAATATATACCTACTTATGTAATTGGAGTTGGGCCCATTACATCACCCTCCTCTCTAAGTTGCGCTTACGCAACGTAAGCGCACGGGACACATTTGAAAAAAACTCGAAAACCCAACGGAGCGAAGATGGCCGAGGACAACACGACGCAGTCAACGGGCGATAGCACCAGCGCGACGCTGGTGACAGCAGCAAACATCAACACACTAACGGCGGCGGTAACCCAGACAGCCGAGACACCGGCTGAGCCGACAGTCACGAGGATCAGCGCCGGAAGCACGCGGTCGCGCGTGAAGGACGACGCCCTGGTTCGCTGGGACCTGTACGACTTGTCAGGAGCGGAGAATCCGGATACGCTCGACACTATGAAGAACCACTTTCGTCGCTTCCGTGCGACGCGGAAGAAATACATCGAAGGCGCTGATCGTGAGGGACTTCGTCGCTCCTGGTGTGCCTTCATCCGGCGATGGAACCGGATGTCGCGTGCTGGAGAAAGCTTTGTCGACGGGTTGGCGTTATCGCGATGAGATCCTCGCGGACCATTCGATTGGAGAGCTGCGCGTGAGGGTCTGCAACAACGCGTGGGATATGGATCGACTCTGCTTCGTGCACGTGAGAGGGCCGTCCGACTCAACGCGAATGGAGGGAACATCTCGCTGAGCGGCCACTCAGTCGGGATGGATCGGGAAGTACAAGCACACCCTGTCCAGTATGGATCAGGCGGCTAATCGCGGCGGCTCACGCCGACGTTGCACGTGTCGGAGCGCGGCGTCGTTGTCGCCTCCTCGTGCGGGTCGTTTTCGTGGCCGTTCTCGATCTCGTTCACGGTCTCCGCGGGGTGACCGGCGGAATTCTTCTTCTCAAGCAGCATGGTCTCATACTCGTGGCCCACGTCCGGAACGTCGCGGAGAAGATTGGCACGGGGCTCCCACGTATCATGCTCTGGGAATAACCGAGCCAACGTACCAAATAGCGGCGCGCGGTCGGAATCGCGCGAGGAACACGACTACGGACGTTTCGTTGAGCGGTCTAGCTGTGGGGATCTTCGTGGTCAACGATACGCTCCACAATCCAGCGCGCGTCACCCACCGAGTCAATTATCGGTGGTGGGCCTTCACGATGATACGGCGTACGCCCTGTACGCTCAGAGCGAGGTGGAGGCAGCTTCGAACCGTGCGTTGGACGCTCAGGTTGGGGCTGAGCGGGCGGAAGATCGTGCCTGGCGGGCTGAGCAGATTGCGTCGGAGCTTCGGCAGTCAAATCGGGAGCTGTGATCTCGCCTACGGAAATTGGAGACGCATGTGCTTGGCTCTGCTCAGCAGGGAGATCGTCCGCGAGAGCAGGCGCCAGGGGCGACGGGTTTCTGGCGCGTCAAGCTCGTCGGGCTGGTCGCTCGACGCATTCTCCGTCTGTTGGCCCGAATCAGGAATCGTCGCAGGGAAGTACCGCTTGAGTCGCCCGACGTAAAACGTCGGGTGGAGTCTAAATGACGACGGGATGTCCAAGGTTTAGGCGTCGCCCACAGCCTTGGTTACACGAAACGGACCGATGAAGCGTGGAGCAAGTTTGTTGGCGCCGAGGTTGGTTACGGCGGAAGCGCGATTTCCCTCGGTTGATAGGAGAACACGATCTCCTATCTTGAATACATTCACGTTCTTTCGACCGTGCTTATCAGCTTGTTCCTTTTGCTTGTACACTGCGTTCTGCAGTGCGTCGCGGACGAACCTTGCGATGGCTTGGCTTTGTATGACGAATTCCGCAACTGCCCGAGCGATCGGCAGGAAGAATCGAGGGTTTTGGTGTATAGTTGGCCGTGGTAACTTCTTGCTCACGAATCTTGCTGCCTGGATCGATCAAGTTCTGCGACGTCCATCTCGTTATCGAAGATGCAGTAAGCCGAGGAGGCTCGATGGACTGCTTGGACGGAGAGCGAGTCCGGGCGTTCGCACTGGCTAAATCCGAAGATAACCCTGAAGTCGAGTGCGCCGGCAGGCCTGTTGACACCGGTGAGGCTACCGGTGCGTGCTGAAACACCGGTTCATGTACCGGTGATGACCACGACACCGACACGTTGTCCGCAGGGCTGATCGCAGCATCCATGTCGACCGAAGGAGGTTCTCCCCCACCAAGGGTGGAGCCGCCAGCATCTGTGGAGTGACCCACGGCGAGAAGTGCCGGAACACGTGGGTGGCGAGCGTTGTTCACGAAAAACGGCGTCATATTCGTCGAGGGGTGCTCGGCGTTATTGAGTGCAAACTCGACTAGCGGTAGGAACGAGCTCCAGCTCGTGAACGAAGTTGCATGGCTGCGGAGAACGTCTTTAAGGACGCGGTTGACGCGTTCTGTTTGTCCATCCGTCTCCGGATGTGCCGCAGTCGACATGCAGTTTGGTTCCGAAGAGCTCGAAAAGGCGTGACCAGAACGCGGATGTAAACCGCGGGTCGCGGTCGGACACGATAGACTCCGGCAGACCGTGGTGACGAAAAATCACATCGACGAAGTGGGCCGCGGACTCTTCCGCGGTGATTGAGGCTGTCACCGGAACGAGATGAACCATCTTGCTGAAACGATCAACAAACACAAGTACACCCGTGCACCCGGCTGTATCGGGCGGAAGACCGAAGATGAAGTCCATCGAAATGGAGCACCAAGCTTCCGTGGCAACCGGAAGAGGGCGCAATGGAGCTTGAGACGTCGGAGACGGCTTGACTCGCCGGCAAGTTTCACATGTACGGACCCACTTGCGTACCCACTTGTACATGTGCGGCTAAAAAAAGTCTCGCGACAGAGCCGCGTACGTCTTCTCGCGACCGAGATGTCCTCCAGTCGGGGCGTCATGATACTCGTGGATTATGCGCGCATGTAGATCAGCGTCGTTTGGGACGAAGATTCGAGGTCCATCGAATCTGTCGATGCTGTACTTGAGCAGATTGCCGTCCAGTCGATATCGATCGATCTGATTCCGCGTGGTTCTTGACAGGGCACTTAGCGTGTCACTACTAGGATCACGCAGGTGCTTCATGATGGCCCCGTATATAGGGTCGTCATCGTACGCTGTAGCAATCTCGTCGCCCAGCGGGAGCGTGGGCGTGGTCAACGTCAAGTTGATGCCTGACGACACGCAGACCTCACATTCGTCGTCGTCCTCATCAGCCAGCTGATGTCCTAGCGCTTCACGGGGATCATAGTCCGGACGCCGAGACAGCGCGTCGGCGAGAATGTTATTCTTGCCCGGCTTGTAGTGAACAACGAAGTTGTACTTGGAGAAGAAGGACAGCCAACGGGCCATCCGTTGCGACAAGTGAGGGCTCTTCATCGCTGTCCGCAGCGATGCGTGATCAGTGTAAACCGCAAACGACTGTTCACCGAGCAAGTACACTCTGAATTTGATCAGAGCGTACCGCATTGCCAGGAGCTCCTTGTCGTGGACTGGGTAATGCTTCTCGGCTGGCTTCAGTTGACGCGACTGATAGCTGATAACGCGTTCATGTTCGTTATCATCGAACTGTATCAGCGCACAGCCGATGGCAAAATCGCACGCGTCGCAGACGACGTGGAATGGCTTGAGTCATCAGCGAGCTTCAGGATCGGCGCAGACGCCAAGCTCTTATTCACCGAGTCGAATGCAGCTTGGTGGTCCGGTTTCCACTCCCAGATCACGTCCTTCTTCAGCAGCGAGGACAGCGGCTGGATCAACGCAGCGTAATTCTTCGTGTACTTGTGCAACTAATTGGCCATGACAAGCCACTGACGCAACTCAGTGGGGCTTGTCGGCGTTGGCCAAGCACAGATAGACGATACCTTCTCGGGGTCCGCGCACACACTGTTCCTGCTCACGTAGCATCCCAACACCGGAATCTTCGGTGCGCAGAAGACACATTTCTTCAGGTTTGCGTAGAGCTTGTTCTCTCGCATCACCTGGAAGACTTGTCTCAGGTGTTTCAGATGTAATTCCATAGCACTGAGGTTGCCCTCAGCGCGGCTGTGCACAAAGATGTCGTCGAAGTAACTCGGCGCGAAGTCTCGAAGAGGGCGAAGCACATGGGAGACCATGCGATTGAAGGTGGCAGGCGCGTTCTTCAGACCCTGTGGCATCACGAGCCACTACCAGAGCATCCCGCTCGGTGTACTTACGGTGGTGAGAGGCACATCAGATGCTCTCATCAGGATCTGATAAAAATCCATCGGTCAGGTCGATGGCGCTGTAGATGACGCTGCCAGCCATGGAGTCCAGTACCATGTCCTTCCAAGGGAGCGGAGTCTGCGCGGGGATGGTGGCATCATTCAACTTGTTGAATGCGTGAGCAATACGCCATCCTCCTGTAAATTTCTTTACACAGAGCGTTGGTCTGGAATGGGGATAGGTACTCATACGCACGTAACCCGCCTTTCGGCGACCCTCGAAGAAGTCATCGATCGCTTTCACTTGATCACGAGGAAGTGGCCATTGTCTGGTGACGCAGTACTTCGTACCTGGCGCGAGGTCGATCTCATGCTGAACCCCACGATCCGCCGGTAGCTCGGCGGGGATCTCATCCGGGAATGCGTCGGCGTACTCGCAGGCGGTGTCGTATACGGGATTCGCTGACTCCCGCAAGGCCTCCCAGAATTGTGTTTGGAATCGTTCCTCTCGAGCTGACTTAGATTCAGTACCTAGCGGACGTGTACGTACACTGTCAGTTGCGACCGCATTTGCTGACTCATCCACCGAGACTCCCTCGGTGACCAAGCATACTTGCTCGACGTCTCCAGCCTTGAGGTCTCGAAGAAAGTTTTTCCAGGACAAGCCTGAAAGGCGTGTGATCGCCGCCGCTTCGCGCGGCGGACTCGCGATTGCAATAGTGCGCGACCGAACCGGGCCTCCTTCCACGTACTCCAGCGCGCTGACCGATTCCATCGGCGGGCTATCGCTGGTCGTGGAGTCTCGACGAGGTTTCAGGCGTCGTCTCTTCGACTTCTTCTTCGACTTCCTCGGGCTTACGCTCAAGTCTGCCTCACTGCTACTCGACGATGCATCACCCTCCTCTAGGCGCGGGAGACCGTACTCGACCGGGCCGGAAACACGCGGGAGACCAATCTGCTCGACCGCCGAATCATTCGGCGGGAACCTCTGCTCTAGCGCCGTCTCGTTGTGTGGGAGCCCCTGCTTGACCACTGTCTCGTATTGTGGGAGCCCCTGCTCGACCATCATCTCGTGTTGTGGGAGCCCCTGCTCGACCACCGTCTTGTACTGTGGGAGTCTCTGCTCAATCACTTCATCATCTACCTCGCGAAACCGCGAGGGCTCTTCGTCCAACAACGTAGCACAAGCCATGCAGAGAGGGCCATCGCTCGCTCTGTGCACTGCCTGTGTCGTTGCTGTTTTGTCCACGACTGTGACGTGGGCCAGTCTCTTGGCGCCACCAAGAGGTGTGTGAAGACCTCGCTCACATCGAATCCACGTCGACGCTTGACTGATTGGGCCAGCCAGCCAATCTCTGGCTGATATCGCGCAAGCCAAGGGATGCCCAGGATGCAGTCGAACGCGTAGTTCATCTTGATCACCAAGAAGTCGTCCTTGCTACGGAAGCCGTCGAACGTGTACGACAAGGACACGTCACGCGCCGCGCAACGCGGCGAGCCTTACCATCTGCGAGTTTGACTTGGAATCGCCCGGACCATTCCGGACGCGGACGCTCTTGGGTAGTACCGACAAACACGACGCGCGAAAGAAGTTGTTGGTCGCTCCTGAGTCAAGGAACGCGCGCAGTGGTCGCCGGGCACCGGTGACGTGGAGGCTGACAATGATCAGTCTCGAGTCGCCCGGCGTAGTGGTAGCATTGGTGTGTGCTTGGAGCACGGGAGGGCTCGAAGGTTGGGCTGCCACCGGAGAGCCCGGTCCTTCGCTAAAGCCAGTAGGGCGCCCCGCACCTACTGGTCCTGGTCGTTTTTAGAATGAGCGACCGAGGAGTGTTCCGCGTCGACGTGAGAGACGACGGGAGCTGGCGCGCGGCACTCCGCCGCGCGGTGACCTTCTTCCCACAGCGGAAGCAAATGAGGGAACGATTGCTTCGCCCAGCGCTGCCGCGGTTGGACCCGCGACGTCGATCGCTCGATGCGTTGATGGCGTCGATCTCCATGGGCTCGGGGGTAGACTCTCGGGCTTCCGCAGGTATGGCTGCGGCGTACGATGCAGCGACCATGTAGTCCTCGCGAATCGCGAGTGCAAACGCCTCCTCGAGAGAGGAGGGCTCAGCTATGATGAGGCAGTAGCGGGTCATACCCTCGCGCATGCCGAACACAAATACGTGAACTTGCGAGGCCATGACGATTGGCTTGGTCACGATGCATGACGCCAGATGTCGCGTCTTCTGGACGTAATCACGCATGGACATCTGCCCTTGCCGAAGAGCGAAGAACCCTGCGCGAACGCGAGACTCATCTTGCGGGGGATCGAACGCGAGGCGCAAGTCGCTCTGGAGAGTTTCCAGGGTCGGGAAAGTCTCGGGGACGACAACCAGCTTCCCGAGGGCCCATTCTTTGGCCTTCCCGGTTAACCGGGAGAGGAGGAAGTTCATCTTGGCGGATGACGCCTCGATGCGGCGCGAGGCGATAGCGATGTCGATCTCGCGGAACCACCGGTTTAGCGGGAGCCGGTTTTCACCGGGGCCAGAATACGTAGACGTCTCCATCTTGACGCCATCTTGACGACGTCATTCTGGGATGGACGCGAGGGAGTTGACACCCGCCGATTCGCATCGGCGAGCTCGCGTTTCATGAACTCTTGTGCTGCAAGACGTTGCTGGTCGGGAGTCGCTGAGCTCAGCAGCGATGCGACAACAGCGTCTTTGGACACCGCCACAAGGCGGTGAAGCGCTTCCCACTCCACGCGAGTGAGATGGGGGAATGCAGCATGCTCCAGGGTTGCCCCGGAGATCTGGACTCGGCTCATCGTAGACTTGGTCGTTGGAAGGACTACTAAGTGCTACCAGGTGTAACGGGGGTAAGAAATACCGTCACTAGCTTACACTATAGTGTGGAAGAAGCTCGCAATAGTAAAACCAAGTCTTAAGGTTTGTGTCAAATTCAACTCTGATTTATTTAGGACCAGGGCGGCTACCCCTGGCCTCATGTGAACCACTCGAACACATGCCCATACCTGATTGGTCAATAAGTGAGTTTGGTTCCTCACTATCAATTAATCGAAGATGACACCTTGGCACACGCTACCCGTGTGCCACTTTACCTACTTATGTAATAACTAAGAAAACATCTACCTACTTATGTAATTGGAGGTGGGCCCATTACAATTTTGGTGCTTCCTGCACCACGACCGACTAATACAAGGAAGCGGAATAGATACTTACTCGTGAAAGACTTGAGAAAGAGAATGAAGTGCGGAAGACGAAGCTTCGCGAAGTAAGAATCCTGGGGGACAGAAACAAGATGGCAGTTGAGGCACTGCCGCCTTTGTTAGAGGCGTAGATTCAACCTCAACAGGAAGCCTGGGTCAAGTGGGCCTGTAGAAACAAATAAACCAATTTATGTCATACACTTTCGTCTTTATGATGCTAAAGAATATCTTTTTCCCAACATGCCTGGCACCGTACCGCACTTTCTCGTGAAGAAATGAATCTTACCCCCCTAGTGGAGTGTGGTGTGCGTCCGTCCGTCCGTCATTCCGTCCGCGGCTAGGGTTAATTAATGTAACGCAAATGCGCGCGTTCTACTGGCTGCCGAGCGCAGCGAAGGCGGCGTCGATTGGCTAAAATCGCATTATGTGGTGTACACATAGTATGTGGTCAACACATCGTACTTAAATGCCACCGCTTAAATTTCGTTTTGCTCTCATTTTCAACTGTGGACCGCCACCTCACGCGAAGGGCGCTGCCTGTGTACGCGTTAGTTAGCATAATTAAAAGGCGCCGATTAGCACACACGTACTATATCGTCGTAGGAGCTGCTGGAAAAAAGTGTAGGCTTTGGTGACTTATATTTCGGCCTCAATCGAAACTTTAGTACTTATTGATTAAGAATGATGTTTTAGGCTTCGTAGTACTTTTATAATACTTAAACTTATAATACTGTTTTGAGTAGTACTATTGTCAAGACATTTCATATTTTTCCTTGCAGCTTTTTGTAGTAGTAGGACACATAATTATTATATCAGCGTTCGATAATAAATCACAGTTTTATTACTATTAATAATAATGTGAAAACTTCAAAATATGACTATTGCAGCTTACACCCCTTCACCCCACACTGCCCCCGGGAAACAGTATCATCTTCCTTTGTATTTGAGCGCGTAGTGTGCGACCATAAGATATTGTGTGAGCTTTCCAACAATATACGTTGTGTACATCAAACAAAGTGGGAACAGCGTTTGTGATTCAGCTAGCGCGGAGGCACGTGACGCAGCAAAAACACGAAACACGAAAGAACACCGACCCACACTATGTAGATGATGGGATAGAAGAGCAACACGAAGCACGGAAGGTCATGGACGATGATAAAAGACTTAGCCGATGCAAACCATGAAGTTTATGAGTAGTGTGAAAGACGGAAGAGCACACAGCCATGAAAAGGACAGAAGGACAAGAATATGACGGGAACGTACGGGCCACGGAAAGAAATTAAATACATAGACACCACAGCATGCTGAAAAGCACAGCTACGGAAGACCACGTAACGGTGAGAGTGAACAGAAACAATTCTCCAACAACACCACGGTTAAACATGGAACACAGTCAACAGACCAAACAAGAACCCGCGGGAGACCATAAGCGGGATATCACCGAATATTGGGACGCGATATTAGGGTAGAACCGGAGCTCACCGAGTCTCACAGCACGATACTACGGTAGCTAACGATCGCATTGACGAAAGACCAACCGCGACACTACAAGTTAGCACGATAGCATGACCTGTGTCACTAAGCCATGGAAGAACGCAGTCGCGGAGCTATACACGGAAATATCACAGCGCCGCGGAGAACGATACCAGTGTTGAACCTGAGCTTACCGAGCCACGGAGGACAGTACTACATTAGAACTAGATTGCACGGACGGCGGACCAGCCACGAAATAAACGGGGAGGTGGGCGCTTGGGGTGACCACGTCTGCACACTGTGGAGCACGATGTCATTGTAGAGCACAATAACACGGACAACGTAGATACACTACGTAGCACAATACCATAGACAGCATTACCACACCGTGATTGCACGATAGTGAGATACCGCGGTCGATGGAACCTCACCAGGAGAGCACGATACACGGGCGACGGAACAACACGACTGCATGGAGACACCAAACCACGGAATAGCACACTTCAGCTAGAGCACCGGCGATGGAAGGCCAACGGTCACGAAATAGTATCTACCACGAAGCCAGTGCAACCCACGTAAGCGTTTGAGAACAGAGAAAAGTTAGCATTAACGAAAAGGCCGTATTAAAGAGCATGAACCCATAAGAGAAAGAGCATAACCGCTGAGCAGAGTGGGCCACGGGTGAGCAGGGAACCACGAAGCCAGGAAGATCACGGAAGAGCGACGGCCACTGTAGAACATGACATCCAACCTGTAGTACGGGGTAACGGAAGCGTACCAAGCAACGATATTATACGGGTACATGAGACTACGGAAAGGTAAGTGGTTAAGTACAGGAAGACAAGATCTACTGGGTGAATGACGCTCACAAAACACGCGACACCAAGAATCACTAAAATTTGCGGCCACCTCATCTCCAACAAACCATGCCACTCCGCCGCGTAGCGGCGGCGAACGGCTAGTCCCAAACTATCAATACTAGCACGGTGTCCGTCCGTCCGTCACACGAAACGCTCAGATTTTTGAGCCTTATCATTGGCTGCCGAGCGGAGCGAAGGCGGCTTCGATTGGTTAAAACGGAATTATGTAGCTTACATCAATAAATTTATGTGGTTCACAGAGCACATATGGAGATTTGCACAAGACTATCCAATATCCGAAGGCGGCATCGTTTAACAGGGTACGTAGCCCTAAGTGTACCCTGGTTACATGAAGTGTGACACTTCACACTTCAGGAGTATGACACGTCATACTCCGGGATATTTGGTTAAGGTACCAAGGTCGTTCAAAGCCAACCATTGGTTAAATGACATTGCATTTCTATAGGTAACTAATAGTTTGTATTAAACCCAAACTTAACCTACCTATAAATATACTCAGTTTACAATCTACCTTATTTAGGTCACTTCGCTCTCTTTAATTAAAGAGGGGACCTGTGAACTGCCGTTCACTGAGAGTTTGTATACTCTTGGAAGATAACTTCCTCTAGCGCAAGGTGCTGTGTGACCCCGTCACACTTGGTAGCACTCGAAGTTTTAATTTTTACTATTTTAGTATGGGAAGTTGCTATCAATATTTGAGTGCTACTTATTCTCAGATGAAATAGACGCTTCCTATGCTGCAAGGTGCTTAGCCCACACGTGGGAATGCGTGTTTTCGAGGCCATACTATAATATACGTAACACTATGTTCTTAATAGTTTCTACAAGTTACAATGACTAAAATAATAGCTACAACTGTTTTGTTATAGAAATATTAAGAACATATCTGAGTGTGAGGTAACTGATTGAGCTGTCAAATAGTAGTACACGTACAACAGAAGCTGGCCGTAAGAACAACGCTGTGCCAATAAACGTTGTCACCTGATCCATAAAGATAAATAGTTTTACATTGAATAGAATGAACTCATACTACAGAATATGTGTTACTGCTGTAACCATTGTTTTCTAAGAGACTGCTGTAAGCCATTGTTTTCTAAAAGTTGTTAGGCAGCAAAATCCGATACTACTTAACTGGCGGACGTGTCGCCGACAGGGGCGTAGGATACGATTTTAAATGGAGCGGCAACACAACAACAAAACACGAGAGGTGTGAATTATAGTTGGTTAAGTAGACCCGATAAAGAAACGTTAATAAACTTGGAGCCTAAATGACGTCCAATAATCCTGAAATCATCGTTAAATTATCAAATAGAAAACTCTACCGTCAACAGCAATAGCAGCAAGGCGTCTTGCGACACAATATTCAAATGCTTCAATCATAACTGGCACAGATTCGAGTGGTAAGTTTGAATTAGCACAAAATGAACGCTACATACATTAAAAATAGTACAATTTGAGTATAGTTTAGCTTTCATTGAGTTTGATATAAGAAGTGAACAATATTTAGCTACTTACAAGCTGACATAGGCAGTACAAGCAGGTAAGTACATGTATTAATAGTGCAAGCTGGACAGGCCATTACTATCGTTTGTGCTGGTATGAGCTAAGTTTCATAGCGGCTCAGAAATGGCCCGAGATATCGAGCACGACGCTAAACGAAACATATTGTGAAGCGTTTGTATAGATGTTATTTGAAGGTGAAAGATGAAGATACAGTGATAGCCAGCAATAAAAAAGAGATTGCACCAAGAATCTTGCTATAAGATCATTAGAATATTTATTTCTTAAATCTGGTAAGCATGATGCTGACCCAAATTAATAAATTAAAAATAATCGATTTAGGTACACATGGGTTCAGCGTTTTTTTTTTATAGTTATCCCGCCGAAGCGTAGCGGAGGCGGGAGTGCCAAAGCAAGTAGAGCTAACCTAAATTACCGCCGCGTAGCGGCGGCGCTCGGCTAGTACTGTAATAAAGTCAAGGAGGCTACTAAACTGTAAAGACCACATATTTGTGAAATCGGAAAGAATGCTTTATAAAAACGTTTCACCTGCTGTAATTTATTCGTTAAAAATCTCAAAAATCGGCCAGTTACTCCTCCTTTCAACGCTACCTCATTTGTTTTCAATTGGAATATTAGATGCCGAGTTATTGCAGATTTAGTAAAATCACTCAATCGAGGCTACTAAACTGACACTTTGCCTTAATAAATAGCCACCTTCTCCAAAATGACTATACTGTACAGTAACGTTAACGTTAGTTGTTATTATTTGTCACTCGGAACCTGCTTGATGCTATTATGGAATAAACTTAATATTGCGTAAAGGATTAGCCAGATTCACTATTCTAAGGACATTTTTGTTTATTTTGTAGTCTACGGCGGGAGTGATACATGTACATGTACTAGTGATTAATAATATTAATCGACATGAGGCAAAACACAAAATATGTAAGGAGTTATTAGTCCGGACAGAAATGTAGTCTGAGCTCTAAAAAAAATGACGAGTTTGCAGACAGGCGTCTCTTCTTCGATAAGGCGGGTTGCAAGAGCTAAGTCATTTCAAATGACAACAATTCGTCTAAAGTATAAAATAGTGTTCGGCATCTTAAAGTAAATCAGTTTCGCCCTCAGAATGATGATCTTACGATTTCCAGAGAGCTGGCAGAAAAACTCCATTGCAGCTTCACATATCGTCCCGTGTCATGAAAAATAATTCATGCCGATAGAATGGGCGAGCTAAATTAATAATAAGTGGTGCTGCACCACACGGTTTCAGGTCAGTGACGGGATTCTGTACGTGTGACCATCGGTCATATCTCGATTTGCTCCGCATGACTCATCCGGTGGACTTCGTGGATCCTGTACAGTACAGTGCTCCAACACTGTTTGAGCAACGGTCTGCTTCGTATAAAGCCTCGTCCATCTCGACGCGCTGACGTTAGAACCCACTGCTTGGCCAAACGGAAGAGCTCCATGCCAGTAGCCAGCCTTTTTGCGTTGCAGTGGACGGCAACAACAGATGCAAATTGCATCGACGCGACTAACGCATCCCACCATATTAACTTTCACGAAAGGTCGCATTCTGAATTTCCTTGACGGCAACTGGATCATTGTGCTGATTGGTCAGAATCTCGGTGGGTATCGCCAATCACTGGTTCAGAGACAGTCAACGCAGTGCAAAACCCGCCACCTCGCACATACTCGCGTTCAACACTGGCCAAGCCTTGATCCCACTTGAGTTTCGATCCGGATCCCTTGACCCGAGCGACTAAAGGAAGAGCGTCACATTTGCCTCGCTCACATTTTGCACTTTTACCAGTTTGCCATTTCGGTTTTTGCCTCGAGCCCCGCAAGTGCAGTTTTCACCGATTTTCCGCAATGTCTTGGCTCAGCGCACTGACCGGGATGCAACCGCGCCGCGTGAGTGACCGCTACGCGATGCCCAAGCCCACTTGGCAACAAAAGGTGCAACACTACGCTCCGATCTTCCGTTGGCTACCCAACTACAGCATCCAACGCGACCTCAAATTCGATATCGTGGCCGGTATCACTGTGGCCATGATGCTCATTCCGCAAGAAGTGTCGCTCTCCACCATCATGCACGTGCCGGCACACCACGGTCTGTACACAGCCGCCACAGCTCCATTGGTCTACGCCATCTTCGGTTCCAGTACGGTACTATCCGTGGCCAGTGGCTCCGAGGTGTCTCTACTCGTAGGCTCGACCCTCGAGGACATTGAAGACGATGACGAACGTGTAGCCACGGGCATCTTCATGGCCTTTGTCAGTGGCTGTGTTCTGCTTCTGGTCCGTATACTGAATCTCAGTCAAATCGCCGACTTCTTCTCTCGTCCAGTCATGGGCGGCTTCATCTCGGCCGGTGGGTTGCTCATTATGCTGTCACAAGTGCCCAATGCGTTGGGTCTCAAGCTGAAATCTCAGGAATATCCACCTGCAAAAGTGGTGCAAATCTTGGAACACATTGGAGATACCAACCTGAACGCCTTCGCAGTGGCCGCAGTGTCCTGTGCCTATCTTATCGCCGTCAAGATGATCAAAAGACGCTTCTTTCCCATCTCCCGTCCTTATGCAACTATTCGAGAGTGACACGCCACAGGTCAAAGAGAAAGGGAAACCAGACGAAGAGGAAAGATTTATCCAACAGCAACCGGCCAATTCCGGCCACGGATTTTCCCTTACAGACCAGCAATTCAATGCCTACCACGCTCAGAACACGCCCCAGGAGGAACGTGAGTCGTTGGCGGATGCTGGTAAAGTAGAGCAGCCTCCCAGGTCCAAGGGAGTTCTCCTCGCAATCTTCCTCATGCGTACACTCTGTGACTTGGGTCCTCTCGTCGTCTGCATCTTTGGCGGCATTGTTGGCTACATTCTTGGACCTTCGCACCTAAAACTTACAGGTGAGATCCCTGGGGGCTTCCCAGAGCCAAAAGTGCCATGGTACGGCTTCACGTCACACCTTATTGACGGTGACCGCTTCGGTACTATCATGTACCATGCGTTGACGGTATCCGTAGTGGTATTCCTATCCAGTATTGCCATGTCCAAGCGTCTTGCTATCCAACGTGGCGAGGATATTAACACAGAGCAAGAATTAACCGGTATTGGCGCTGCCAGTGTCGTATGCGGATTCTTCCAAGCCATGCCCCCCACGGGCGGTATGTCTCGGACAGCCGTGAACTTGCAGAACGCACACACGCAACTAGCTTCGATCTTCACGTGTCTCATCGTGGTGCTTGCTCTGTACACACTTACGAGCACACTGTACTACTTGCCAAGTGCCACACTTGCCTCAATTATCATTGTGGCAGGTTGGACTCTGGTCGAGTTCCGTGAGGCCAAATGGCTCTACCGTGTCAAACGTGACGAGTTTTTCGTATGGGCAGCCTCGTTCGCATTGACTTTGGGTCTAGGTGTGCTCAACGGTCTCATCGCGTCGATTGTCTGTTGCGTCTTGGCACTTATGTGGAAGTCCAAGGTGCAACCTGTTGCCATTTTGGGGGAACTGGATAATGGCAGCTTTGTCGACCGTGAAAATTTCCCCGAAGCGAACAATTTGGGTGACGTAATTGCCGTTCGTGTGGAAAGTTCGCTCTATTTTGCCAATTGCGAACGTGTGGCTCATTTCATTGAGCGAGAGATGGTGCGTCTGTCGACGCTGGGTATCACCACACGCGGAGTAGTGCTGGACACGTTCCACATGAACGACATGGACGCCACGACGATCCAGGTGTTGTCGGACACGCAAGAGAAGCTGGCGGTACGCGGAGTGCGCTTTGCCATTGCCAACGCCAAGAGCCGTTTGTATGATCTTTTGGCTGCCACGAACCTTCTTAAGCGCATTCTGGCAAATGACCCGACTATTTCGGTCGAAGATGCCGTGAGTTTGATGCGTGAGCTCCCACCTCCAGCTGACAAGTCGAACGCTGCAACGTCGACGGCTAGCAACCCTGTGTAATGCAAAGCAGAACACCATGTATGTGTGTGTGAGTTTGATAAATAAAAAATAACCTCTTGGTACATGTATCTCAAAATATGAAAAAAACGTCACAGACAAATTCATTCGCATAACGGAGCCACAAGCTCCACGCAAACTCATGAAGACATAGTCGAGAATCTCTATTTTTGCAATTTCGCTTGGCGACTTTAGGAAACTTATTGCAAATACCAAATAGAAGGCCCATCTAAATCATTTAAAATTCGTCGAATGATCAAGAGCAATTGCTTTCGTCATTTTTGTGGCATGCAAGTTGCAAAAATGCAGCGCCCTACTTATTTGTAATGAAAAAAATAATCCCCGTTTTGCTTGGGCATCGCAACTTTTTACGGAGTAATTGAGCGTCTGCGAGTCGGGTCCCCCGTCAATTTCTCCATCACCCCGTGCACCGCTTCCTTAGCTCTCTCAACAATGGAAGGCGACATCGCTTTCTCCGCAGTGTTGATCTGGTAGCTCAGTACGTTGAGGTTTAAGTTGTTTCGCAGGGTTGTCTTCACGAGTTCTTCAACGGTATCTGAACTGCCTAGAATCCCACCATGATGATGGTCACCATGATAGTCCGCCCTCGCGTTGTTGTCGTTGTCGTGCGAGCCGTCAACGGCATTTTTGATCGCGCCCTTGACGCCTGTCGCGTGTCCATGCTTTTCATCGTAGTTGCGGGCCGTCGTCTTCAAGATGTCCAAAGCGTTGGATGTAGCGTTCATGTGCTTCCGGGCTGAGGCTATCTCCTTTTTGGAGCATTTGTGGCTTTTGTTGATCTTATGCGCCACATGCTGAAGTTCCGCCGATACGTCCTTCGCGTTGCGGATATCACTCCGCAAGTACGACTTGGCCGTGCCCCGGAAGCGGTTGCCATGTCGACTATCGTACTCCGACAAGTTCTTTTTAAGCACCTTGAGACAGTGCGCCGCGTCGTTAGCACTCTCGACCAGCACTTGCGCCAGAGAGGCGAACTCCTTCTCAGCGGCGATGCTACGGTTGTCGGGTTTACCCATGATGATATGGTCGGTTTGAGATTGTGGTGTACTTTTATCGACTTGTGTACTTGGAATCACGTTGTAAAATGAGCATTTAGTACCCGCGCGGACAGCGTGGTGGCTTAACGAGAAATGAGAAATGCCCCCCAAAATAATGGCTGCTTCAAATGAAGACATTCCATTCTAAAAATCTGCAAGCATTCGCAAAATGCAAATAAGCTTTAGTCATAAACTTTTGAAAGCAAGCTAGGTAATCTAAGATCACACGACAACGACCCCATACATCAGTAATGCAGAACGTAGCCGCGGTAGATAGTTACCAACAGGATGTAGCTCGATCAGCTCCGATGACACAATATGACTCTATCTGAAGAAGATCATTAAATGCCAAACATACCGCGTTCACAAGCTCATTGTCGCGTAGTTGTCGCTTTCAGCCAACATCTTTGGCAGAAGAAGCATCTAACGGTTTATAGAGACGCCCAACGGCCAGCAAATATTTGTTCTTTCGGCTGTCATTTTAAAAAGTGGCAGCTAGTGCGGAGAGCTAAATTAGCTCTTAGCTCAGCTAATAGATTCGGCCATGGGGAAAGCCATCAAACGCACCCTAGCCGTGGAACAAGAGTTCTCCAAGCTGGAGATGCTTCTACTTCAGACGGCCAACGACACAAGCAAATGCCTCAAGATCCTGAAACGGAACCTTAGCAAATACGACCGACGCCATGGGCTATTTTTCCGGAGCACGTCCAACTATTTCATGAGGAACGACATTCGAGTGGCCAAGGACACGACAACGGACTTGCGGTACGTGGCGAAACGTATCAAAGGAGCAAGAGCCCGACCAAGTCGGAGATCAATGCCGCCCGCATCAGCATGAACGCAACAGCCGACGCCATGAACGACTTGAAACAGGCTGGTCGCATCTTTGACCAGAACAATGATGTATCAGGAGGTGTCACCGGTATCATCGAAAGTATTCTCCATCGCGACGACAACGACGACAACCAGGACGACGGTGGGATCTTCGGAGACAACGACCAAAATACCGATGAGAACAAGACCAAAAGAGGTTTGTTTGGCAGGAAGAAACGTGGTGGCTTTCTCAAGGCAACCGACACGGTGGAAGGTGTCGTGAAATCGACTTTGAGCGAGAGTTTCAGCGGGTTTCCAGCTTTGAAACAGCAAATCACAGCTACAGAAAATACACTGTCGCCATCCATCGCTACTCGTGCCAAGGACGCAATGGTGGGAGCTGCCAGTAAACTCGTCAGCGCAAGCCCAACTGCTACAGCGTGAGCATGTAAAAGTGGCTTCGAACTGTTTTTCGCTCTCACAATAGCTCGTTTCTTGCATCGAGCAGTCCGAAACATTTTTTTGTTATGTTGCAAACTCGGTTAGAAGACAAGCAATATACTTGATATGACATTTTCAACACTTAAATTTGCACTCCAAAAGTCAGCAAAGTTGCAGCTGGAGAATTTGCCATTGCCTCCCCAGTCAGAGATGCCACTGCAACTGAAACGGGAGCCATGTTAGTAGTGGCAACCGACGTTGACGTCATACATTGACGACTGTGATCTTTCACGCGCCGCCGAATAGTTTCACACGAAATGCGCACACCGTATGCGGCTTGTAGCTGCTCTTTAATGATCCGTGCCGAGCTCCTCTCGTTATGTTTTACCGCCTGCAAGATGACTTTATCCACCATTGCGTCTGTTTTCCGTGGTCGGCCACTGCGTTTCGCAGGAAGAACCGACCCCGTACGCTGGGCCTTCTCCACAATAGCACGCACAGTCGTGTGCGGCATGTTCAACGTCTTGCCGATACGTCGATATCCTTGACCTTGAGCATGCAGAGCGACACATTGCTCACGTTTTTCAACACTATACTCTGCACGCTTCTTACGTTTGTTTGTCGAGCGTTTTTCGCTTGATTGGGTCGACATATCAGGTACTTCTTCCGCATCCAAAGTCATGTCAGGTGCACTTGCTTCCTGTTTAGAGCCAGCTCGAGACTGTCTTTCTCCATTAAGCAAATGCTGAAATGATACGGTATCTGACAAAGACGTGTCCAAAGCAACTAAATGACTCTGCGACGATGGCGTCGCTGTCTCTGGAGCCACAGTACTTGTATCTATCGTTGCCCCATTAGACATTGACTGAATCCGCAGCTTTGTGTGTTCAAGAACACGTCGTCGGACGGTCTCTGGTGACAACTTGACGCCATACACACGCAATAATTCTTCTTGGATCGATTTCGCACTACACTGTTTGTTGGATCTAACAGCTTCCAGAATGACTTTGTCAACGAGCCCACTGGTTTTGCGAGGATGTCCACTACGTGGCGCGGAGACGACGCTGCCTGTGCGCTTGGCTTTGCGAACGATAGCTCGTACAGTGTCGTGAGGAATGCCCAATTCTTTGGAGATCGTCGCATAGGACGCTCCATCCGCTTGGTGTCGCCGAACACACAATGCGCGAGTCTCAACTGAGTACTCTGCACGTTTCTGTCTCTTTGGCGTAGGGTTTGCCTTTCCTTCATGTGTTGCAGGTCGCTTAGATGACTTTTCCTTTGTTGTTAGAGCGTTATTACAGATATTGGCAGTATCTGTGGAAGAAATGTCAGCAGAAATGACCGTATCGCTGGCAGGAACCGATGCAATGTCCGCGGTTTGTATGCTGTTGCCACCGTCGACACTTGGTTTATCTGCTGGAGATGCGCCATTTGCACAGTGCGTCTCAGTCTCATCTTCAACGTTCTCTTCAGTATTGTGTTGTGTGTTTACAATGTCGTTCTCAGCAGTTAGTAAGGAGGCCTCCGCCTCCACCACATCTGTAGCGATGGATCGCACGGTGTCTGCCAACATGTCCAAGTGATGTGCAACTTTTTCGTGGGTTTGCTTCTCTGTTGCTTGTGTCTTTTCATCCACTTGATTGCCGGTCTGATCAGCATCTTCATCTGTATTATTTTGTCTTGGTTTCTCCTTCTCGTTATGCTCGGTTGTCAGTTCGCTAGCGTCGGCATCATTGTCTGGAATAGTATGCGTAGTAGCTGACGGTCTCTCCTCGTCCAGCAGATTCGTCAAGCGGCGCTGCATCACTTCGTACGACACATTGACATTATATGGAGTCGTAGATAGCATTTCCTGGAGCACCTTTCCGTCGCGAGTCTCGTGCGTTTCCATAAATTGGAGCAGAATATCGTCACGCAGCTGACGGTTATCAAACGATGTACGGGTTTCGGTCGGGGCTTCTATTTCCGCTTGTGGCGCAGAAGGAGGCTCGCCATGTACAGAAGAATGCCAAGAAGGCGATGGAGAAGTCGTGGCGCCAGCGACATCCACCGACTCGTCCGACCTCATCGGTGTTCTTTATTAATACCCAGTAATTGACCAATAAGAATATAATAGCACCAATTTCCATAAACTGTGTGTTTAATCGAAAAATGGCTTCCATTAAAAGGATACAGTAAAAATGTGCAGTGGCATCACCATTTTAAAATTAGAAGACATGCAACATTTATTTGTACCGTTTAACTGCTTCCTTTTTCCAACAAAATGAAAACAACATCAATGCGGTGGATGTGTGTTTCCGGCCTAGTTGCCGTTTCTTTATTAATTTATATAAATCTGCAATATACTTGTACATGTATCTTCTTTGGTTTTTAAAGTAAAGGGCGTTTTTACAGTACATGTTGCCTATTAGGCAACCCGCGAGATGTTGTGTCCGTGTGAATGCAGTGGCGGACGACGTGCACGTCCCTCTTCGTCTCCGGCTAGATGAGGTCTTACAGGTCCCTTCAATGACGATTGACCTCGTGCTACGGCTACTGCCGATGGCAGCCGTAATGCTGCGAGCAGGTTCATGGGCGGTTGGTTCGCTCCAGAACGAGGCTGTGTAGATGCGTTTCTTGTAGGTGTGGGCAGGCACGTGAAGTCGGGATATCGCTGTTCGATTACTGCAATGGACTTATTCTGCTTGCGATCCCGCAATGTTGTCAAAGTTTTTGCCATCCCCAGCTCCAACATGGATTTGACTGTGCGCTCGCGTACTTGGCTAACAGCAAGGTAGAATTGCAGCCCGTCGAAGAGCTGATCTTGCGCCGAACTGACAAGTGCAACCTGGATGGCGTTCATCTTGTTGTCCTGTTTCTCAAACTCGTCTTCGTCCTCGCTCATCTCCTCCTCGGGAGCTTCGTTGTCGCTCCACTCGGAGCAGTTGTCTTTGTGTCTGCTGTTGGGGCTGTTTAGTAGCTCTGCATTCTTCTGATCGGCTCGCTTCTGAGTCTCAAGCATGTTTGTTTGGGTCAAGCACGGTACGTTGGAGTCGGGCTGGTTCACCATGAGCAACGGTAAGCCCGTCAAGTGGTGCAGTGCGTCGAGCAGAAATTGCAGAATGGCCTCAGCGGATGTTGCGGGGCGCGTGCGTCTGGTTGTCTCCATGGGGCAGGATCCGCTGTTGTTGCTCGTGGCGACTGTCCAAGTGTCACAAGACGTTTCCGCTTCGGTTTGCGGTTTTGCCTGTGAAGAGTCGTGGAGACCAAGTTGCAATGGGCGCTTGGGCGCTTCCTGCCGGATCCGGAAATGCTTTAGCAACTGGCCCCAGAGCAGTAGCGCCTATGGTCAACTCAACGACGCCATGGAATTTCTGCGAAAGGCTTGGGTTCCGAAGGTGCCGGTGCTGCCTCCGACGACTGTGGCGGAGCTGCTGGTGCCGCTTCGATATGTCGTTTCGGATAAAGTATCTTTTTGCAAAAACAGAAAAAGTGCCAGTTGCATTTTCAATTTTGCAAAACGATGCAAAACGTGGTGACAATCTGGGCAACAGTGTGGCACCACATGCAGTGGCTGTTTGAGACGCACGGCTGGAAGTTTCTGGGCGTCACGCTTCTCTTCTTTTTGGGGCGTCAACGCTACAGCGAATTCGCCGCTAGCCGGCACCACCAACGGACTCTTGCAGCCGCCAACGGTACGTCGCCGCTAGCGTTTGGGTTCAGGGCCAACAGTGACCAGCACAAGCACGACTCGCCGTCTGGCTGTCTGTCGTAGGATGATTTTCATCATGAACGGGAATTGTCCTGCCGTTTTGTTTCGTTACGTGTACTTTCGCTCATATTCACTTTTGACTTAATGTCGCTTTCCTGCAGACCCGGCGCGAGTTGCAGTGCTCCAGCGAGAAACCGCACGCGTGCGTACAAAGCAACAGGACCTCCACACCAAGATCAGCAAAGTGAAGGTGGAGAAAACAGCGTAGCGTGGCGCAAGAAACGCCGAGACGTTCTTGAAGTCCTACGAGTACCCATTTCTCCATTGTCTAGCTCGAGAACTCGATCTTTCGGCAACACCACAACCGCACGCATTGTACAACTCAGCTGCGTACCTCGGTCAGTCAGGATATGAACACGTGCGATGAAACAAACAAATTCTATTCGGTTACTGTAGTAACAACACGGGTGTTTGGTTAAAGCCTTACTGCTGTCGAGCTTACTCACAAGATGCGGTGCGTGTAATGCGCCGGTAAGTCAAGTGAGTGCGTCAAGTCTGTCAAACGTGGAAAGCATCTCAGCCGCTCAATCCTCATGGCACAGCACCTTGGCAACGCCGCGGCTGCCGAACTCGCGGTGGAAATTCGTCGCAATCTTCTCATCCAGTCGGTAGTAATCCTCCACAGACTTGTGTGACTTGACGTCCAGATCCACGATGGCCACCACACAGTCGAACGCCAGGTCGCGGAAGCGCACATGGTGTTCAAACTCCATTAGATGCTGGAAGCGTGGCTTTGCTTTATCCTCATCATGTCTGCCAGCATCGTCACCGGGCGAGCGCCGTAAACACAGCAACAGTGAACAGTCTTTCAGAGTTGTTGCCACTTGGAATCTCTTTTCCAGTTCCTGGTACAGCTCATGGAACTGTTGCAAGTGCATCGTTTCCCACGATTCCACGTCTTGTAGCACCTCTAACTGCGGTAGATGGTTCAGTGCAATGCGTAGGAAGGCCAACCCACGTGCAAGACTTCCTTCTTGGTCGACATCCTCAACTGCAGGATAATCGGATCTTTGCCGGATCGATTCAACCAATCGCCCCACAGTGCTGTCTTCCGATGACGACGACTGGTCACGCTTTTTCTCTTCATCAAGTCTGTGCAACAGCAGCTGAAGATGACGTATACCGTCCACTGAAATGTGGTCCAGCAGCTGTATCTGCTTCAAGTCTTCGAGGATATCCAGCTCAGTCAAAACCTGCGTGATTAGCTCAACCACTTCAGGCATCAGCCGCGCGTGATCTCGCTCGTGTTCGTACTCCGCATTCTCATCAAACGTCAGTTCATGCTCTGCACCAATAGACTGGCACGAATGACGGTATCCCATGCGTTTGCGTCGACAAAAGGAATACCGCGACTGCGCTGCACCTTTCGGCAGAGCATCGGCGTTCAGCCCTGTGATAACATTCACCACTTCGTCCTCAGCTGAGCGCACAAAGACTTTGAAATTGTTCTGTGGTGTTCGTTGCAAGGCTCGAAGTGCATGTCGCTTCCTCGCCGGGTCGTGCGAGAACAGATCTAATGGGCAATACTGACTGATCTCTTCCACTTTGCCAGTGCGTTTCTTGTAGTGCTGATGCATGCAGAACCGACACACACGCGCCTTAGTAGGACTCACTAATGGACCTTTCGGTTTACATCCGATCTTGGGCTTCAGTTCAACGCAGATATTGCGGAAACAACAGTCGAACACGTTGCCTGCACGGAACGAGCTGCTCCGTGTACTCTTGAATGACCGTGACAAGCCTAAGCGTTGTAGACTAGAGGTCAATGGCTCGGTATATGCAGTTTCTTCGTCTTCATCGTCGTCTTCTTTATCTGACGCACTGCTGACGCTTGTACTGCTGCAAACGACATAAGGTTTGCCGTCAGCTTCGATCCCGTCCGAAGAGTCTCCATCTAGGTCGTTATCTTCATCCTCATCCGTTTGGTCAACAATAGACTCTCGTCGCTTCGTAAGCGAGACATGCCCTTCTTTGTCATCTGTTTCTGCTTCAGCCTCGAGTTCCAGGTAACTCCTCGTGGACTGGAAGAAACGTGGCATGTTGTCATCATCCGGTGGAGGCAGCGTCACATCTGGCAGCACCATGACGCACTGTAGCGACACATCGATCTGGCTCTGTCGTCTGTGCGCTGGTCGACTCTCCAGGGCCAGTAGTTGCGTGTTCAGTGCCTGCAAGAACCCACGCTCGACATCTACCAGCTCTGCTACCTGCAAATATGTGTTTTCTCGTCGAGTAGCGGTGCTGTGTGCGCTGTTGCCGTGCAGCTGCTGCTCCATGTATGGCATGATCTCATGTGTGGCATAGTCCAGCACCTGCCTCGGATGTGGGTAATGCGGTACGTAAGGCTTCTCGCCTGACGCACGACGCTTGGCCTTCTTCTGCTGCTTGTCGGTGGTGGACTGTTCCACGTCGCACTTCTTGACGCGTAGCAATTTTCCCTTGAACTCCTGCGCGATGGAGCTGGAAGCTGCGTCGGCCTTTGGTCGGTGACGGAACAGCACGTTGGCACCGCCCTCAGCAACATACTTCCACTCGGAAGCCACGAGACCCACGCACAGGCGGCGCCGTGACGTGTCAGGAGTGACAGGAGACGACGACGGCGGCTTGAGAAGGAACATGGCGCCAAATGGACAACGGTTCGTGGCTGCGCCAGTTTTATAGTGAAGCGAGAAGGGCAACATGGTTTTTTGAGACAGCTCATTAAGTGTTTAGGTCTGTACCACAAAATGCAAATTGAAGTGTAAATCAGAGTGGATGGTCGGAAATCCGAGTGGTTGTGGGGGAAGATTGATTATGAGTCGCTCTACTTTTATGGAGAAATTCTCCTGAGAAATCACCATCGGTGCGCTTCGAACGAGTGGGTTGGATCCGCAAAGGTGCCGAAGAAGGAAGGCGAACAGCGCTTTTTCGGGTCATGGAGGGCGGACAAAAACCGTATGTCTCTTCATCGCCGCGTTGGTTGCTATCATTTTGATCGCTACCGGTACAGTACAGTACCTCGATAGTGACAGCCGGCCACGTGCCTGCGGTCTACCATTTACCAAATATGGGTTAAACGTGGCGCTATGCACGTCTACAGGCCGCGGTCACGCCCAGGTGAATGCAGTGGTCCGCTTTGGTGTCGCATTTCCGTCTGAGTCAGTCCCTCGTATGCTCTGTAAAAGCCGCACATTCACCCACATAAACTTCATAACGAGCATTTTTTGAAATTTTACTGTACTTTTAATTAATTTCGGTGGCAACAGACTGACACTGCAGTATTCGGTGGCGCGACCTTTCAAATGATTCTGTTCTCAGACGACAAGCGAGAGAAAGCTCGACTACTTGACGAAGGATTCTTGCGGACTCGAGTGACTGGCTGTACGTCCGTAACTTCTGTTCATGATGTCGACCTCGCTATAGTCCTACGGTTCCCTTAAATTTATTTCAGAAAAGTGAGCGATGCAGGTGCTGGAAGAGGAGAGCAAGCGAGTGCTGAAGAAGCAGCGGCTTTGTGCAGAACAGATTGACCGTCAGCTCGATGAGCTGCTGACACAAGTGGAGACCACCAAGAAGAAGCTTGAGCAACGGCAACAAGAGCTCTGTCGCAAGAAGAACCGCCACCCTCGCGACCAGCTCAGCGGGCGAGGGAGAAGAAGGTGACCCGGACAGCAACGGCGATGAGACACAAACTTCAGCTTCAACTGCGTCTAACGGAGAGGAAGCAGGTTCAAAGACGCCATACAAAATCGAAGTTGTGGAGACTAACGATGGCGACGTGGCAGTGGAGGAGCAAGATAACGAGACCGAATATATCGTCAGGGACTTTATCCGACGTGTGCGACAGCTGAACTTCGAGAAAAACGTGACTAGTGAGCTCAAGCAGATCCACGTGCTGCTGTCGAAATACTCCAAGCAGATCGACAAGGTGGGGACACGTTTGGCTATTGTAAAGTAGCTCGATAATCTGACGTGATGTTTTTGGAACTGCAGAATCTTTGCACCGATATCACGAAGGTGTGTTGGACCAATGAACTAGACCAGAAGCTCGTGTGTCGGTTAGTGGCAGAGTATCTGTATCAGGATGGCCAAATCGAAGCAGCGGACTCCATGTGCAAGGTGGGTATCGGTTTGACTTAGCTACGCGAGGTTGAGATTTGACATTTGTTGTGATGTAGGAGGCGGGATTGGATCTGCCACCAACGTTTCGTGACTGTTTCATCGAGCTGCATCACATCTTGAAAGCAATAAAAGAGCGTGACACGCAACCCGCGCTGGAGTACGTTGCACTCCAATTGTGATCATTGCAGAAATTCTAGCAAGCCTACAATATGATGCTGTGTGCAACAGTTGGGCACGGAGACACCGCAACGACTTAGGACGGCTGGACATCGACATTGAGTTTGAGCTTATTCGACTCAAGTATGTGGACATCCTCGAGTCGTCGCCGGATATGATGGACGCTGTTAATTTTGCCAACAAGGAGCTTCCCTATTTTCATCAGACCCACGCTGAAGGTAATTTTTGCAAAGAGATAGATAGTGCTGGTGTGGCCTGCTTACTCACCTTGACATCCTGTTATTGAGCAGAGGTGGGTGTGCTGATGAGCTGTGTGCTGTACAAGGGGAAGTTAGAGGAATCCCCGTACAAGAAACTATTTAACGACGGTCGATGGGACGAAATTTACGACGCTGTCATCCGTGCGTGTTGCTGTCTTCACCGTGTCCCGTACCGATCCTACCTGGAAACATGGTACGTACGTCGTAAATGTCCTTTTAAATTGTGTCTAACAAACGTTTTGCAGCCTGTCAGCAGGTGTGTCGGCCTTACCTGCGATGCGAAAACTTGTGTCTGTAATGGATAGCAAGCTAGCTGACTGGGGTAATATGGAAGAACTTCCGGTAAGAGCTAGGAGGCCCATGTTAGTCACAGTGTAGCTAACTACCTTTCATTTTCTTCACACAGGTGGAGATTCCCATTGCGAAAGAGCTTCGGTTTCACAACGTGTTCTCCTGTCCAGTCTCTAAGGAAGAAAGTACACCAGAAAACCCTCCAATTTTGCTGAAATGCGGTCATGTCATTTGTCACTCGTGTGTCAAGCGCTTCTCCTACAACATGACCCGGTTTGTTATCCCTTGTAACTGCGTTGAAGCGTTTACTGATAGACCTGACATCTTATTGTGGATGCGAATATTGGCTACAGGCGATTCAAGTGCCCCACTTGCCCTGTGGAACAAACGGAAAGTGAAACGCGTAAGCTTTTCTTCTAAGAGGCTGGCTACTCTTGACTTTTGAGCCCCACCTTTAGCCTTGTAGCTTGTGCATGTTCCCTGACTTCATTATCTGCGCTATGTGAGTCGAAAGCGCTTCTCGAATATATCCATCTCCGTCATAGTGCGTCTTGGCTTGGGTTTCTTGGTGATAGTTGCCTTTTTGGGAACTCTGAAGCGCCCTTCGTTGGTGTAAGACCTCACACTACTCACGTGACTGTCTGGATTCCGTCTGGATATCGGTCTAGCGATTTCTTTCTGAGGAGTTCGCACCTGTTTCTTGTGACGTAGACCCTCCACTTGCTTTTTCAATCCGGCGACCTCACGCGTCATATCATGCACCTGAAGTTGCAGTGTATCCAAGTCCTTGTGCTGGTCGGACACAAGGCTTGTCATCGCGTTGATGACATTCGTGACATCCCGCTCGTATCGAGCTTGGTGCTGCTTGTTCGGATGAAGATCACGACGGACAAGCATTAAAGATTCGATCTCCTGGGACGATTGAAGTTCCAGTAGAGACATCGGGGTGCCCGGTTGGCTTGATGTGGAGGTGTGGATGGACGATTGGGAGCACGTGACGAACTGAGGCTGTGAGCACTCACCCAGAAGCCTCTGCCCACGCAACAAGTGCGTCTTCCGCGTCTGATGCATTTCCCAGCTTTTGAGTGAGAATGCTGTCGTCTGCAACGTCGAGTTGCACCTGGAAGCGAATGTCTCGTTAGATAGCAGCTCTTTACGGTATAATTTGGCTTTACCATTTGCAGTGAATCCAGCAGCCTTTACGGAGATCGATTCCGCCCACCGCTGTGTCCGTGATCGTCCTCCTCTCGTAGTCGTAAACCTCCATGGACCAGTGCATGGGGTCGCTGTTATCCTCGTTCATAGCCTTTAGCTTCTCCGGCACAAAGCTCTCTCCACCCTTGCTTCTTAGACCGCAAAATGCGGAATGACCCCAGTGCGGAATCCAACTTCAACTTCTGAGTCAAGAGTGATGGTCTCTACTTCAACCTCGAAGTTTCACTTGCCAACCGACGCTTCACTTCACAGAATAGAAAAATGGAGGAGACACGTGAGGCTTTGACGCTGGCGCAGGTAGAGCAAGAACTACTTAGTGCAGAAGCTTACTTGACGGCAAGCCGAGCGCCGCCCCCTCCAGTAACAGCGTATGAGACCTTCGTCACTTCACAAAACGAATCTGGACTGAAGCACGGTTTGTCCTGCGAGAAAGTTGAAAGAGTTTACGGATATCGGGACTAAAAGTTTGCGTTTTCCTAGCGGAGGACTCGAATTTCCGTCGGAAATTGAAGACACGACCAGTTCTTTCGGTATTTTGCCTACGTTATTTCGGATTGACGACAACATTTGACTGAAGTATTCGTTGCAGGAAGAACGTCGACGTGAAATTCTAGCCAAATTATCATCGGAGCGCCAAAGTGCTTTGCGCGGCCATCATACTGCGACTATAATTGGAGATGGGGGAGGGCTTGAAGGAACGGAGGAGAGGGCGTACAAGTCACCCGAAGAGCGCCATGAGCTTATCCAGAAATTGCTCCGTGAACGAAACGTGGAGTTTAAAGCGGATTCTAGTACAGATTCTCGCTTTGGAGAAGCCTCCGTTTACCCAGTTGATGTTGAGCGAGGAGATGAATTGAGTGGGGAATCTCAGCATGCATTTGGAAGCCCATTAAGCACCGAGTCCGATGACAACGACGAGATTTATTATGCGTCAGATATACTAGACAACGCGACAACTGCTGACATCCAGCCACGATCGACGCTTGACTTCATATTCGAAGGGGAAGAAGCATCGAATTCAGGATATTCACCGACCATCAAGCTATCTCAAACTGAGCTGATGTCCCACAAAAACACTGAAGTATATGAACCAATATCCTCTTCACTGTTTGCAAAGCTATTGCGACAAGGAAATGAAACAGAGACACAGACAAAAGCAAATGAAGAAGGCATTTCAACCTCGCTTGGCGATCACGAGTATGCTGACGCACCATGGGAGCCAATGAATGAACATCAAGAGCAATTTGTGTCCGAAGATATTCCACATATTGAACAGCGCCTGGCAGCAACAAAGAGAGTAAAAAGTCGAATTGATTTCCTCGCGCAACCTCGGAATCACACTTTTGCAGAGCGCGAGAAACAGCGATTGGTCTTTGAAATGGAGCGGCTTCGCGAGTGCACCTTTCATCCCAATGTACTAAAACCTCCTCGACCAATATCAAAAGCAAAGCGCAAAGATCAAAGTCATCCTGGAACAACTGAATTCCAGTGGCTCACTCTCAGTCCCCGCCAGAAGATCTTTAGACGGATCGATGGCTCACACGACGTCAACAAAGAAAATGGCAGTCAAAACGTTATCCAGAGGCTTCATCTGGACGGAACGGCACGCTACGAGTCACGAGAGGAAGCTCGAGAGGCACTGGAGGCTCAAAAACTCCAAGAATGTACGTTCAAACCGAAGATTAATCCGACATCCAAGTCAATGTGCAGCCCGATCGACTACAAGCCAATACACGATCGAGTTCCGGATCTCCAGCGCGCGAAGGTAATGATATACACTATCTCGCACCTCATTCATTCTACACTAACAAGCTATCTATGTAAAAGGCTGAGTATATCGAGAGAATTCGTGAGCAACTCGACCAGGAAGAATGGGGTCCATTATCGTTTACACCTACGATCAATCCAAAAAGCAGGGAAATCGCTACGAACAAGCTAGCGGAAAGAGAGGCAGAGACTTTCAGGTCGGACACTAATGCTCTCAAAGTGACCGATCGCTTAGCAAACGATGCCGATGAAATAGCAGAGAGGAAAATAGCTACTCAAGAGTACTTCGACATGCTGAACGAGCAGCCATTTGCGCCTCAGATTAGTGAAACTTCAAAGGAAAATCGTGGAGCAGAAACCTGAGTTTAAGATGGAGTTTGTAGCTCGTCAAGAGTATTTCCAGTCACGTGACCAAGAGAAGTTGGAGGCACTTGAAGAGTTCTGTGATAAGGACTACTGCCCGAGGAGAGAAGCTGACGTTTAAAACCGGATATTGGCAATGCAGACGGCGTATTGAAGCATTTGCGACCTGATCGGTGTACCGAAAGCAGTCAGCAAAAACTGTACCGACTCACATACAACGATCAGCGTGAAGCGGAGTTTAAGAAGCAGCGTCTACGAGAGGAGCAGTATGCCCAATACACCTTCAAACCAGAAATTAATGCCGTTTCGAAGGCACTTGGCAGGTCGTCAACTCTTGACGAGCTCTCGCACCCCGTGCTTGATATCCAACCTGACCAACCTGCCTCGAACGTTTCACCACCACACGAAGGGAGAAATGCTCGTGATTTATCATCCAGAGTTGCATTGAGGCAATATTTTGCCAACAAGCGCTTCCGTTCGCGAGTTGCGCTTGAAATGGAAGAAGCAAGCAAAGCGGAATGCACTTTTCAGCCAACGCTAATTGCATCTAAACACCACAATGGCAGTGCAAGCACAAGCAAACTGTACAACCGAGATCCACGGTCGAGAACGAAGCTGGAGTGGCAATCAGACGAACCTTCTTCACCTCATTGAAGCTGAACGACAGAAGAAAGCTGATGAAGAATTGAGGCAAAACGGAACGCCAAGGAGCTCAAAGAGCTTGAAGAATGTACTTTCAAACCTAATCTGCAAAAGGTAAGACAGCACGGAAAGACAACAGCAAAAGGGTCACCTTCCTCGCCACGGAATACCACCGAAGATGTAAGCGTTGTTTGTTACCTTCCCTCTTGCCATTTTCATATTTCTGAAATTTTTGTTGAGACAGAAACCTGTGATTGTTCGTGGACTCGGACGTTTTCTCGAGCTTCGGGGCCGCGCTCGACAGCAACAAGCGGAACAAAAACAGCGAGAGCAAAAGGTATTTGCACCAAACGCAACCTACGAACCTCGTAGTTATACGGTACCAAAACCTTTCAAGCTTTCTGAAACCAGCAAAGAATCAATACGTCGACGACTAAAGCTGCGTCAGGAAATGCGGGCCAAAGAGCGACAAGAATGCACCTTCACACCGCAGACAATTTCATCGCAAAATCGCCGCGCTCTACAAAATTTGCTGAATAACTAACACGAAGTAAGGCGCAACTTCAAGAATTACCGATTGGCGCTAACTATTGTATTATACTTAGTTGATTGATACATCGAAGGACCAGTGTTCTTCTGTGAAGGCAGGCTTTCGACATAGCGGACAGGTGGTGCTGGTGTTGAACCAGTCGATGACGCAGTCTTCGTGGAACTGGTGCGAGCACGGGAGCTGTACCATCCTGTCCTCAGTCGTTTCCGCCTCCGCCTCCTCCTCGTCTGAGTCATAGTCGTTTAGACAGATGCAGCATGTGCGGTCCTTGCAAGCCGACGTAGTGCTCTCGACGTCTTCCAACGCCAATACAGCAGCAGTTTGACGACGATTGATCTCCTTCTGCTGCGGTGGGATGACCATGAACCCCTCCAAGACTTGCAGAATTTCACTGAGATTTGAGAAGGCGCGGGTGTTGCGTGACTGCGTGTCGTGTAGAAACACAGAGATGTCGGTGTATGCGTCCAGCATCTTACGAACGAACTGCTGCAGCTTCACGCGTCGCTCTTTGATGATAGCGACGGTGTCACAGCGCATGTGCTTACGTGGGAACGTGGGGATTTCGAGTGATGGCAGCAGCAAAGCCGCCGCTAAAGAAAACTCCTTGCACTGCAGTCGCTCGTTATCGTTGCGGAAATGCAGATCCCACCTCTCGAGGAGCTTGAGAAGCGTCTGGCGGAAGTAGAAGAACTCCGAGTAGCGCTTGATGAGCGTCCACTCGCCGGCGTCAGCAAAGCGCGCGGTGCTGCGGATCTGCAGCTTGTAGATAGTGAATTTGACGGTCTCGTAGTGCAGGACAGCAGTCAGTGTGTTCGTCTGGATCTCCATCTTGTCCATGTCGTGGTGGCGCGCCTTTAGTAAGCGGCGCGACGGACCGTCAAGCTCATCGACAGCCAACGGAGACGACGCCGCAGTCAGCGTAGGGCTGGATAGGAAGGAGGATAGAGACGGCATCGTGGCGAAGGAATGATGGTTGCTTGAGGTGGGGCCACTTGAGACGAAGGCGGCGAATCGAGAAGTGAAGGCTCGTGCGGCGGTGCAAAGGAAATATATGAGACATTAGTGGATCAACCCGTACAAACTTATGTTTTTGGTTTTATATGAAGTGTCTTTGAAATCATGAAAGTATGCAGACCTATTTGCCTCTAAATTATCTGTATACATCTGATACCTTTATTAAAGCATACGATTATCTTACACAAGTGATGATGTGCGAGAAAAAAGAATCCAGCTTGATTTTGTAGGCAATAGTTTCGCTAAGTCAAACTGCTTAATACATAAGAACAGTCTGACTAGAGATAAGTAAGGAAGATTTTACTGAGTTCTGATTGGGGGTTCTTTTTCTTTAGGAAGATGAGCTATGCATGGTTATGCAACGCACGAATGGAAGGTCGCCCGCCATTTACCGGTACGGAAAATTTCCGCTAGGAGTCAATAATGCGGGCTACCGCTACGCGCCCTGTTGTATATACATGTACAGTACTGCTCTTCCAGTATGGATGCGACCACCTGGACGGCATTTCATGGGCTGTAGCTCTCCAAAGCAATGGGAGCTGAAGACAACGAAGACTTGGAGTTAAGGTGTTAAAACTGAGACCCCTATCGGTGTTCTACAACTGTGATTTATGCACATCTCACAGCACATGGCTTATAGGATTTCCTCGTGTCATTTACTAGCTGAAATAAGCTGACAAACGCTGAACCAACGCGAACAGTACAGTTATGGCCATGGCAGCTACTTCGACAGTAAATGCGCGGCCGACCGGTCCGCTCAAGAACATGTTGTTTAAAATGCTTAAAAGTGTATTTAAACAGAAACAAAATGACTTAGTCGATGTGGAGCATTCCCCTTTGTTTATGTAAGAAATTAACTTCAGTACGCATTATTCTGTTTTAACTGAGAGCTTTAAAAATGTCAACACGACCGTATCCGTACTGGTTGTTGGGGAAATTACGATCTTGGGTCTTGCCACATGCATATCCTGTCGGAGTAGTTAGCGTGGTGGTGACAGATCTAGATTGAAGTACATCCTTGATCTTGTCGTAGGACGTTCCCGGGTTCGCACTCAAGTAAAGAGCGATGGCACCTGCGACGTGCGGTGCAGCCATACTGGAGCCGGATTTGAAGCAGTAAGAGGCGTCGTCCGTCCAGCAAGATGACAATACCAGAGCACCTGGGGCTGCCACATCCGGTTTTCGGAGACCTCGCACTGTCGGGCCTTTGCTGCTGAAAGAGGCAAGTCCGTCGTTGATATCGGTCGCACCTACCGTGATCACACTAGCCGAATCTCCAGGCGATGCAATAGTACCGCAGTTAGGACCAGTATTCCCTGCAGCTACGACAGGAATGATCCCTGCAGCTCGCCAAGCGTTGATAACCCCATCAAACATCGTGAGACCTTGACCGCCACCCCAACTGTTGTTAACAATATTCGGTGCTTTGGAGCAGTCTTTTGATGTCCCACTGGGTGTCGTAGGGCACAACATGAACTGGAAACATGCTAGCAAATCCGACCCATAGCAACCTTGAGCACGACATCCCTTACATGCCATCCAGGTAGCTCCCGGTGCCACTCCGAAGCCGAATTGGCCCACCATAATTCCCGTAACGTGTGTACCGTGACCTGTTGAATCGTATGGGGCAAAAGCTCTAAGTTCGGGATCGAACCAGCCATAACTTTTCCGATAGGAGCTAGCCAGCGCCTCGTGAGTACCACGTACGCCTGTGTCAATAGAGCCAATAACCACACCTTGCCCCGTATTCCCTGTGGCCCAGACATCGGGAGCATTGATCTTGCTGACTCCCCATTGAGCTGCTGATGTTGAACTGGACATGGATGGCGTCGAAAGCACAGGTAAAGATGACGGGAATATCTTCTCAAACTCCACAGATTGTACGCCAGGGACCTTCTCGAGCTGCTTTATGAGGTCGGGTGTCGCCTGCTGCACGTACACTTGGTTGGTGATCCAGAAGCTCTCGGAGCGTGCGAACGACGCACTAACTTTACCCAATAGTTCGTGAACTCCTCGTTGAGACTCCTTAGCCAAATTTTCAAGACCATCCTGCAACGCTGATACCCGGTGACCTCGAGAGCTGAACTTCTGGCCTTTAATCTTGGAGAACAGCTCGTTGCCAGTAGACTGCATGGTGACCAGGACATTGGCGCGTTTGTGTTGTCGCTGCTGTGCTCGATGTTTGGTGGATTGCCCAAAGTCAGCGCCACCTCTAGCAGCAGTTGTTGCGGTCATTGCCGCGTCTGCTAGTAGCCCCATCGCCACTATAGTCGTTGCTACTAGCCATGAGATCCCAGTCATCGACGCTCAGAGCGACTGCTTGGACAGGAGGACCTTCCTTAGGTGGCAGCTAAAGGTGTTTTACTTCTGTCGCAAGCATTGCTGCTCGATAACGATTGACTACGCGAGGACGGGACACTATTCTTGGTACTACGCCACGCCTGGTATTGGATTTTTGGCGTCCGAACTTGTGCCATTGCGACCCGGAAACGCTTGCCAGTAGTGGCTTCACTCACTTCAGACACACGTATTTTAGGCAGACAGATGACGGCCTAAGAACCGTCGTATCACAGCTCACACGCTTTTGACAACAAAAATAGTAATGGACGAGAAACAGACGCCGGAAAGTATCAAAAATATGACATCTTTTATACTTGAAGAAATTCGTTATGGTGCTTCACTCCGCACCGTCGAGACCAAAGTATCTACAAATAACGCACTCGTCACATCTGCCAGAATTCGTTGAAAGTCTGTGCTTCATCCATGGCAGCTTCCATCGCTGCGCGGTCGATCCTGTCTCTGATTGCCCGGTATCTTGCGATTCTCGGCGTGGTGGGAATTGGAGTAGTCTTGCTTCGACGTAGTTTACTGTGGATAGTAGAGATGGGTTCTCTAGGCATTATTTCTCCTCGATTTTTATTGCTGGAGAAGGTTTTTTTCGCTACACGCTGCTCTTCTTGAGCCTCATTGTGATAAATCTGCGAGTCGAAAAAGTCACGCCAACCTCGTTCATCTACACACCAAATAATTATCAGATTGACCTCACTATCATTGCAGCAGTAACAGGACCTTGTCGTACCATGTAAATCGGGGAGTTGAGCAAGCAAAAGCTCCGATCCAGACCCCGAAACGGCGCTTCCATTGGCCCCCGTTTGTCGCTTTGTCTCTCGCACTTCAGCTCGATAAGCTCCCGCTGGTTCAATCCCATCGTTTCCCAAACTCCCCCACATCCGTCGGCTAGCTCCATTAGGAGTCGTGGGAGTCGTCACTTCATGCTGGTCACTGCTCCAGCTCAGTCGGTCCTCGCTCGTCTGTGATTGAGTACGCGACCGACTGTGTTGTCTCGTCCTGTTTCTCGAACGCACATACGGCAGTAGTGAATAAACCAAAAGTGCTGCTGCTAGTGTTCCTCCAAACATTGCAGCTAATTGGCTCGCGCTAGTCGAGTCTAAAACTTGTTCTTCGACGGGACATTGGAGTTGGTCTGCAGCAACGCTAAAAGTCCCAATATCAGGTGGACACATGTCCCCTTCGTCACTGAAACTGGGGCTAGACGGTAGTACCGGAGCTTCTAAGTAGAATGGAAAAGCGGCAGCTTGTTGGGAATTTGAAGTTGGTCGGAGTGATAGGCGATATGCTGGAAATCGATATGGTAATGTGAATTTTTCTACGCGGGAGGCTTGCAAAATGACACAACCTTACCATATTGCACTCTACTGAGCTGCGAGACGATGTTGACGTCTTTTAGAGTGACAAATTCGTCTCTAACATGTTGCCAATTGTCATTAGAAGTGTCTACCACAACGTGTTCATTCCATTAGCTTTCAGATTACACACACACATTCACAGATTGGAGTCGAATCGTCACCTGCCGCACGTTTGCTCTCGAGTCGGAGATGGAGCTGCAGGGCGTCCTCGGATACCAGCACGTCGACGGCGAACGCGACGGCGCTTGTCATGGAGGTGAAGGACTGGCTCGAGGTTCACACTGAGTCTCAGAACGACGTTACGGCACCCAATGTCATTGAAGCAGAGGGTGGCACTGAAGCGAGGTATCTTCACCTGAGCACTGCTCAGTGAGCAGTGCGAATTTGCTTGAAAGTTTGACTGTCAAACTTCAAGCCCAAGAAGGCATGTTCCGACTTCGTTGGATGCCCGTGGGATTTGCCAAAAGACTTTCTAGAGAAGTCTTGGCCACTTTTGCAGTGACGCAGGATCGGCTTCTGTGCTGTCAATAGTTAAGCTTAAATCAACCCGCCCGCCATGCAACTTGGCGTTACTAGGAAATCGCCAGCAGAGCCGGGTCTCCATGAACGCTTCCTGGCCACCATGGTGCTCACCACATGTCCAGCAGTTGTAAAGTACAGGGCTGTATTCCTATTTCTTTTTTAACTCGTTCAGCGAGACAACAATTTGTTAGAGGCCAGATTTACGTGGTCTAAAGCTGGGACGTTAGCGACGTAAAGAATCACGTATCGGAGGTGTATGCTTTCCCAGAATACAAAACGATAACTGCGGCAATCCATGTACGTGCGTATGCAGCTTCTGGTGTTCTTGGCTTCCAGCAAAGCCTTCCGTCGAACGGTCCCCCCACGTGAAGCCGCTGCTAATCATTCCACAACCAGCAGCTTGCCGCTCAAGTAACTACTTAGCCACCATGCATCACTCCCGTCAGCCCGCCCGCGCCGTCTCCGCCGGAGTGCGCGCTCGAGCTCGCAAGTACAACACAAGCACTAGCACTGCTACATGTAGTAGCAGCAACAGCTACTCGGCTGTCAATCTCGACGATTCGACCTCTGCTGAAGCTCCAATAGTCGCCGAGCAGGTGCCACTTTATGAGCCGTCGTGGCACCGCACTGGACGCAGCTCCATGGCCGCCGACGTGCGTATCCCGAGCTTCCTCATCCCGTGTTCGGCCAGCCAGCTCATGGACGCGCGCTACAAGTCGCGCAAGTTCTCGGGTGCCACGACAGCGGACACCAAGGCCATCAGTCCCGCGGCCTGAAAGCTGCTCCGTGGAAGAATCTACCTGTATGCATCCTGTGTCGTGAAGAAGTCAACGTCGAAAGCCTATTGTACACAACAACAACAATGCACATTATTGCCTAAGAAGTTACAACAAATGCAGACTATTGCCCTTTGTCCACTGAAAAAGTTGCAGTTATTGCAACTTTTGACGCTCTGATTTGCTCTTCAACTGAAGCGCAAAGTGGTCTGTAATTTTTTAAAGGTCAGATAGTTGACCATCACAGTTGAAGCCAATATCAATATTTCGAAATCACAGCACCGCATTCTTCCAAGGCCACGAGGTCCCCACTCTCCGTCGGCAGCTATCTTTGAGCGCCGCGTCCTCGCCAGTCCTGCTATTTCCGTCGTTTTTTTAAGCAGCGTTCGTACCAGTGAAAGATTGAGACCGCGCGTCACTCAAATAAATAAAGTGAAGAAACCTCGCGCATCAGCGGCAACGTGGCATTATTTTTAGCCACATCATCAACCTCCATCCAGCGCAGTCTGAGTACTGCGGAGGGCGAAGGAGGCAACACCACAGCAGTGGACAGCGACCATGGACGAGCTGCACGATGCCATCCAGGATGCGCAATATATTGGCGCTGTGACCAACACACAACGCGGGCCTAGCGCTGCCTTCTACAACCCGTCAAGCAATGAATTGACGCAGTTCGTGGACCGACAAGAGCGTGCGTTGGGCAACGACTGGCTCGGTCTCGAGAATTTGCTGGATATGCCGCTAGGTTTCTATTTCTTCCGACGGTTCTGCGAGGCGGAGCAGCATGGGAGTCAGAAATTAGACTTCCTAGTCGAAGTCACCAAGCTCCGTACACTACAGACTCCGGAGCAGCGCAGTATGAAAGCCAGGGAGATCTGGGATCTCTTCTTTGGCAACGCAGCTCCCGGAGCTACCGTAAGTACTCCAACAAGGGAAGGTGGCGTCACGGTTTGGTCACCAGGAATACGAGTAGAGTCTCGACTGCATCAAACATCTCCCATCTCGCCCGTCACGGCGTCGACGTCTCCTGGGACCGAGTATTCACCTTCAGCTGGACGAGGCACCAATTTGCATAGCCCTCCAGTAGGACGTCCCAGTCCAACACGAATGTCTCTTGGCTGTCTTGAAGAGTTAAATGTGGCGTCTATGACGACGAACGGGATTGTATTTTGGCGCAAGAACGAATCTTCAGTCACTCGAGCGGATGTACGCAGCATTTTTACTACCGTATCGACTGAAGCGAACCCTCTCGGCGTCGGAGGTGAGGTCGTGCAAAGGATAAGCGCTGTATTTAAGCGCAAACAGGCCGATTCCGACCGTGGAGACTCCATGAACTGCGTCCGAGATAGTAGTCCCACAAGCCCCACCACAAGTACCGTATCGACTAGTGAGATCAATGACTTGGGGATGGAAAGCTCCGTATCGAAGCCGAGAAACGATAAACGCTTGAGCTCCGAGTCGAAGATCTCGACTCTGACACTCTTTGATGAACTGGAAGCCTGTGTGCTATGCAGTTTGGAACAATATCATCTCAAGGGCTTTCGCTGCTCTGCATTCCACAAGAGATTAGTCGCGTTCCTGTTCCTCCAAAAGCGACGAGTGGATGAAGATGACTTCACTGTACTCCGTGTACTGGGACGAGGAGGCTTCGGTATGGTGAATGGATGCATCAAGCGGACATCGGCGTCGTTGTATGCTATGAAAGTGATGAACAAGAAGATGATCAAGAAGAAACACGCCGAGAAGTTGTGTCTTGCGGAACGGAAGATTCTCGCGATGATTTCGTCCCCATTCGTTGTGTGTCTAAAATACTCTTTCCAGACACTTGACGAGCTTTTCTTGGTGCTAGATTTAAGAACTGGAGGCGATCTATCGTTTCATCTCAACCGCGCCAGATTCTCCGAGACTCAAGTGCGTTTCTGGGCTGCACAGATATTACTGGGGATTCAACATTTACACGAAAAGAACATTGTGTATCGAGATCTGAAACCAGAAAATATTCTGCTGGACGAAAAGGGGAATTGCAGTATCTCCGATCTTGGATTAGCTGTCGAGGTGACGCCAACGCTAACGGGAAGATGCGGAACGAGAGGATATTGGGCTCCAGAAATGCTACTTCGAGACGAGAATGGGAACCGGTTGGTGTACAATCAGACTGTGGATTGGTGGAGCTATGGGTGCTTAGTGTACGAGCTTCTGTACGGCAAATGTCCCTTCCGGACATCCAAGGCAAAAGCTCTTCATGAAGACAAGCAACAGGCATACGACAAGGCCACGTTGGAGCTTACACCAGCGTATGACCCCAAGTATTTCTCCCCCGAAGCTGCAGAGCTCATCCAACGTATGTGAAGCAGTTGTGAGTCTATTGTACGGGTATTAATGTTTTATTTTATCTGTAGATCTGCTGATTCGAGACCCCACCAAGCGATTAGGAGCGAAAGGAGCCGAGGAGGTTAAGCGAATGCGCTTCTTCTCTTCCATTGACTGGGCGCAGATGGAACAGATGCAGATACCGCCGCCCTTTGTGCCTGACAATGAGATCAACGCAGCGTCCCAAGCAGATATTGGCTCCTTTGACATCTCGATTGTCAAGGGAATCAAGGTGTCGGAGCAGGAACAGGCAGCGTACAGTGGATGGGATTATGTCTGTCCCGAGACGTTTCAGCGCGAGGCAGTAGAGTACCTCGAGTGGGAGGTCAAACATGGTCCGTGCACCATCGGAGTCAACAACAACTCGTGCTGCTCGATTTTATAAGCTTCCACGGGGTTACGAGTATCCAGGATAGCGTATCTGTACCAGAGGAATTGCAACAAGTATTTGCTAAACAACCGAGTTAACGTCAACTATGTCAGTACTTTGGCACGTCAACATTTTCCAAGTCGATCTGACGAGGATTACCCTTCGATGATTGATGCTCTCTCCATCTCGATATATAAAATTTAACATCTCATATCAAAGTCGACCTCGTTTCACTCTCTCCAACGATTGACCTGCAAAATCCCATGAAACAATTCTGAAACTGCAGAAACTGATCCACTGACGTTGGTTCAACCTCATTTCGCTCCTTACCTCGGCGACCGCATATACGCTCTAAGATTCGCTTCAGCATGTTCTCGAAGCCTCTACAACGCGTTGCTACGACTTCCTCTTCGGTCTTTAAGCACGCGTACGTTTATCTTTAAAAAATTGCCACTGCTTCAGGCCTTTGAGACGGTAATACGATCCAAACTCGCAGCATAACGATCTTTTGGTGTTTGTCAACACAGACGCGCACATACCCGCTCCATCGGCTTCTTGTCGACGCTACCGGAGGAGCATGCTATGCTGCGCGATATGTGTCAGCAGTATGCTGCCAAGAACCTCAAGCCTATCGCTGGGGAGCTAGACAAGGAGCATAAATATCCAGCCAAACAGGTCAAGGAGCTGGGTGAGATGGGCCTTATGGGCGTCGCCATCGACGACAAATACGGAGGCGCAGGTCTCGATTACTTGGCCTACTCTATCGCCATGGAGGAGATCAGTCGTGGCTGTGCATCCACTGGCGTCGTCATGTCCGTTAACAACGTGAGTCTGTCAAAATAGATAACTTAAGAGAGGCGAGACTAATCGTGAGCATGTGTATTGCAGTCACTCTACTGCGCGCCACTGGAGAAGTTCGGCAGTGTGGAACAGAAGGAGAAACACTTGACACCGTACGCCAGCGGCGAGAAGCTGGGCTGCTTCGGTCTCAGTGAACCGGGCAACGGCAGTGACGCAGGTGCTGCTTCGACCACGGCACGCTCTACCGACAAGGGATACGTACTGAACGGCACCAAGGCGTGGATTACCAACGCTCACGACGCTGACCAAGCGATCGTGTTCGCAACAACGGACAAGTCGCTCAAGCACAAGGGGATCAGCGCCTTCCTTGTACCCACCGACGCTCCTGGTTTCTCTCTTGGTAAGAAGGAAGACAAGCTGGGAATTCGTGCGTCCAGCACGGGAAATCTCATCTTTGAAGACGTCGAGGTCCCCAAGGAGAACCTGCTTGGTAAGGAGGGAGATGGCTTCAAGATCGCTATGATCACGCTGGACTCGGGTCGTATCGGTATTGCCTCGCAGGCTCTGGGTATCGCCCAGGCCTCGTACGACTGTGCTATCGCGTACGCACAGACGCGCAAGACGTTTGGTGTGCCTATAGCCAAGAATCCGATAATTCAGACCAAGTTGTCGACGATGGCTACGGAGATTGAGGCGGCACGTCTATTAACGTGGAAGGCTGCAGTGGAGAAGGACGCTGGAAGACCGTTCACGAAGCTGGCGGCTATGGCCAAGCTCAAGGCGTCGGAAGCGGCCACTATGTGCTCTCACCAGGCCATCCAGGTGCTCGGAGGCATGGGATACGTGTCCGAGATGCCTGCTGAGCGCCACTACCGTGACGCACGCATCACGGAGATCTACGAAGGCACATCCGAGATCATGCACTTGGTCATCGGCGGCGCACTTAACAAGGAGTTCAACGAGACCAACTAAAACTAGGAGACGTACTCAAGTCCGCAGCCATTTAAGACAAAATACATACCAATGAACTCGATCTTAGCGTAAATAGTCATGGTCGTAAGGCTGGGCAAGTGCATGGAGCTCATTCGACGTAAGCCCTGCACGTTGAAGTTGACTTATCGAACGGTTTACGCGACACCATTTTTCTAACCCGTCAAAATTTATGTATCCGCTTGGTGATAAACTGCAGTCATAAAGATTAAATGCTACGAGCTAGTTGTTACGTTAGTGTTTTAGTTGATGTTTTAAGCTGCAATACTACATTACAATACGAAAAAGTCACATCAATTTCTGCAGATATTTCCACTTCAGCTCTTCGATGTCATTTCGGGATTGTCCTTGTGCTACTCGAGTGCCTTCTTCTCCATGACGCAGCAAGACGTTCGCCAGGCGCTGGACGCCCCCGCATTAGCAGCCTACATCCACTCGCGACTGGGTGCATCGCACGGCGCCATCGCGTCCATCCGTCAGTTCCAGCATGGCCAGTCCAACCCGACGTACCTCTTGACAATGGCCGGCTCGAAAGCCAAGTGGGTGTTGCGTAAGAAGCCGCACGGTCAGATCCTGCCGTCAGCTCACGCCGTAGAGCGCGAATATCGTGTTCTAGAGGCTCTGGAGCACTCGGAGGTGCCCGTTCCCCGCGCTGTGTTGCTATGTGAAGACCCCAAAGTCATTGGCACACCTTTCTACCTCATGGAATACATACATGGTCGTATCTTCCAAGACCCATCGCTGCCTGGCATTAAACCTATGTATCGCTACGCCATGTACAGCTCGGCAGTAGACGCGTTGGTTAAGTTGCACGAGCTGGACTACAAGAAGATCGGACTGGCCGACTTCGGTCGCCCCGAGAAGTACTGCCACCGTGTCGTGACGCGCTGGAGTCGACAAGTCCAAAGTGGCCAGAAGGTCTTTAGTGAAGCTGGAGTGAAGGAGAACCCGAAGATGACGCAGCTGCAACGTTGGCTGGAGCAGAACGCCGACGACGCCGAGAAGGCCACGACCAGTGCCGAGGGAGCGAGTATCGTCCACGGAGACTTCCGCATTGACAACATGATCTTCCACCCGACGGAGCCTCGTGTGTTGGCCATTCTGGACTGGGAGCTGTGTACTATCGGCAATCCGTTCTCGGATGTAGCCACATTGGCGTCGGCCTACAGACTGCCACTGGACAACTCGAACACAATCATGACGCCTGGTCTCTCGGATGCTCCGTTGAAGACACTCGGCATCCCATCGGAGAGTGAATTGTTGCTAGGCTACTGTCGTCGTGCCAGACGGTTCCCTCTACCCACTCAGACGTGGCATTTCTTCATGGGGATGATCGTATACCGCTTCGCAGCCATCTGCCACGGTGTATACGCCCGCGCACTGCTCGGCAACGCGTCGTCGGCCAACGCAGCATGTGCCAAGACGACGATGGACCGACTCTTGGCCATGAGCGACGACATCATGGACGCATCGGCTGATATTTTCCCGGAGCCGGAGCTGACGCACATTCTGCCGTTCCCGATCCGTCCTCATGCTCTGCAGATGTACAAGAAGCTGCTAAAGTTCTGCCAGAACCGAGTGTACCCCGCGGAGTCCGTCCACATTGCTCAGATCGCCAAGGCGAGAGAAGAAGGACGGGAGTGGCAGAGTGTGCCTCCTGTTATTGAAGAGCTCAAGACGGAAGCCAAGGCGCTGGGACTCTGGAACCTCTTCCTGCCTCAGTGTGTGGTGCCAGCTCTGGATGGCAATGGACCAGACGTCAACTACGGTGGAGACCTGACGAATCTCGAGTACGGACTCATGTGTGAGGTCATGGGACGCTCCATTGTGTTGGCTCCGGAGGTTTTCAACTGCTCAGCACCCGATACCGGCAACATGGAGATCTTGACGCGGTTCTGCACTGTGGAGCAGAAGCATCAGTGGCTTGTTCCTCTTCTTCAAGGTGAGATCCGATCGTGTTTCGCGATGACGGAGAAGCGTGTGGCTTCGTCGGATGCGACGAACATCGAGACGCGCATTGTACGCGACGAACAGCGTCAAGAATACGTCATCAATGGCCACAAGTTCTACATCTCTGGAGCTGGAGACCCACGATGCAAGATCATTGTGCTCATGGGCAAGCACACGGAACGAGCCAAGGAGAGTCCATTCAAGCAGCAGTCGATGATCCTCGTGCCTATGGACACACCCGGCGTGCAGGTCGTGAAGCCCATGCATGTCTTTGGCTACGACGACGCACCGCACGGACACATGGAGATGCTGTTCAAGGACGTGCGTGTGCCGTTCAGCAACGTGTTGCTCGGTGAAGGTCGCGGCTTTGAGATCGCTCAGGCTCGTCTTGGACCTGGCCGTATCCACCACTGTATGCGAGCCATCGGAGCTGCTGAGCGTTGTCTTGAGCTGATGGTGCAGCGAGCCAAGACACGCACAGCGTTCAAGCAGCTCCTGGCCGAGAATCCGCTCGTGTGTTCGCAGATTGCCAAGTCGCGTTGTGAATTGGACAGCGCGCGCTTGTTGACGCTCCAGGCTGCACATCAGATGGACAAGCACGGCAACAAGGTGGCGCAACAGGCCATCGCTATGATCAAGATCGTGGCGCCTAACATGGCACTGGACGTCTGCGACCGAGCCATCCAGATCCACGGCGCTTCTGGCGTGAGTCAGGACTTTGTCCTGTCTTACTTGTACGCCGCCCTGCGCACGCTACGTATCGCCGACGGACCGGATGAAGTGCACATGCGGACCATCGCAAAACTCGAGCTGAGCCACTCGAAGTTGTAAGAGAAATGTAAGGCAAAAGCAAGCGTGAACGACATTCATTTCTTAATGAGCTATCGTCATTTTGCGCTTGTAGATGGCGTAGTCGGCGTATTTCACGTATTGTGGCGTGAGGATGGGGAGGTAGAACGATCGGTACGGCGATTTTGATCGTTCAGCATCAAGGAACGGTTCCGAATGTATCAGTTCCCAAGTTTCGGGCTCTTCCCAAAACTTGAGTTCCTGTTGTCCGGGTAGATTCAAGTCCACTACGTAGTCGCAAGTTTCAAGTGGTACGTAGCGACTGGGTTCCTCTCGATTCTGATTATTCATCGCACTAGGGATGATCGACGTGCCGTTCTCATGTTGCTCGAAAGCCTTTGGTAGTAAACCCGAGAAAGACGACTTGACGAACTCTACTTTGGTAGAGTTAGACGGGATGAAGAAGCTGGTTGGGAAACGATACCATTCCTTCAACAGACACAGCGTTACAATAGGTGTAGCAGCATTAGGAGCAGTAAGTAGCATGCCACTCTCGGGATTCGGTAGTATCGTGGTATACAAATGCTGGTATACACGAAGTGGAGCGCTGAAGTTGACGACGTTACTGACAATGCGAGAAACGGAGAGTAGGGCGTAGACTCCCAGAGTCCCCACTACCAGCATCTTCGTAAGGCCACTACCCACTGCAGGTGCATGGCTGAAGAAGCGTTTGATACGATACACCACTGCACTTAGTGTAACAGCAGCTGCTAGACAGAAGAGTGGGTACACTGGAGACAAGAAACGCTCTTCCTTGTGTGCTTGAGTGAACATGATGCCCACCCATACGTACATCGGGGACAAGTACGCTAGCAACTGCATCTTGGTCGTTTCATAGTGACCAGGTAGGGCGTATACGAACAACGCCGCTGGTATAGCCAGTAGAGCTACGATATTGAAGTTCAACGCCAGATTCAGCAGATAGTAGCTCAGTGGCTCCGTGCCGTATAGTGTAGAGTCGGTCTCGTTGCTCAGGACGTTGTATACCACAATATTCCACGCTGGTAGTACCCATCGTTGGTAGTAGTGGAAGTTGACTAGCAATTCTACAGCTAGCACGGCTCCTCCGATAGAAACACCGGCCAGGATACTCTTGAGAAGCCCTCGAGTGTAGAGTGTTTCGACTGCAAACGGGATGAAGAGTACACCGACGTAGGGCCAGCCACAAAGTACAGCCACGATCCCCCAGAAGAGAGCTAAGTAGTGATTCTTGTCCATCCACGCACTACTGAAGAGCATGACTAGTACCATCGTGAAGGTACTGGGTAGGAAGGCCGTGCTGGCATGGAAAATGCCCGCGTTGAAGAGTAGAGCACACAGGAGATACCGCGCGGTGCGACAACCGAAGCGACGACTAGTAGAGTGGTAGAACAGCGCCTCTGCGTAGGCTGATAGAAGGCCCAATGCGGCGCGTAGACCGTAGAACAGTAGAAGCTTCTGGTCTGCCAGTAGTCCAAGAGTAGAACCGAAGGCTGTAAGCTTCACCACGATGTAGTGTAACAGCAGGTAGAAGTAGGAGCGAAGAGCGTAGACTGGAGAATACTCCCACGTCTGAAAACCGAAGCGGTAGAGCAGGTAGTGCAGAGGTTCCCAGTAGTTGAATGTCTCGTCACAGTCCGCGATGGGGCTCAGTAAAGCGGACGCAGCGCGCGGGAGAATAAGCAGAGACAGCGCTGTCTCTAGTGATGGACGCCAAAGTTGTCGCTCGTCCAGCTGCTCGTGATGTTTCTCCGCAGCGACGACAGCCGAGGCCTTGACGTCCGACTTGGTGACACGTCGAGCAGGCATCGTCTTTGATAGTCCTTCGTGAAGTGATAAAAAACAAACTCTATGGTGTGGAAAAACACAATAATTCAAGGGATAAACATTTTTTCCTTAAGAGTAATTAACCGTTTCGCCTACGTAGTAAAAAACAGCCTGTTTTAAGGTAAATCCGTACAGAACGGGATTATTCTTTCAGCGGAAAAAAGGCAAAACCACAAAAAAAGGTGTCGGTTTATTATCCAATTATCAGGTCAGTTCTAAGCAAAGACAATAAAAGTTGCCAGTGCTGACTGGCAAACAAAAGAAAAGAAAAAGAGCTAGCTCGAGACTTGCTAAAGTTAAACCTACTCCGTGACGATGTAGTGCGTGCCCACCGACAGAGGGCTGTTCAGAGCCGCAAGAGCGATCTCTTTCGCTGTCCGAACAGCATTGCGAAGACCTGCAGTCTCGCGAGTGACACGACACTCCTGATGCAGTTTGTCAGCCTTGACTTCCAGCAACGCGAGTTTATCAACCGCGCTGTCCATACCGGATGCCGTGCGAATAGGACCCACCGACTCCCACATGATGCGCTGGGTAGCCAGCATCACTTCCTCAATCTCGTTCGGATACGGATCACGGAAGCCATTCAAGTGGGCGAACGGATCTTCCTCCTTGTTCGAGTTATCCAAGTCGAACGAGTTAATACGCGCCATGTAAGCGTCAGCAGAGCTGCAGCCCCACACCAGACCTTCCAGCAAGGAAGTAGAAGCCAGACGGTTCGCACCGTGGAGACCTGTGCAGCTCACTTCACCTGCAGCATACAGACCAGGGACCGACGTGCGTCCTTGCAAGTCCACTTCAACTCCACCGCAGTGATAGTGAGCAGCAGGAACCACAGGCATTGGCATCTTAGTCATGTCAATACCCCGGTCCATACAGTGCTGATAGATCGTCGGGAATCGACTCTTAATCCAGTCACTGCTCTCGTGTGAGATGTCCAGATACATACACGGTTCGTCCTGTTTCTCCATCTCAGCTAGAATGAGACGCGCAACCACATCACGTGGAGCCAATTCACCGTCTGGATGGTAGTCTTTGGCAAAGGCACGGCCACTTTTGTTGCGTAGAATAGCTCCTTCACCACGTAGGGCCTCTGTCAGCAAGAACCGACGCTCATCGGGGATGTACAAGGTGGTTGGATGGAACTGCACGTACTGCATGTTCTTGAGTTTCGCGCCGGCACGAGCAGCCAACGCGATGCCCTCACCACGAGCACCTTCTGGGTTGGAAGTGTTCTTGTATACGTCACCTACGCCACCAGTGGCGAGTAGAGTGAACGGAGCACGGTAGTGTTCTACTTTGCCCTTGGTGGACACCGTCAAGGCGCCGACACACTCACCGACGTCGTTGGTGACGAGCTCGAAGGCGCTGCGACCAGTAAGCAACACGATGTTCGGGTGGTCACGCACGGCTTGTACCATGCTAGTGGAGATAGCACGACCCGTATGGTCAGCCTTGTACAGGATACGAGCGCGGTTGTGTGACGCCTCCAGTGTGAGGGCGAGGTCGCCGTCGTCCTTGCGGGTGAATGGCACCTTGGCGACGTCCAGGAGCATCTCCTCGACACGTCCAGGTCCTTCGACGGCCAGTTTCTGGACAGCGATATCTTCACACACACCGGCACCGGCACGGTGGACGTCGGAGGACAGAAGAGCAGGCGTGTCGTCATCACTTTTGTAGATGATGCCGCCTTGGGCGTAATACGTGGCACAGTTGTTCGGGTCTTCAGCGGCGGCGAGCATCGTCACCTTGATGCCTTGGTTGGCTAGACGCAAAGCCGCGGCATTGCCAGCCACTCCACAGCCGAGGATCAGAGCCTTGCACTCGATCGTGTCGTACGTGGGGCTAGCCGACGACGCGCGACGAAGCAAAGTGTTGGCATTGCGATGGCGACGTGGGACGGTAGAGTTGACTTTTGGACCGCTGAAAGGCGCCGGGGAATGAGCGAGTAGTTCAAGTTGAGTCATCGTTGCACTGATGGTGGTTCTTGTTGCGCGGTAGAGCGTGAGGGAGGAAGCGCCTAGTGGCTGGCGGTGTACACGGGGTACTTTTTGTTGAAAGTCCACGAGCTCTTCACGGACATCCAAAGCGGAAGGGGATGGATGAGCAGAAGACGAGGGAGGACACTAGCGCTGGACTCGGGGTTCAAGCGGAGTGTCTTGACTCGGTGTTCGACTTGAGCGTTTCGGTGCTTAACGTGTGCTCTTGATGGCAAAATGCGTAATGAGCTGATCGCGTTACCCGACGAATGGCTCTTTTCGTCCGGTAACGCGAATCGCGTTACGCGATCAGGGGAGAGATCCGTCCGGATATTTCTCGGATTCGTGAGACTTAAAATTTGTAAGAGATCATGTCAGATGGTGGCTGATGTATACATAAGTGTATACTTGCTACAGTGCATTGATGGGTCTGATTATGCGAGCAACTGTATCTTCTTGTTTGTATGAAGAGGTACAAGAAGCCAGTGCAAGTTTCTTTTTGCAAAATGACTGCATGCGCAACATGAACGAAAGTGACGGCGAGGCTACATGTGCATGTATCATCGCGCTGTCATTTAAGTACTATTTGCGTGCGGGTTTGCAAGGAGACAAGTAGCGGTAAGAGCTCGAAGTCGATCGTTGTCAGACAGCGCGTGTTTCTGCGGAACTCCGCGACACTTGCTTGCAGTGACTTTGTCCAGCAACATCCATGAAAAAACTTAACGCATTACAGACAATCCCCTCGTTGGTCATAGCGTCGTGTGACCGTTTGATATTCCTATTAAAGGGAGTTCCAATCGCCATATGTACCATATAAATGGATCATAATTTACTACAGTATACACTCGCCACTGTCAAACGAGCAGTACAAAAAAGACTATCAAACCTTTAGAATCGGCTATCAAAAGCTGCCGTCAAATGGCCTATTCTTTTGCTCTCGTTTGCTACCGGTAGCCATCGTAGCAGCCACCACATTTGATCTTGCGAACGGGTTGTTGTATCAAGGGTTATCAGGGGGCCGAGTTGCTCAAGTTTCTCGTTCGTGGGGTGTTTCTGGGGTCGTCGACGGGTATAAATAATCTACCAGAAGCGTTCGTTAAAGTAAAAATTGGAACCGCTAAAATTGTATGGTGACCTTTTCAGCGTCCTGTACAATTGATACTCTCATAGTTAATCATTCCACAATAGGAATTCCTTCTTACAACTGAGGGGTGATAGGTACTTGTATTAGTATTGAGGGTGCATGCCAGATCTAAAATTTACTACCGAGGGGATTGTCTGAGCATGTCGTGTGTAACCCATGCCCAAAATTCCTCTGCTGTTGCATCAGGACGTCCAGTGCCGAAGCCAGTGCTGTTTTCACTGCCAAGTTGGCAGGAATAGGTGAAAGTTGTGACGGGGTCACACAGCACCTTGCGCAAGAGGAAGTTATCTTCCGAGAGTTTACAAACTCTCAGTGAACGGCAGTTCACAGGTCCTCTTTTATTAAAAAAGAGCGAAGTGACTCAAATAAGGTAGATTGTAAACTGAGTATATTTATAGGTAGATTAAGTTTGGGTTTAATACAAACTGTTAGTTACCTATAGAAATGCAATGTCATTTAACCAATGGTTGGCTTTGAACGACCTTGGTACCTTGTACCAAATATCTCGGAGTATGACGTGTCATACTCCTGAAGTGTGAAGTGTCACACTTCATGTAACCAGGGTACACTTAGGGCTACGTACCCCGTTACATCCTCCCCCACTTAGGTTCGGTTTACCGACCAATCAGAATGAAGAGGTGTTCGTCACAAACTCTCATTCTCAAAGTCGAAAACCATCGACTTGGCCGCGCGAGCGCGGCGGAGGCTCACTTCACAGTTAGAGCCTCGAGCAGCAACCTGTGCGCTCTTCGTCAAGGTCTCCACTTCGACCGTTAACATGCCTCGCGGTACTGCTAAGAGCGGTGCTAAGACACGCTCCAAGGCTGCAGCCGGTAAGGCGCAGGCCAAGAGCACTAAGCCTCACGGCAAAGGCTCTGCACTCAAGGAGGCTACTCAGGTGGCCTCCGAGGCGATCGGTTCCTCGGGTGACGCGGCTGCGGACAAGCGCGCAAGCAGGCGCCGCAGTCCGTCGCCCTCGTCTTCAGACAACCGTCCGAACCCTCGGTTCGTAGAACGCGAGTTCAACTCGGGCAGTGAAGACGATGCCGAGTCCGAGAGCACTCAGGATGCTCCTGCGGGCTCTGTGGGAGGGCACAGCCCAGTGCCCAGTGAGAACAAAGAAGGCAGCGTGCAGTCGCCCGCTAGTGATCACGGTGATCACAGTCCTAGGACCTCTGTACGCTCTGAGAGCCCGGCCGTTAAGGCTAAGGGCGCTCCCAAAGCCGGTGGCGATGAGGAAGAGAATCCTCGCAAACGTCTCTCGCTTGCCGAGGGTCTTGCGCGCGCTAAGGCGTATAAAGCCGAAGGCGCCAAGCCCTCAAAGAAGCGTACCGCCTCTAAGTCTCCACTCCGCGAGGAGAAGGAGACTCGACGCTCCTATCAGAGTCTCTTCGGCTCCTCGGATGAAGAGGAGGAGAAGGAGGAAGAAGAGGAAGAGGAGGGTGCCATTGTTGAGCCCCGGGAGGTCTCGAATGACCTCGACCAGCAGCAGGAGGATTTCCAAGCTGCCCAGCGTGTGCGTGGGGGTTCGGTGGCGGCACCCGTCAGCCAGGGAGCTGCCATCAACTCAAGAGGGTATCGGCCTCCCGAGGAGAGCTCTGGGGCTGACCTCTTCTTAGAGCTTCTCGTCGCTCCTCGTGGCCTTGTGGGCGGCCACACTTCTAGGGGCATCTATGAACGAGCCCTTGTTCAGAAAGAACAGTTGTTCGTCGACAACTTGGAGGCTTCTCGGTGTGTGCTTCTCGCGCAACACCGTATCCCTTTTAAGGACTTCACGACTTGTCGTAAGAAGCCCGAGACCCGGGGTGGTCTCTATCCTGTTTGGGAATACCCCTGGGTTATGCCCGAGAACTGTCCCACGTGGAGTTCTTGTGAGGACATGTTCTGGGCGTGGGTGGAGACTCTCAAGTACTCGCCCACGGAGTTATGGGAACTCCATAAAGATCAGCAGCTGCCCCACATCCTGGACCAGCGTGATCTTCGTGTGAGGTTTGCCCACTTGATCAGCAAGCGTATGCTGCCAAGGGACATCCTGAAGCGCGCGGATTCTAGCGCTCACGATGAGCGCGGGTACGGTATGTATTCATCGACCGTACCCCGTTCGGGCAAGAAGCCCCGGACTACTTATGAAGCTGCCGCCGCTTCTGTTCCTAGATTGCAACAGCCTTCGGGCAGTCAATCAGGAGCCGTTCAATCGGCTCCCACGAGTTCTCGGAGTGAGCATAACCCCTCCACTTCACGAGGAGCTGTCGCTTGCCGCGACACCGTTGCTCCTGGAGGATCCGCTCCACGTGGAAGTGGGCTTCTCCATTCCGGTCAAGCAGGGGCGGAGGTGCCCTCGTACGAGTACGAGTACTCGGCGCCTCCCGAGAGCCACTCTCGTCCGAGTGCTCCGACTGCGGGTCCGACACAGGACCCTGAGGTTGACCGCCTCCGTCAACGTGTCCTCGTGCTTGAGATTGCACTTGGCCTTGGGACTGGCGGTAATGCTGCCGCCCAAGCCGGGAATCAGGGCGAGCTCGCTCGCCTTGCGGGCCGCCTGGACCTGGTGGAGCGAGAGGTCGCGAGCCTGCACCTGCGGGTGGATCGCCGGGCCTCTTCGTCCGATCTGGACGAGGCCTTTCGCATGATCCAACGGATCGAGGCTTTGTTGCCACGTCCGGAGCCGCCTGCGGCACACTCCCAGACGTACGCGTATGGTGCGTACCCGGCGTACTCAGCGTACTCGGCGTATGGTGCCGGGATCCGTTCGTATGGAGCCCCTCCGGCGTACGGTCTTGACCGCAGCCTTGCCGTCCCAACCGAGACTGGGGTGCCTGCTCCGACGCCCTCGTCGACGACTGTGACCGGCCCTCGTTTCGAGGAGCTGGGTCAAGGGGGATCTGCGAGTCAGCAACCCCCTGCGGGTCAAAGTACCGCTTAAGAGGTCCGACATAGAACGTCGGGTGCGTCGTCATTGACTTTGGAAGGTCGATGGTGTACGACGCACCATGTCTGGCCAGGACTGCAAAAGGTCCGATGAAGCGGTGCTTCAGTTTGTTGCTGCCGACAGAGCTAACTGTGTCTAGAGGTAGGTTCCTCGTGTCTAGCAACACTAAGTCACCAACCTCAAATATACTTAAGTTTCCTCTTCCTTGTTTGTCTGAGTACTCCTTTTGTTTATCTTGGGCCGCTGCCATGGCATCGCGGACCCTGCTGACAATGTTCAGCTTGGTATCCATAAAGGATTCCACCTGTTTCCGGAGCGAAACTGGCCTCACATCCGAGACCTGGGAGGAAAGGGCTTTCCGAGCCTCTCCCCCACTTAGAATAGAGGAGTCAGTGTCTCCTCGAAGAGTGAGAGGCACTCTGGGGTGGCGGAAGCCGTTCAAGTAGAACGGCGTGAACTCCGTGGACGCGTGCACCGCGTTGTTGAGCGCAAACTCAACAACTGGAAGCTGCGACGACCACGTACGTGGCGCTGCCGCGCACACACTGCGCAGAGTGTCCTCGAGCACTCGATTGACGCGCTCTGTTTGGCCGTCTGTCTGCGGATGATCCGCAGTGGACATCTGCAGACGAGTTCCCAGTAAAGGGAACAGCGTTTTCCAAAACGCAGCAGTGAACCGCGGGTCTCGGTCCGAGACAATTGTCTCCGGGAGACCGTGATAGCGGAACACGCCATCGACGAACAACCTTGCGGTTTGTTCGCCCGTTACAGTGACGGGAACTGGAGCAAGATGTACCATCTTGCTCAGCCGACACACGAACACCAAAATTCCGGTGTTGCCGTGTCCGTCGGCGGGAAGCCCAAAGATGAAGTCAAGACTCATCGACTTCCAACAATCAGCCGGTACGGGCAGGCTCTGTAGTGGAGCCGAAGAGTGCCCTGCGGGTTTGACCCGCTGACATGTTTCACATGTCTTGACGTATCGGGCGACCCACTTGTACATGTGGGTCCACCAGAAGGACTGAGAGACCGACAGAAAGGTCTTCTCGCGGCCCAAGTGGCCGCTGGAGGGCGCGTCATGCGCCTCCGCGAGGATGTCGAACTTCAGATCCTCGTCGTTGGGTACGACCACCCGTGGAGGATCAGTGGGCTCCACCCGGTAATAGAGGAGTCCATCCTTCAACTCATATCGGTGGAGCCGTGAGCGCTGTCGCGACGAGAGCCAGTCGGACTTCGCGCTCGTTCCGGCTTTAAGGAACTTGACGATAGGCGCGACAGCCTCATCGTCCCCATACGCCATGCGTATCCGATCATATAGATCCGTTGTCACCCGCGTGATGTGGGCCAACTCATAGTCGGGACGCCGAGAGAGGACGTCCGCAAGCACGTTGAGCTTGCCCGGCTTGTATTCGACGCGGAAGTTGTATTCCGCGAAGAAGGACAGCCACCTCGCCATACTTTGGGAGAGGTGAGGCGAGTTAGTCGCCGTCCTCAAGGACGCGTGGTCTGTGTAGATCACAAAGGGCCTAGAGCCCAGAAGGTGACCACGGAACTTCACAAGGGCATATTTCATTGCCAGGAGCTCCTTGTCATGGACAGGGTAGTTCCGCTCGGCGGCTTTGAGCTGCCGGGACTGGAACGAGATGACTCGTTCCTGTCCAGCCGTGTCGTCCTGCAGCAATGCACACCCGATGGAGTAATCGGAGGCATCGCAGACGACGCTAAACGGCTTCGTCTCGTCCGGCAGGGCCAGGACAGGGGCCTCTTGGAGACTGGCCTTGATGCTGTCAAAAGCATCCTGGTGCTCTTGCTCCCAGCGCCAGTCGACGTCCTTCTGAAGGAGGCTCGACAAGGGCTTAGCGAAGCCCGCGTACCCAGCGCTGTACTTGTGAAGGTAGTTGGCCAAGCCCAACCACTTTCGAAGATCCTTCTGGGATC